>CM071927.1:4680960-4811408 GCA_016081115.2 Rehmannia glutinosa
ATTGATTTTTCTAACTTAAAAGTGTTTGGATGTTCGCGTTTGCTCACCAAAAACTTGATAAACTTGAACTTAAAATGGTCAGTAAAATGTGTTTTTCTTGGTTACCCTGAAGGTGTTAAAGGTTATAGGCTATGGTTAAAATCTCAACCTGGTTTTAAAGTCTTAATTAGTAGGGATGTGACATTTAATGAATCAAATGCCTTGCTTATTGCCATGTCGATTGAAAATGGTACACCCTTCTAATAAGGTGGAGCATGTTCTAGTGTGGATATTCTTCTTGTTGTGCATGAAAATCATGAAAATATGCCTGAAATCAACTGTTATGCTCGAAATCGAACCTCATTTGCATGATTTTGAACTGTTTTTGCACGAAAATCATGATGATGATGTCGGGATGAAATTATTGAAGAAAATGAACCAGGAAAATGAACCGGAAAATGAAAATCGCATGATTATCAACTTGTTAGAGATAGGGCAAGACGAAACATTAGCGACTGCTAGGTTTGATGATTTTCATACGACTTCATTTGTTTTCAATGTGTTTGACTCGATTGATAATCCGAGCCTAAATCTTATGAAGAAGCTTTAAAATCTAAAAATTACGATGAGTGGTTAAATCTTATGAATGATGAAATGAATTCTTTGCATGTTAACAATACTTGATTCTTGTGCCTAAACCTGCAAATTGTTCTGTTGTGGATCGTAAATGGTCATTTTAAGGTGAAGAATGAATGTGAATCTGTTAGATTTAAAGCTAGATTAGTGGCTAAGGGATTTACTCAAAAAGAAGGGATAGATTATACGTAAATCTTTGCTCTGTTGTGAAGTTTACTACTTTTGTCCAATTATGATTGCCTTGTGTGCTCAGTTTAATTGGGAATTAAAACAAATGGATGTCAAAGCGCATTTTTGCATGGTGATTTAGATGAAAAAATCTATATGCGGCGACTATTGGTTTTTGTTGACAAAAAGAATCGATTTTGTTTGTTTACTTAAAAATCCTTGTACGGCTTGAAACAGTCTCTAGATGTTGAACAAGAAATTTGATGATTGCATGTTGTCTTTGAAATTTAAACGAAGTTCTTATGATCATTGTTTGTATTTTTAAAGAAGATGTTAAAAGTTCCTGTTTTCTTGTTGATTTATGTTGATGACATCTCAGTTAATTAGTCCATGTGTTAAAACGCTGAGCATGTTAAACTGTCTAAGTGCTAAGTTTGACATGAAATACTTGGGAGATGCTAAAAGGATTTTAGGAATGAACATCTTTAGAGATAGAAAAACTCGTGATTTTTCTAAATCAGATTTCTTATGTTGAAAAGATTTTGAGTAAATTTTCTATAGGTGATTCTAAACCTATGAATGTGCTTTGGTGGTCATTTTTGTTGAGTAAAAACGATCTCCTAAACCGCCCATGAAATGAATGTTTTTTGAAAATGTGCCTTATTCAAATGCTTTATAGGATCTGTTATGTATTTGATGGTTAGTACTAGACCGTATATATTGCATATGTTGTGAGTTTAAGTCGTTATATGTCCGACCCTGGTATGCCTCATTGGAATGCTTTGAAATGGTTGTTAAGGCATTTGAAACATTTTGTGAATTTCGAACTTGAAATTTACTAAATCTGTTGAAGGTGTTAAATTGAAGGGTTATGTTGATTCCAATTATGCTAATGATAGAGATAGTAGAAAATCAACAACTTTATATGTTTTTTTACGTTGTGTGGTTCTTGTGTATTTTGGAAATCTCGATTACAACATATTGTTGCTTTGTCACTGAGGAATCAATATGTTTATGAATCGAGGCCTTAAAAGAAGTTATTTGGTTAAAGAGATTAATATCCGAAAGAAATTGGCTTTCTTAAAGGTGGTGATGTGTTTTACGATAGTCAACTGAATTCAAATTTGTGTGTAAAAACCCTGCTTTTTCATGATACGACTAAACATATTGATGTTAGATTTCATTATATTCGTGATCTTGTTGCGAAGGGTATAGTCTGTCTTGAAAAGATATCATTTGAATTTAACCCCTGCAGATATGTGAACTAAGTGTTTACGTGTTAGTAAATTTGTCTTGTCTTAAAATTTTGAACTTTGATACGGGTGATTGATCGGATCTTTGTCTTGTTGGTTTTAATGTTTATAACTTGCTATGTGCTTGTTATAAACCTGTTTTGTGGCATTGTATGTGCAATAAAAAAGTTGGATGATGGATGGAAACCAGGTGGCTTAGCCCACCGCCAGCCACCACAAGCAATTGTGGGGTGGAGGTCGGGGTTCAAATCCGCTCCATCAAATGCTCCGGGGCATACGCGGTGACCAAGATTTGGTGGGAACTCATACTAAATAAAGCATCCCGTACGTCAAGTAGATCCCGTCGAGAACAACGACCGGTGCGTGCACATCCCGCGGTTTACCTCGGCAAGAAGAATGAGGGAGCGGTCATTGTCCTCAAAAGGCATAGTCGGCGTAAGCTCAGTAGAAATTTGAGTTATCAAAAAAAAAAAATGACAATGAACCATGAAATTAGTTAAGTTATAGTTAAAAAAAAAAGAACCTTGAAGTTTGACTTAATTCTGGAGAAGAACCCGTTTATCTTTCAAAATTGCAAATATCCCTTTAAGGTATTATAAACACGAACCCCATTGAGGTTTTTGTTTTCTAGAAATACCCCTTTATTGAGAGTGTAATATGTAAAATGGAAGCAATTATCGGGGTACTTGTAATTTTGAAAGATAACTAAGTTTTTTTTTTGGGGTATTTTGTAATAAACCAAATAGTCAATCTATCACTAAAAACGGATCGATGAGGACTAATTATTGGCATTTATAGTTTTCCATATTTCGATTTTGCTTGCTTGCTTTAGAATCATGTTGAAATCCTAATTGCTCACTTCAACTAATTACTAAGAAAAGACTAAACTTTATTCATCAAAGACTAGATTTCATGGTTGTTACGGTGAAGTACAATAGAAGTGCAGCGATTTTATTGGCATTATAATCATGATCGTTAGTTTCTTGTTTCATTTGATCAATAACTACGCTAGCACATTAGTGAGTCAAATTTTGAGTTGCTTGTTTAAGCCATGAAACGAAGTCATATTGGATGCGATTCCAAGATATTACGGGTATACATTTCAAGAGTGAAAAATAAACTTTAATAAAAAGGCGATAGTGGTATCTTATTTTTATGCAAACTAGTGAGATTATCGATCAAATATGAAACCGTTCTCATAAGTTCTGAGCTCAAGTTCATTTGGCTCTGAAGAATTTTGATCAATGCTCAGCAAAACATATATGATAGGTGTTAAAGCAAAGGTCAACCTACATATAAAATAGGACTCTGCTCTTGTTTGATTTTAGGGATAATTACAAAAGACCCCTGAGATTTGGGCTAATTGCAGAAAAATCCGTACATGTTTCAAAATTACAAAAAGCCCCTTAAAGTTTAATTATGCCTTAAATTTAGGGGTTAATTGTAATATTTCTAGAAATATTATGAGGGTTCTGAAATGTTTGTTGTTTATGAAGGGAGAAAATGTAAACTGAAATCAAATCTCAAGGGGTTTCTTTGTAAGAAACAACTCTGTTTTTTTTTTTTTTAATTAGCCTAAACCTCAGAGGTGTTTTTGTAATTATCCCTTGATTTTATCTCATTTTCCTTCAGTCGGATTTCGAGCTTTTACTTAGAACTTATCAGATGGCTTACATTTTCAGAGCATGTTTATTTAATTATTTTCTTTATTCAGGGGCAACACTGGGTGAAGGAACAGGCACAACTATGTCCGATGACGAGGATGAGCTGCAAATGGATTTCTCGTTAGACCAATCTGGAGCTAGTGATCATGATCTGATGGGATTCGGTCCATTGCGCCCTACAGAATCAGAGAGGTCTTTAATGGAAAGGGTGAGACAGGAACTGAAAATTGAGCTTAAACAGGTAAATTATTTTATCAGGGTAAAAAGTTCCATTTATCCTGCATTTAAAAAGTTTTTAGTAGTCGTGTTCGACTGTTATGTATATATATGCACGATCAGCTCAAGCATAGCATGTTTATCATCTGTGATTTCCTAAAGTATGAGGCAAGATATATTCTGTTAGCAGGGATTTAGTTAATATTTTGGGATAATTACAAAAACACCCCAATGTTTCGCCTAATTACAAACAAATCCAGATATGTTTCAAAATTACAAAAAGCCCCATGTTTGATTTTTGTCTTAAGTTTAAGGGGTTAATTGTAATATTTCTACAAATGTGAAGGTGGTTTTGAAATGTTTTTGCTTATGAAGAGGGAAGATCTAAGTGGAATCAAACCTTAAGGGTTTTTTTTGTATTTTTCAAAAATCTCTGGGTTTTTTGTAATTAGCCCAAACCTCAGGGTTTTATGTAATTATTATGTGTATTTTTATTTTATTTTTATCTGCACGCCCTAATTTGCGGTGTATCGCCACCCCCGTAATAATTCCCTGGTTACGCCATTGTGTTTGACTGTTATGTATATAGATTATAGATATGCAAGATCATCTCAAGCATAGCATGCTTATCATCTATGATTTCTTACGATATGATGCAAGATTCTGTTAGCAGGGATTTAAGTCGAGAATCGAAGATGTGAGAGAGGAAATATTAAGAAAAAGAAGAGCCGGAAAATTACCAGGTGACACTACTACCGTGCTGAAGAATTGGTGGCAGCAACATTCGAAGTGGCCTTATCCGACCGTAAGTCTAATCTCTCGAGATAAAGATTCCTTTTTATTACCTGAAAGTAATTAACTCTGAATTGTCACACATTCATGATAATATGGATCTTTAACTGCTTCTTCCTATTTTAGACGAGCCTGTAGCTCCAAGTGGTATCATTCAGCCTGCTTTGTAAGGATATTGGTCTTCGAACCCGTTATCTTTTAGTTTCTTTGAAATTTATCCTCCCTCCAACTAGTTATCCCAACTTATTGAAAAAAACTGCTTCTTCCTATTGTTAGAAGAGATAATAGGCGTTCGCTAATGCACCATCCCTTACTATTGATTAGTGTGATAATTGATAATTTTTATAGAGATAATTACGAAAACACCCTTAGGTTTGGGCTAATTACGAAAAAATCCAGAGATGTTTCACCAAGTTTGATTTTGTCTTAAATTTAAGGGGTAGCCGTAATATTTTTATAAATGTGAGGGGGTTATTGAAATGTGTTTTCTTATGAAGGGGGAAATGTAAGACGGATCAAACCTCAAGGAGTTTTTGTAATTTTCAAAAATCTCTGGAATTTTTGTAATTAGACCGAACCTCAGGGTTTTCTTGTAATTATCCTTTTTTATATGTAATTTATTTTTAATAATGTGGTCAACATTAATAAACTATGCTATATAATTTATGTAAAATCCAAAAATGTCAAGGTGTTGAGGATGATGTATTTGAATTTGTAATAGCAATTACTTCCATCAACTTTTCGTTAATATCCGTGTCCGTGTGCAACTATGTGCAAATTTCTAGTGAATGTCGAACGCCATCCCAGAAATTAGCATTTGTTCATTAATTCAGAAACTCACAAGTGCAATGTGTTAATAGTAAGATAATTCTATCGATTTTTTTAAGAATACTGATGGATGTTAGAAATCGGGCAGGAAGACGATAAGGCTAAGCTGGTAGAGCAGACAGGGTTGCAGCTGAAGCAAATAAACAACTGGTTCATCAACCAAAGAAAACGAAACTGGCAAACCGATTCACAGTCGGCTACATCTCTAAAGTCCAAGCGCAAGCGATAGAGAAACAAATCTCGGATCAAAAAACGTACATTTTTGGGATAATTACAAACTCCCCCTGAGGTCTGGGCTTATTACAAAAACCCACAGTTTTTTGAAAATTGCAAACCCCCCCTTTTTCGTCATACATTTTCCCCAAAAAAACATTTCAAAAACCCCCCTGACATTTATAAAAATATTAAAGTTGCCTCCTTGAATTTAAGACAGAATCAAACTTGAGGTTTTTTTGTAATATTGAAACATCTTCGGTTTTTTTTGTAATTAGCCCAAACCTTAGGGGCATTTTTGTAATTGTCCCTACATTTTTATGTCAAAATGATCGTTAGGTGACTGAAATGAGGCAAAACGATTTGTGAAGCAAATGGGAACCGATGGTTATTAGTTAAGTGGTACGATTTCAGCATAGGTTGCTAGAATGGCATATACATATATACGATTTATAGATTTCGTGTCTTAAGAAAACGTGCTAACGCAGCGTTACGCCCAAGAATCGGGCTTAATTGAACTCCATTTTCACTTCTTGGTGTATCAAATGCTACTATTGCATCTACCATGAGCCATGAGCTTGTAGCTCAAGTGGTATCGCTCATTCTTCGTAAGGGTGTTGACCAGGGTTCAGACACTGTATCTTTCAGTTTCTTTGAAATTTATCACCTCCCCTCCAACAACTACTCCGAACTTATTATAAAAAAAATGCTACTATTGTATCTGCAAACTTTAACATATACAATCTGTTGTGTTCTGCAATGATATTTCATACCACTTAAATACTTTTGGAGTCGATCGTATCGTGTCATCTAAACTTTTGCTGTGCTATGTTTTTGTTTCATTATTTCGTTTTATATATAAAAGTTATTTGTCTTCCTAAATATTTTTAATCTCGTTACTTTTCTCTCAAATATTTTCAATTTCGCTCCCCATGCTACAGTTTCTGCATCAGTCCCTGCCTGAGGCATTGATACAGCAGAAGTTGAAATACATAGTGATCTAATTTCATCTTTCTGTTACATTAGTGGTATTTACTAAACCCCTATAAATTTGCTAACCACTGATCCCCATTAACCATTTTTGTATCTTGTGCAACATGTTTTCACAAGAAAATTTGCATGATGATCTTTAACTGCCTAAATTTTGATTTGCTTGTAATTAATCAAGATTTTCAAAATTTGCAATTAATTTGCAATGTGCAGATATGAGAATTCCAATTGTACAAAATATAACTTTTTTAAATAAATGGAAATATATAAAAAGAAAAGACAAAGTCATGATCACAAGTCAATTAGATAGTAAAGGGAAAATAATGCTAAACTTCAGAGAAAGAAAAAAGAAACAACAAAAGTAATTTAAAACCGCAATTTAAAAGAAGGACGTCTATTTTTAGATGATTTTCGAATGATATTGTCATTTGTTTTTTTAGCACGTGCTCGAGTATCGTTTTGATAGTTTGATGTATCCTGTGGAATGTCGGTACAGGATCCTAGAGCCACAATTGTCATAGGAATCAAATTAGTAAAAGACAAGCGGAGTAGTTGAGAAGTTGTCAAACTTGCATCTTTAAAGCTTCCAATTTGTCTGCATCAACTTGAAAATCAAAGTTAAGAGGATAGCTTGATGTTGGAGATGTTGAATCATGAGCTGAAGTCAAAGTCGTTTGATCACTCTCTTTTAGATTTAAACTTGATTCAATAGCATTGGAATAAACCTAATAGCTAGCGGATTATCTTGCGTCGTTGATACGGTGTGACCACCGTAATCGTTTCAAAGATACTTCTGTAATGAGACCCGATCTGCATCTTTTTCTGTAGAGCCTCAAACAGTTAAGTAGAGATCTTTTGGTGAAGGAGTGAAGGGTGGCAATGAGTCAGGATAATTTAGTAGGGTGGGCCGATACACGAAAATGGGGTGAGCTAGATAGAAAATCCAAAAAAACAATACAAATTATAACTATTTTTTTAAAATTTTCCACTATTTTTTTTTATAAAAGGTGGGCAGGGCAGGGCCAGGTTGGCCCAACCCTAGATCCGCTTGAGGGCTGGTATTTGATTATATATATATATATATATATATATATATATATATATATATATATAGGGATTGGTTCAAATGAGACCAACCTCTTTAGGTTAGTCTATAAGAACACCTATGAACCCTTGATTTAAATTTTTGATGGTGTAGATCTCTTTTGTTATTTTTGGGTTATAAAGGTATGATTGTACTTTTATATTTAATCGATTTTATTAATTGGGACAAGTTATTAGCTATTTTAAAGTAAACATAATCCTACCTTTTTGATTTCCGATTTTTAGGGAGGAAAAATAATCAATTTCAAGCATTTTTTCAAAATTGATAGTTCTTTCCGCCATATTTGTGAACAATCATTTTATTGTATACTTAGTTCGGTGGACTTGTATACTTAGTCATGTTTTATTGTATATTTAGTTCGGTGGATTTGTATACTTGGTTCGGTGGAATCGTATTCCTAGTTATATAAGTAGTTTAGTGCATTTGTATGCTTAGTTATGTGGATTTGTATACTTAATTCAATGAAATTGTATACTTAGTTATATAAGTAATTCAAAGTGAAATTGTGTATTTAGTTGAAGTGTAATTGTATACTTAGTAATATTTTAATGTATAGTTAGTTCAATGTAATTGTATACTTAGTTAAATGTTTATGCATACTTAGTAATGTTTTAATGTACGAGATAATTTAGTGTAATTGTATACTTAGTTAATTGTTTATGTATACTTAGTAATGTTTTAATGTATAGTTAGTTTAGTGTAATTATATATTTTTCATTAATTGTTGCATGATTAACATTTGCCATATTTGAATAATTTGAGGTTCGAATGGGAAGTGAGAAAAAGGAAAGGTGAATTGCTTGATTATGGGGACGTGATCAATAATGAGATCACGCCCCTATAATGTAGGATGAGGTTACCATGTTTGATTTTATGGATTCCAATTTTACCCTTTCTATTGTATAGTTAGTTACGAAAACCTTTGTATAGATTTTAATGTATCTTGGCCATTGATTTACTATTTGGATGGTCTAGATTCGGTTTTATGGACTAAACCAGGAGGGTGGTCTCATGGGATCCTCTCCCTATATATATATATATATATATATATATATGTATATAGGAATAGGATCAAATGAGACCACATAATTAGAATGAGACAGTGTGGACTAATTCTGGCCACACATCTCAAATTTTAGATGGTTGGGATCTTTCCAATTTAATATTTATTTTTATTTTATTTTTAAGCTGAAAAGGGCACAAATGTCATTACTCAATTAATACTTGGACCTCCACCGCCACCTCCGATCAATTCTTCCGTTAGATCCCCTACCACCTCCTCCGCCGCAACCATCATATGATCCGTTAAGTCGACCACCAAAGGGCCCCACCATTAATCCCAGATTCTCGCTCGACCGTGGAATGGTAACCATAATTTCAGTAAAGATTACTATGGGAATTCAAATCCTGGATTGGATTACGACAATAATGGTCCGATTGGTGTGAAGAAAATGCGATTTAATAATGTGAATGATGCGGGTTTGTTGGCGGAAGATGAGAGAAGATAGAAATCAAACTTGACTTTTGTTTAAAGATTTTTTTTTAATCTCCAAACCATCTCCAATCTAAGGCTCCGAGACAAATAGGTGGGGGTGGTCGACGAGATCGAAGGCGATTCTCCGATCTAAGTTTCCGTTGGAGATTTTCCGGGAAGAGTTTCGATTCGATTTCCATGTTTTTCGCCATCTCTGTTATTATGGATTTTTCCGGGTTACGTGGGGCTTTTTGTTAAGCAATTGGTGGAGAATCGAGGTTGACTTGCTTTTTCTGGTTGATGAAGTGGTGTAGTTGTTGTTGTAGATGGAGAATTGGTGAATAAGATGATGTTGACGTGGATGGAGTCTTGTACACTTATATGTTTTTGATGTATACTTTGATATATTTTTATGTATAAGTAGTTAATTTTTGATGTATGTATTTATGTTCTTTGTATACTTATTTTTTTGTTGTATACTTATATATGTTTTGTTGTACACTTATATGTGTTTTGTTGTATACTTATTTTTTGTTTGACAATTGTAATATGCAAAGACAAATATGTTAAATATACAACATAATAGTGTTAAATATACATCAAATATCTTGCTAAATATACAACACAATAATGAGCATGATTTTCTCTCTATAATTGATTTACTTAGACACGGTCCCCACATGTTAATGAGCGTGATTCTCTCTCTCTATATATAAGCGATTCCTTAATTAATGGTCCCCACATATTTTTGTTTGACTAATATGTAGTAAAATTATGTTAAACATACATCAAAATAGTGTTAAGTATACAACAAATCATTGATAAGTGTACATCATATCGCTTTGAAAGAGCGGAGCACATGAGCACGATTTTCTCGCGATTTTCTCTCTCCCCACGTGATTTTCTCTCTCCTAATAAGCGATTTCATATTTGGATGGTCCCCACATGTTTGTTTTGACAATTATACCCTTATTTTGCCTTAATTAAATATTTAATGTAATTTTAACCCCTATTTATCTTAGCCATTGATATAGATAAGGAGGGTTGAGATGAGTCCACATTGTCTCACTATAATATGTGGTCTCATTATAACCTCCCCTATATATATATATATATATATATATATATATATATATATATATATTAAAAATAATACACATGTATAGTGCGTAGAGTTCGCTAATATGCTTTAAATCCAAGCATAAGGAGATCAGATACGATTATAAAATAAACATTACACTATCATATATGATCATATCTTCTTCATTCTATCATTTCTCGTTAACATTTCAGAGTAGGAAATTATCATCTAAAATTAATTTTATTGATTTTTTCTAATCATGTGACAAAATGTATGTATCTATATGTATCGTACTAGTTTTTATCATGTACATGTGACAATCATACAGAACTACAAATAAACATGCATAATCCATTTTCTTATATTTTATTTTTTGATCAAGTAAATAAACATGTATAATCTATTTGAAATAACGGCGCTCCCATCACCTGGCCGCGATTTATCCTTCTCCCATATAAAATATATACAAAATAAATGCATTTTTTAATGTTTCCACATTGTAGGAATAGGAAAAAAGGTCTGTTAAAAGATTTTTAATTTGTCTTTCTTTGAGTATTTAACCCATTTTCTATTATCATTTTCTTTGATTTACATATTGGGATTGATTTCTTGATCTGTTTTGTTGCCATTTATTCATCTTATTATTACTGAGAGAAAAAAAAAACTCTATTTTTCTTGAATTTTCCTGCATTTTGATCACAACCCATGTACATTTTCTGTTTGAAGATTGTAAATAGTGATCATTTTGTCCATAAAGATTGAATCTTGATGACTGTTAGGGCTCAGATATGTAAGGGTTATCTTTTTTTAGGTATTTGAAAAACAATCACTAACATGGCTCACTTAAGTTATTACAATTCAATGTATCATGAGGGCTCATACCATGGCCAAGGTGTGCAATTTGTCCCATTCAAGACATCCACTGTCTCACTAAGGATGCTTTTGTTGCATGGAAATTTAGACATTTGGGTAAAAAGAAGCCAGAAACCTCCCCAATTTAGATCTCGTAGGCGATATATTTGGTAGTTTGTCCGGAAAATTACAAACAAGTGACCCTTACGTTACGATCGCGATATCCGTGCGGTTGTAGCACGTACTTTCGTGATCAAGGACAACGAAAACCGGTTTGGGGCCAACATTTTCATGTCCGGCCGCACATTACTGACGGAAGTACAATTCGTCGTTAAGGACAACGATATCGTGGGGTCCGAGATAATGGGGGCGATTGGGATCCCTACAGAGCATATAGTGTCCGCGCAAGAATCGAAGGTTTTTATCCAATTCTTGGCGCGAACGGGAAATCGTGTAAGTCGGGGGCCGTTCGAGCCTTTCGGTTCAAGATATACCGATTGAGAGAATCCCGCTTTATCACCGTGGCGTGGGGTCCGATATTTGGAATCGGGCGTGCCGTGACGTATTTTCCTCTCGAGGCGAGGTGGGACGGTGACGTTATATCAAGACGCTCATGTGTATGACGGTGCGCTACCGAATGTGCGGTTGGGTAACGGTGGGGTGTCTGTAAAACGGTCGTTGTTGGCGCGATGTGTATGAGGCGATATCTCGAGGCTCGTCGTTTGGTTTATATCACACGGGGTGGTCGGTTTATCACCTGGTCCGGCTTGTACGGGACGATCCGTGTGTGATGAATAGTAATTTGGGGAACTTTTGAAAGTGAAGTCTCAAGAAGGTGTGAGGGTGTTGCTGCTCGTGTGGGATGATCCGACGTCTACGAGCATTTTGGGGTATAAAACTGTAAGAAAATTAACATCTTCTATTGTGTTTTTTGTGCAAAAACGTCTGCTTTTAGAAGAAGTGATTTATTGTTAGAGATGTTAAAGTAGTTGAAAATCAGAAACATGTAGTGTTTGAAAATCGAATCAGATGTTTAGAATTAGAAGTTGAGAGTGTTTGGTGAAAAAGTTGGAAAAGTGTTTATTTGTTTATAAAAGTCAAACCATACGCAGAATCAGAAATCTAAAGTACCCATCTTCCTGCTTTTAGATTCGGAAGCAGAAATGACATTTGCAAACACTAAACATTGATTTTTTCAGTCATAAGCTGAGACGCACTTTTTTTCGTGATTACAAATACTCCCTTAATCTGAATGCTCCATGTATGAAAAGCTCAATGCAGGATTATTTGGTAAATATAAGTCTGGACAACTTATAATGATCTTGCAATTGCAGACTGAATAAAAGTCTCTTTAACATTTGAATTTTTACATCCTTAATGATTTCAAAAATGTATTTGTTGTAAAATACTGACTGGTGTGATTGTCTGTAATCAACTTCTAAAAAAAAAAGTGATTCTAAACTTCTAGGCAGAAAAAAATAACTGTTTTTTCACCTAGAAGCTAAGAATCACTTTTTTTTAGAGTATGGCAAAAATTTTAACTTGACGGATATTTTTTCTCACTTTTGATGATGTTCAGGAAGGTGTGATGAATACTGGAGACGATGAAACACGTCGGTATTTCAAACATTCGACCGTGAAAGTGCTTCTGTGTCCACGGATCGCTGGGAAAGGTAGCTGGGCGAAAAAGCAGGTTGTGTTCAAACTATGCCTTATTTCTTGGATCGAAAACAAAATGTTCACTTATCGTTGCCTTTCGTCATTAGGAAACAGGAACGATCTACACTCACCATCATCAGAAAAGTGTGATTGTAGATGTAGCTGCTAGTAATAACGGTAGAAAAATCGTAGCATTTGTCGGTGGACTTGATCTGTGCAAGGAAGATACGACACCCCACAACACCCGATATTTAGCACGTTACACACTTTTCACAAAGACGACTATCATAATCCTAATTTCACGGTACTTCCCTTTATGTCTGGCATATGATCTGTTTTTGTTCGTGCGTATTTGTTCGTTCGTTATCATTTTCATGTACGGATGTTCGATCATATCTTATTGCTGATAACATGTAATGTAGAAAGACACAAATACTAGAATGTTGTGATGTGATTCTCAAAAGGGACTAAGGGAGTGTTTGGAAACTCTAAAAAAAAAAAAGTGATTCTCGGCTTCTAGGTGGGAAAAATAAAAAGTGATTCTCAGCTTCTATTCATTTGTTTGTTTTTCCTTTTATTTCCTTCTGAAAACATCATGGTACTAAATAGGGACCTACAGTGGGCTGTCCAAGAGAGCCATGGCATGATTTACATTGTAAAATCGACGGTCCAGCAGCGTATGATGTCTTAAAAAACTTCGAGGAGCGTTGGCAAAAGGCCTCAAAGCGACACGGCCCTCAGAAGCTACGAAGTTCGTATGATGATTCTTTACTCAAGATTGAAAGGATTCCAGATATAATGGGAATAGCCGAGGCAGCCACAGTAACGGAAGGCGATCCAGAGGCTTGGAACGTCCAGGTACGATAAAACTATGTAATACAGTCTTTTTATTCCGTTTTTGAGGCTAAATTTATTGCCCGAATATAGGTTTTTCGTTCCATCGACTCCAATTCTGTGAAAGGTTTCCCCAAGAATCCAAGAGAGGCCTCAGACAGGGTAAATTAATTCATATTCTTCTGTTTCTTGATCATAAAGGTCTTACATTAGGGATAATTACAAAAACACCCCTGAGGTTGGACTAATTACAAAAAAACCCAGAGATGTTTTAAAATTACAGGTTTGGTTATGTGTTAAATTTAAGGGGTGACTGTAGTATTTTTATAAATATCAGGGGGTTTTGATATGTTTTTTGGTTTATAGAGGGGGAAAATGTAAGATGGAATCAGATCTCAAGGTTTTTTCTTTGTAATTTCCAAAAATCTCTGGGGTTTTTTGTAATTAGCCCAAACCTGAGGTGTGTTTTTGTAATTATCCCATTACATTATGGTTGTAATTGACTTTGCTGCATTGAACAGAATCTGGTATGTGGGAAGAATGTACTGATAGACATGAGTATACATACGGCTTATGTAAAGGCGATCCGTTCGGCTCAACATTTCATATACATTGAGAACCAGTATTTCCTTGGGTCGTCGTACAATTGGGCTAATTTTAAGGACTTAGGTAATGAACTAAGCGAGCGTTTGCAAACTCTGAAAAAAAAAAGTGATTCCAAGCTTCTAAATGCAAAAAACAACTATTTTTTCCATCTAAAAGCTGAGAATCACTTTTTCGACACTCCTAAATTTCGTGCTTTTAGATTCAAATGCATTTTATAACAAGACAGAATCCAAACTATTAATTATACTTTCAGGTGCGAATAATTTAATTCGATGGAAATAGCGTTGAAGATCGCGAACAAAATCCGAGCAAGGGAGAGGTTTGCCGTATATATTCTTATTCGATGTGGCGGAGGGTGTTCCGACGAGCACTCCCACTCAAAGAATCCTCTTTTGGCAGGTGAGCTCTTACATTCTCATTCCAATGTTACACATTTGTTTGAAATTTACCAATTTGTTAAGGATGTTTCCTTAAAAATTCATAAAAGCAAATATTAGTATGAAGAACTTGAGATCTTTCCAAAGTTCATGATTGAATTATGTGGCTACATTGTTGGTTTAAGATATGTTATTTACCTGTTCATGATTGAATAGTTGAAAAAGATGTAATAAAATTGGCAAAAATTTTAGGGATAATTACAAAAACACCCATGAGGTTTGGGCTAATTACAAAAAGACCCAAATGGTTTTGAAAATTACAAAAAACCCTTGAGATTTGATTCAGTTTTAAATTTAAGGGGTCAGGGGGGTTTTTGAAATATTTTTCGCTTCATAAAAATGTAACGTAATCAAACCTCTAGTTTTTTTGTAATTTTTAAAAATCCACAGGTTTATTTGTAATTAGCCGGAACTTCAGGGGTGTTTTTGTAATTATCCCAAAAATTTTTGTTTTTGAAAAACTAACAATTTTCCACAATGGCTGCAGTACAATACAATGCTGTTTACCTGTTCATGATTGAATAGTTGAAAAAGATGTAATAAAATTGGCAAATTTTTTAGGGATAATTACAAAAACACCCATGAGGTTTGGGCTAATTACAAAAAGAACCAACTGGTTTTGAAAATTACAAAAAACCCCTTGGATTTGATTCAATTTTAAATTTACGGGGGTAACTGTAATATTTCATCATAAAAATGTAAGACGTAATCAAACCTTAAAAATCCCCAGGTTTATTTGTAATTAGCTGGGACCTCAGGGGTGTTTTTGTAATTATCCCAAAAATTTATGTTGTTAAAAAACTAACAATTTTCCACAATGGCTGCAGTACAATACAATGCAAATGATGTATGAAACCATCTACAGGGCTTTAGTAGAGGCAGGGCTTGACAGAGAGCAAGAACCCCAGGATTACTTGAACTTCTTTTGCCTTGGGAATCGGGAGCCCGATTACAATGGAGTCGAATCCCCAAATACCAAAAGCTCGAACGGATGTACTCCACAAGTACGTACATTATCGACTTTGGACAAATTCTATCAGTTTCATGTTAATGTACTTCATTATATATCTTGCTTGTGACATTGTTGCACTTTTGGCTGTTATTGATCACTATTCAGGCCTCGTGTAAGAAGAGCCGACGTTTCATGATTTATGTCCACTCGAAGGGAATGATAGTGGACGATGAGTACGTGATACTGGGTTCGCTAACATCAATCAACGCTCGTTAGAGGAACGAGAGATACTGAAATTGCCATGGGCGCGTATCAGCCTCATTACACATGGGCAAACAAACATGCTAATCCACATGGACAGGTAAACTTTTATCATGTTAGCTTTAGCTATCTGCTTTTATATCATAAAGACTAATATTTCGGTTATATTTCACTTATTATGATTGTATTATGCAAATGTGATCGACTCATCGTTTGGAACTATAGCACATTCTTAATTTGCTTTTGAAGGTGTAAATGAATCAGTAGAAGTGAACATTGTAATTTTGAAATTAGTTTTAATTCTTAACGAGTTTCAGAAATTGTATTTGAGCTTCATTTAATTATTAATCGAATCAAACTTGAGTCGAATCGAACACGAATTGAGCTGAGTGGCTTGATATTTGTACGCATATTTTATTATTTTTAGGGATAATTACAAAAGACCCCGAGGTTTGAGCTAATTCTGAGAAAAACCTAGAGATGTTTCAAAATTACAAAAAGCCCCTTGAGGTTTGATTTTGTCTTAAATATAAAGGGAGTAATCTGTGATATTTCTAGAAATATAAGGGGGTTTTAGAGTATTTTTTCTTCATGAAGGGGAAAATGAAAGACAAAATCTACATTAAGGGATTTATTGCCATTTTCAAAATCCTCTTGGTTTTATTGTAATTAGCCCAAACCTTAGTTTTTTTTTTTTTTTTTTTTACTAATCTAGGGTTCTAGCCGAACGTTACATCTTATCAAACGAAAATGTCACCACGCTTGGTTCATTATGAATTGAACCTGAACTTAAACAAGCCTCCAACGAATCAAGATCGAGTAGTCGATTCATTCTTGATCATATTTGCTTTAAACAAATTATCATCGGTCTCAATTCAGAACGAAAACATCTTTGACAACATTGTTTCGTGGTCCAGATATACGGATACAGAATGTCCCTGTGGGCCGAGCACACGGGCACGTTGGAGCAATGCTTTGAGCATCCGGAGAGCCTGGAATGCGTGAGACGAGTAAGATGGATGGGTGACCTAAACTGGAAACAATTCGAGTCTTATGAGGTCACTCCAATGAGAGGTCATTTGCTCAAATACCCTGTACTTGTAGATAGAATGGGAAGAGTTATGCCTCTTCCAGGTTGTGAAACATTTCCAGATATGGGTGGAAAAATAATTGGAACCTTTACTGGGATTCAAGAAAATCTCACAATTTGATTGATTGATTGTTTTTCTTTTTTGGTAGTTTTGGTAAATTTGATGTAGTAAAGATGTGTTGAGAGAGATGATGTTTTGTAAATCACAGGGATGTATTTTGTCCTGCCTTCATAATAGTGCAGTCTTTCTTTTGTGCCTCAAGTATTTTGTCTTTGTTTGTATTGGGTGGTTTATTTGGTACTCCTAGTAGAGTAGCAAAATCAAGCCCAGCCCAAAATTTGGGTCGGACTGGCCCGTATTTTTAGGTCCAGAAAATATTGGGCCTATTTGCCCCGACTTCGAATGGTTCGATGGGTCGGTCCGAATTTTTTGTGCATGAAGTGCGTGTATGGGCAGGATGGGTTGGGCAATCATTTATGCGGGCCGACTAAATCCGGCCGCCCGGCCAATTTTTTTGCAAAAAAATTGATGGGCTCGGGTAGGAATTGCTGACTCTAATCCTTAGTCCCTCTTATTCAAAATAAGTGACGATCTAGGAAAAACACACATTAAGGATTGTATTGAAATATACAATATACCTTAATTAATTATAAATGTTGGTTTGGAACAAAACAAATTTAGGCATCGAGTGTTAGTTGGAAAATGATACATTTAGAGTAATTTTAGAAAAAATATTTTCTCACTCGTCCTTGAAAATGTCAAAACGTCATTCTTTTTGAGAATTTTAGGTACCAAAATGTCACTCATTTTGAATAGGAATGAGTAATATACTAAATTGGGGCTTGGTTATTTCCTAGTGGATATATATATATATATATATATATATATATATATATATATATATTAAACCCATTAACTAAATGGACTTGGTTTAAAAAATAAAATAAAAAAGGCAAAAATTTGCGTGAGACGGCCCTTAAAAAGTTTTAAAGGTTTTTTTGATTTTATTTTTCTTAGGGTTTATATTTATTTTTAGGGTTTATTTTGTTTCTTGGGTTTATTTTTAATTGATTTGGGTTTTTAGGATTTTTAGTTTTTTAGGGTTTATTTTTATTTTTTGGGTTTATTTTTGTTTTTCGGGTTTATTCTTCATGGTTCATGTTTTTAGAGTTTATTTTTGTTTCTTCATGGTTCATTATTATTTTTAAAATTATTTTAATGGTTCCAACTCAAACGGAGATATCCTCAGGATAATCCGTCAATCATGATTTATATCCAGTGAGATTTCCCACATCAATTTACTCAATAAAAAATGGTACTCAAAATTTAAAATAGGATGTTAATGGGGTTATGTATTAAGTTCTTTTGTTGGATAGCTTAATATCAGCCCATTAGTGTGTCTTTTACATATCAGTCCATTAGTGAATATTTTGGGGTAGGGTTTTCTTCTTATTCATTTAAGTCATATCACCTATCATTATGGGCTATGGATAGAGCCAACAACATTGGGTCGGCCGGTCAAACTCCTATAAAAGGGTGAATTAGGCTTCATTATTATTCGTCAAAAAGGATTTGAATATAAGCCGAGACTCGAATAACCCAAACAAAAATATATTTGATGAGGCCGACCACGAAATGCGATCCGATAAAATGACGTGGCCCACAACCTATGTATTATAACTTTTGGACCGACCTTGTCTCATTTTTGAATATTTGTTATATTATGGTAGAATTTTAAGCGAATAAAATTGAAGCAAATTAATGTTACGTAGGGCCGTTTTCAAGATTACGCAAATTAATTTAGATATAAAAAAAAATGGTCCCTCGCAATTAATTATGGTCTACAATTTTTAAGATTGAAAACGAGAAAAGATATTCTATATACACATATATACACACACATGTGGGTGCTCAATCATCATACATCGCTGTCCATACTTACCACCCAAAGTCCAAGTGTGCAACTACTACCTCTCCTTCTAATACTAAATACTAAATACTAATATTATCTTTTTGGCCCAACTGCCAAAGTACAAGGAAACTTTCACAGATCCGATCTCGATTCTTGAAAAATTATATTGCCACTCTATGTAGCTTTTCACAAACTCTTCCACCATCAAATGACTAAATTGCCCCCAATGTAAACTCATAACATTGTTCTTCCTCAAATTAAAGTGTATTTTCTCTTTTCTTTATTCATGACATTATGACTAGAGCTGACAAAATGAGTTTGGTCTGACCGGCCCGGTAAAAATGACCTGACTAAGCTACCTTTTTTGAGGTGCGAAATGAACTGAGTCTATTCGCCCCGCCCTATTCAACCCGAAATACCTGTCCAACATAGTCACCCCATTATTTTATGTGCATTTTTATGAGTTGTGTCAGGCTGAACTCCAAAAATAGTTGTTCAATCACTATTAGGCCTGATCCGCTATTCTTCTTTGACCCGATGCCCGACCTAACCCGTTTGATAGCTCTAATCATGACCATCCCGACTAAAAAGTGTTCATCACTTGATAAAGTTTTGGAGTATCTAACTAATTCGAGATATTTCTATAAGTTCATTACAATTGTCAATTATACTAATTACTATGAAGAAAGTCCAACTTATTGTGTTAATAATTTAGAGAGTGTTGATTTAATAAATTACATGAAAGAATATAGATGACAATAATTTTAATCAAGATCTTATTTGAACCTATTTCACATATTATTTTAATCGAATAGAATGAAAGATTGAATTCTCAATCCAGTTAATCATGAGTCCGGTTCAACATTGGCCAACATGATCCCTTAAGGTTTAAACCATCTCCAATAGTTTACCCACATTTTAGTGCATATTTTGCACAATTTTAGTGTAAAATTTACACCCTATCTCCAACAATTTGCGGCTAATTACTCGCACTAAACAAGAATATTCCATAATACTCTATTTTTAGTGCATATTTTCATACACTAAAATCATTAATTAAAAAAATTAGCGCAACTATAATATTGCGCCATTTTTAGATAAAAATGTTGACATTTTCAAAATGGCACAGATAGTGAAGTAAATTTCTGCTTCAAATTGAAGATATAAGGTAAAACTAGTATTTCAACATATTTCATCATCTCCTTCTCAAAAAAAACAAACATATTTCATCATCTAATTTCTTAATTTAAAAGGATATTTTTGTCAATCAACACATATTTACAGACATCAAGGGGTGTGTTCATAGCCAAACAAATCTCTATATAATTTCCACCACATTCATACTGTAAATACTTGAAAACACTCCCAGCACCACTCTTCATTTCCCTACACACAGAACACACACTGAATTCCGCCATGGGCTCATCAGACCAAGCCTTCAAGTTCCTGATCTACGGGCGCACGGGTTGGATAGGCGGGCTTCTTGGCAAGCTCTGCGAAGCCCAGAACATCGACTACGTTTACGGGTCGGGCCGGCTGGAGAATCGGGAATCCCTAGAGGCGGACATCGCCTCGGCCCGGCCCACACACGTTTTCAACGCCGCCGGCGTGACGGGCCGGCCCAACGTCGACTGGTGCGAGCCCCATAAGGTGGAGACCATCCGCACCAACGTTGTAGGCACGCTGACGCTCGCTGACGTATGCAGGGAGAAGGGTCTCGTGTTGATTAACTACGCCACGGGCTGTATTTTCGAGTACGATGCGGGGCACCCGCTCGGGTCGGGTATTGGGTTCAAGGAGGAGGACAAGCCGAATTTTATCGGATCCTTTTACTCCAAGACCAAAGCAATGGTGTGATTTCTATTTATATTTTTTATCTTTAATTTGGATCTTTTTTTCTTTTTTTTTTTTGAAGTATGTTGTGATATTCTTGATGACGATGATGGAAAAAGGATTGTGATGAAGCTACGCTAGATTGAATGATTGATTTGATGTTATCTTTTGCTGAATTTTAGTTTTGTGTAATGTGTGTCTGTTTTGTTTGATTTGCTGATTGAAGTGTCTTTCTTAGGTAGCAAAATCTATATGTAGTTACTTAGAGATCATGGAAGAGTCTTGAAATTAATGGTGTTAAAACATGTTTATTTGGGCTGATTTTGATCTGGTCCTATGTGTAGATTACAGATCTTGCAATAGTTGAAAGTAAATTGAGTATTTTTATGAGAAAATATTCAACATCTGCTAAATTCTGTGCTTTTACTTCAATTTAAGTGCTATGGCTCTTATGTAATTGTAGGAGATTGAATGAACATATATTATGTATTATGTTTCTGACATTTGTGATAGGATGATTAAAAGAATCAATGAAGCTAAAGATTTCTGTTTTTGGAATAGTTGGTACTAGTCTGGTTTAGGGTGGCAAATCATGTTATCGTGTCGTGTTCGTGTCACACTATCGTGTTTTCGTGTTATCTATTTTATTTGATCTTAAATATAACAATAATTGTAATTTTAACTTAATTTTCAATTTCGTGTTCCTGTCGTGTATTGTGTCGTGTCATATCGTGTCATGCTTTATCGTGTTTTTTGTCTCTGTAATCGTATTTGTAATCGTGTCGTGTTATCGTGTCGTGTCACTCGTTACCAGCCCTAGACTGGTTAGCTTGAACTGTAATATCATTCATAGTACTCATTGTGTAAGTTGAAGAGTTAAAATGGTGTGTCCTGAATCCTCTGAGTGATTTCCTTCAACTGTGTTATGTTATCAGGTTGAGGATTTGTTAAACAACTACGAGAATGTCTGCACGCTGCGAGTCAGGATGCCCATTTCTTCTGATCTTTCTAATCCCCGTAACTTCATTACAAAGATCACTCGGCACGATAAGGTGGTGGACATTCCCAACTCCATGACTATCTTAGACGACTTCTCCCCATATCCATCGAGATGGCGAAGAGAAATCTCACCGGAATCTGGAACTTCACGAACCCTGGAGTCGTGAGCCATAATGAGATTTTGGAAATGTATCGTGAATATATCGATCCTAGCTTCACTTGGAAGAATTTCACTCTCGAGGAGCAAGCTAAGGTTATTGTTGCCCGAGGAGTAATAACGAGCTTGATGCCACCAAATTGAAGCAGGAATTTCCTGAACTGTTGCCAATCAAGGACTCGCTCATTCAATATGTGTTCAAGCCAAATCGAAAGACGCCCGCTGCTTGAAAATTAAAGATTTTGCGAGTCATTGGTGATGTTAGTTTTTTTTCCCTTTTTTTTTTTGTTTACCTTCATCTGGGCCGATGCATTTTCTGCCATGTTGTTCCTGTTGCCATATTACATGCCATGAGTCCCTTGTTTTTATTGAATTTTGTTGTATTAAATGAAATGCTGAATAAATGAGATGAAATGTTAAATTGATTTTGTAGTCCTTTTCTTTAGTTTTGTTCATTTTTTCTGGAATTAAGTCTAGTATGCTAATCATTCTAAAGAGACTTGCTAAAATCTTTGTAATTTCATAAATTTCTTGTTTGATGTAATCATTTTGGAAGCACAATATGTTAGTTTATGGTGATTCATGATTCATCAATATGTTAAATTTTGTGTTACATGATTGAAAATGTAACAAACTACTAATTTTGAGTATCAACAACAATTATCATGATTAAAATTGTAAAAACACTGTTTTACATAAATACATATGATAAATCACTACTAACTTTTTTTTTTTCTTCACAAATACATATAATGTCTTCATGCTGATTTAAAGACTTCTGCTGTCTCAGCTTCCAAGTGTACAGATAATCTGCTCAAATAAAATGCATCAAACATCAAAGGTTACCAAACCTGAAAATAATATCTGGACTTTGTCTGAATTCAAGATTTTCAAACTTTGAGGACCAATTTTGCCTGGAAAATATATTCCAAGTAGTGTTCTTGGTAGGAAAGATTTGTCCTGGAACAGCTAGAAGATATATTTACATCCAAAATCCGAATAATCTGTTCAAGGGTTCGAATTGTAATGATAAAATTGCCAGTCAATTCATCCAATTTCAGGCTTTTCCACACTTTCTTGATTCTCAGAGGCCAACTTAAGCTTTAAGTATTTTCTTGTTAGTTATTGCCACTAGCAAGTTATGCTGGAATAAGGGAAAACCTTAGAGTGTGTTTGGCTAATCTTATAAAGCTCTTACAACCTTAGAATGTGTTTGGCTGAACTTATAAGCTCTTACTAATAAAACTCATCTACTTGATGGAACACAAATTTTGCTTCTGTAAATAAATTGGAAGATTTGGATTAAATTCTAATGCAATTCCTCTGGAATAAAAGATCATAACATGCCTTATTTCAGCAGTTTTGTGCTGTAAAAATTTACATTACTGTCATATTACATATGACTTGACCTTGTCTTCTTGTCCAAGGATGAATCCATGTTATTTCTGATGATTATTAACCAGGAAATATTAACTTAACGTGCGATCTCAATTATCGTCAACGCTTCGATCATTGAATTACTAATACCTAATGAATCCACTCCTGTTCTCCTTGAATGAGCCCTGTAACTTAGGTTTATTTTCTAACACGGAGTTAGAAACCTCCGAATCAGTGTAAGGAGCACCTGGGAAATAATTATACACCACAAGCGGCGTTCTGACAGAATGACTACCATCATTCCATGTTATCGTCCCTGACATAATCGGCTGCTGTGTAATAGCAGGTCCAGTGACCTTCACTGTAAAAGTCTTCGTCTCACCAACAGCCGAAAATGTAAGGACCGATGGTTCGACATCAACACTAATTATTAGCGGCAGGTACAGGGTGGCAGTGTAAGTCGAATTTGGTGGGCCCACATTTGTCACCGTTCTTGTGAATGTGCCCATAATCTGCTGCCCGTCTTCCACATACAGCGAAAACGATGGGTAGTTAAGATCCCAAGCTCTTCCGGGTGATATATTTGCACAGGTGCTGTTATCTCCTGTGACTAGTTGTAGAGTAGTAGTGTTATAGCCCTGCTTGCAGAGGAAATTGATGTAATCTGTTTCAGATGCATCGAAAATTAGCCCTGGATCTAATGCAGCAGCAGGGTTGATGTGTCCAGAGCCGTACGAGAATTCAAGGTCGTTGTGTCTCGTTGGATCCATAACATGAGCTGATTAAAGAAACAGCATTACAAAACAGATTTTCGTTTTTTACATTTAATTTATAATTGTGTGATTCGGTATTATTTATAACCTGTTGTCATGATTGCGGATTTGATGGCAGCAGGGGACCAATCAGGGTGACCGGCTTTAACGTAGGCAGCC
The DNA here is from genome assembly GCA_016081115.2 of Rehmannia glutinosa. Taxonomy (NCBI): domain Eukaryota; kingdom Viridiplantae; phylum Streptophyta; class Magnoliopsida; order Lamiales; family Orobanchaceae; genus Rehmannia; species Rehmannia glutinosa. The sequence continues at coordinate 4,705,262 of CM071927.1, forward strand.
GAAGCGCTGGCGTGGGGGCAAGCCATGGATGTGCCCGAAATTACATTGTAGTATAGGCTCCTCGTATCTTTGTAAGAGATCGATGGTGGTGCGAGTGGAGACCAACCAGCAAGAATATCGACGCCAGGGGCAGAAATATCAGGCTAGGTCATCAGTGAAATGGTACGGTTAGATAAAATAAGCTGACATGAGTTGCAAACACTTAAAAAAAAAGTGCTTTCAGTTTTTGTGTTTTCAGATGCAAACTTCTGCTTCTACATAATTTAATCAGAATCTAAAAAAGAGGATGATGGTTGCTTTAGATTTCTAATTCTGCTTCCGGTTTGACTTTTACGCATAAATAAAGCACTTCTGTCCACCTAACATTGTTTTTAACTTATTCAACTTTTAGCTTCTATTTGCAAACACTATCATCTCAATATTTTTCGCTTATGCTGCAATAAATCACTTCCTCTAAAGCAAAAGCTTTTGCAAACACTTCCTACAAATATTTGGTGAAGAAAATATTGATCACCTTGAGAATGTCGGGGCTAATAGGATTTGGCCCTCTTGAAGAAAACGAAACCACCATAGGTGCCATGGCATCTTTCCAGGTCTCGCCAACCAAAATGGTGGCCACAGGGTTTCTGAAAATGGATAAACCATAAATTTCAAGAATAGGGATGGAAACAACACTACCGATGATTCTTTAGAAGCAATGACGGAATTATAATTTCTTACTTTGTGGATCTTATATATTCCATAACTTTTTGCTATCTTCTGGATTTATCAGTGTTGCAGGTACTGGATAGCTGAAGGCGTAAGCAGGATTTACGATCGTCGAATCAAAGATAACGATTCCAATGCCGTTAGCCTGAGTAATGAACAAACCGTCCTGCAGACCGTCACAAAGTACTATTTTCCCAGCCAACATGTCAAGATTCATAGCATCTTCTTCGCAGTATTGTGTATAATCTGTCGTGGAACCATAGGTATAGTTTACAGCATCTCCTCCCCAGATTAACGGATAGGAAGTTCCGTTCAGATCGAAGGTATTAATGGAGATTCCTTCATTTTGGAGATAAGTTTATTAGATAGGTAATTATAAATATGAAGTGTTAATTACATAAAGTACTCTTGTGGTTTAGTTTAATTAAAAAAACCCATTATTTTTCATAATTATAAATTGCACCCTTAAGAAGGAATATTTGTTAAGTAAATAAAGACCTCCACGAGGTGTTTCCAATACCTTAAGACGTATTTGTAATTTTGAAAGATAACTGGGTATTTTTATAAGGGATAGTTAGAGTTGTCAATTTCGATCCAACCCGGTGAAAAGAACGGGTTAGGCTATGTTTTGGAGGCTCGAAATGAACCAGGCCTATTTGGCCTGAAAAATTGGGTCAGCCCGGTTGGCTCAAATTTTATAGTGTATTTTCATGGACTGGGCTCCAAACATGACGGCTGCTCACTATTTGGCACCACATTTGACAACTCTAGGGATAGTTGCATTTTTCCCACCAAACTATCGAGTGTAGCACTTTGCTACTAAACTTTAGAAAACTTTATTTTGCATGCCTAACTTTGAACATTTTGCATTTCACCTCATGGGAGCTGACTTGGACCTATCATGAATTGACACATACCAACTTTTGGTTGGTTCATGTTCATGGGATAAGCTGCAATGAACTATAGTTAAGTGGGAAAAGTGCAAAAACGCTATAGTTTGGAGGGCAAAGTGCAATTAGCCCTTTTTGTAATTAAGCCAAACTTTAGGGGTAGCTTTGTAATTATCTCAAAGAACAAATATGAACTCTAATGATGATTTAAGACCAATTTCAGACTTACTGTCAAGATTTGCCCATTGCCAAGTGCCAAGTTGGCAACAAATTTCCTGTCAATAGTGCTAGCAGCAACTGTCATAGTCCAAGGTGCAAAATTGGAGACAGTAACTGGCTCAGGCCCTGAGTTTCCAGCTGAGCATGATGTTAAAATCCCATGTTTCATGGCATGGAAAGATCCAATTGCAATAGGGTCATCAAAATAGTCTGAAGGAAATGAAGATCCCAAGGACACTGATATAACATCAACTCCATCTGCGATCGCGTCGTCGAAGCCTTTAAGGATGTCTGCTAGACCACATCCTGATTCCCAGCAGACTTTGTACACTGCAATTCTTGCATTAGGCACTCCACCTCTTGCCACGCCCTCGGCTAGACCTAAGAAGCTCGTCCCGGGAAGCTCTGCACCGGCTATTGTTGAGGCCGTGTGAGTACCGTGTCCTTCTGTGTCTCTTGGAGATGGGATGTCCTTGTGATCGAAATCGTTCTCGCTATTGTAGTAACGCGCGCCGATAAGCTTGCTGTGACGTGAAACGATAGAAGATTCCATTAGATATACGAAAGACGATTATTACAAAAACTACCCTTGAGGTTTAACCTAATTACGAAAAAACTCAGTTATCTTTGAAAATTAGAAATACTACCTTGACATTTGTTTATGCTTTACAAATTGCACCCTCAAGAGTTAAGAGGAGTGTATTTGTTAGGTAAATACAAATTTCAAGGCGGTATTTGTAACAATTTAAGGGGGTATCTTAACAAGGACGGAGCCAGAAAATAAAGTTTAGGAGGGCGAGATTTATTTTTTATAAAAACTAGTAGATCTTGTATTTTTTAATTTTTTTATGGGTGAATTTTCAAATTTAATAATTTTATGTCCAAGATTTATATTAATTATAGAAAAATTCGAAGTTCGGGCTCGGGCTCCGCCAGCTGTCAATGGGTTGGGTTGGGCCCGACACTAGCCCGCAAGTGGGGCTGAAATTTCATCAATCTGCATTCTCTTGTTGCCTAGCCTAGCCCAATCCATCAAGTGTATCTTTGATCGGGCCGTTTGGGCTTCAGTCCATTTCGGTTATGCCAAAGTAGGTCTGGTAAGCCCAGTCCGCCCCAACTCATCTTTCTGGGCCAATTTTGCCGGATCTAGCTCCGCCTCTGGGTACAATTATTTTTTTTCTTCTTTAAAGATAATTGGAGTATTTTGTAACTAGACTAAACTATGGGGGTATTATTTGTAATTATCACTTAATACTTAATAGATGCATACTTATTGCAGGTGAAATTTGTGGTTTGGCAAATTCCTTCCATTTAGCCGGTGGAGGGCCATAACCGGTGTCGTTGAAACTAGGATGCTCTGGCCAGACTCCTACAATTATATATATACACCATAAGTTAGTTTAAGTATATATTAAATAAGTTATGGGTTAAAAATGCAATTAATTATAAATTTCACCAGTGTCAAGAAGGCCAATGATGACTTCTCCTTCTTGGCTAGCTCCAAGTTTGCCTTTGCTAAATCCCATGAAATCCCATGATCTTGTAGTGTGAAGCTTTAGCTTGCGGTTAGGGATTACAGAGACCACTCCCTCCATTTCTAACATCATATATTGTTCATAATCTTAGTGATCAGCAAAATCTTGGACATATATAGGAGAATTACAAAAAACTACCCTGAAGTTTAGCCTAATTACAATAAAAACCTAGTTGCTTTATAATTGCAAATAACCCCTTGGGATTTGTATTTATCTTACTGAAGTGCTCCCTCGAGAGGGGTCAAGAGGGGGCTATTTGTAAGGTAGAAACAAACTTTAATTTTAAAAGACAAGTGGGGTGTTTTAGTAATTAGGATAACTCTCAAGGGTATTTTTTTGTAATTAACACACATATCTATTCAGGGACGAAGCTATTAATTGGGCCAAGGGGGCATTGGGCCCCCTCAATTTTTGGAAAAAAAAGTGTATTTTGGTCATTTCATATTTTAATTTTAAACTAAATAAAAAATAGAAAAATGGGAAAAAAGTGTCTTTAATTATATTTCATTCCTTTTTCCTATTTTGATTTGTGAATCTTGAAAAATATTTTTCTTGTGTTTTTCGATGAGTTATTTGATTATATTTCAAAAAATTGATGTCAACATTTTTATTTGTAAAGTCCATAGATATGAAAAAAACAAAGTGAAATTTTGAACTCAAAAAACATGGTTAAAACTATTTCTATTTTGGAAAAATAGGCAAAAGTCTGACAAACTTTATTCATATTAATATTAATTGGGTCTTCCGTACCCAAAATTAACACAAACGTTGTTAATCTATTGTTATGATATAATCTTAATTACCAGCAATGGTTGCAGCTTCTTCCTCGGTAAGCTTGGCTGCGAATCCGTTGAAACTTCTTTCGTAGCTATAGACTAGTGAATCTTTGGCTGAGGAAGCACTGGAAATGGAAAAGATTTAATATCAGCCAGAGGTATTTTCAACAAGTGCTTCTGACAATTTTAAAGATGGATAATTACAAAATCTACCCTAAGGTTTAGCCTAATTTTAGAAAACCCAGTTATGTTTGAAAATTAAAGATACCCAATTGACATGTGTTTTATTTTATAAATTTCACCTTTAAGATGGTGATATTCATTAGGTGTTACTTCAAGGGTGTGTTTGTAACACCTTAAGGGGCATTTGTAATTTTGAAAGATAATAAGAGTTTTTTATGAAAAGGGTAGTATTTATAATTATCCAATTTAAAAATGGGATAGCTATAAAAACTACCCCAAAGATTGGAGTAATTACAAAAAACGATAGAAGTTTCAAAATTAGAAACTCAACATTTTTCCATCTTATATTTTTAATTTAATTGAAATGGAATAGTCATCAAATATCTTACAATTACATCCTCAACTTTTCTAAATGTCATAGATAGCCCAACTTTTTGTCTTACTATTATAATATTTATAAAAGTCGAGAGATGTAATTGTAAAATGTAAGTTGAGCTATTTGTAATGTCTAAAAAGTCGAGGATGTAATTATGAAATATTTGATGAATTAGCAATGAGGTGGTCTTATGTGAGACCTCATTGGAAGGGGTTTTTAATTTTCATGAGAATTTCTCTTGTTTACAAAACACAAAAATATGAGTTTTTTGGGTTTTGATTTGGGTTGAATTTATTTACAAAGGATCATTTCATGAACAATGTCATGAAACCTTCTCATACAAATTTTTGTCATTAGCAAATTTTGGGCGATCAACTAATGGTTGAGGTAAAAATGTTAGAAGCAAACCTCAAGGGGTTTCAATAATTTGGAAACATTTCTTGTTTTTTTGGTAATTATCCCAAACCTCGAGGGTGGTTTTTGTAATTATCACATTTTACAAAACGCCAAGGTTGCATTTGGATGGAAGGATTTGGATTTGGGGAGAGGATTTAGGGAAGGATTTCAAATGACTCCAAACACTAAGGATTTGAAATCCTCCAAAACCTGAGTTCTTTGAAAATTACAAAAAAACTCCAGGTTTGAAATCCATTATATGATTTTTATCCAAACAAACAATGGATTTTTATTATGGATTTAAAATCCATCCAAATTCTTTCATCCAAACGAATGAAGATTCAGTTATTTTCTACATAAAGGATCATTTTTATTAGCTCCACCAACCTTCCGAGCATACTCTGCAGTATTGAATGATGGGTAGATGCAAGCGATGAATCTCCTTGAGGCCGATCCCCATGTACACAACATGTAGCTGCATGTAAAAATATAGAAACTCTTAGAAGAAAAAAAGATAGAAAATAGAAAAGACAGGATTGAAAAAATTTCAACGAACCAAACCTTCCTTTCGATTCAAGATCGATCGTTAAAATCTCGTTTTAGCTCGGTTCATTAACATAATGAACCAAACTTGAACACATTTTTATGTTCGACAAGATGTAAAGCTTGGCTCAAATTTGACTCGATTATAAATAAAAGGGATAATTACAAAAACAACACTAAGGTTTGGGCTAATTACAAAAAAACCTAGAATTCTTTGAAATTACAAAAAAAAAAAAAAAAAATTTCGAGGTTTGATTCCATCTTACATTTTTCCCGTGATTTTTAAAAATATTTCAAAAAAACCCCTAACATTTACAAAAAATATTAATTACCTCTTAAATTTAAGACAAAAACGAAACCTTGAAGGGTTTTTGTAATTTTGGAACATGTCTCGGGTTTTTTTGTAATTAACCCAAATCTTAGGGGGTGTTTTTGTAATTATCCCTAAATAAAATAAAATATGTGTAAAATATCAAACTAGTAGAGCTCGATTAGAAAGTTTTGTTCGACCAAAATTGCGTTCGAGCTCGATTCGAAATAATAATCAAACCAAGCTCGATTAATATTCAAACAAGCTTGAACAATATCATGTAAACCTCGACTCAAACTTGTTTACACCCCTAAAAAAAGACACAGAAAATAGCAGGACAAATTACAACAAATTAGTAACATTTTCAACAAATATACCTTCCTAATTTCATCACAGTGGCAGTTAAGCACAAGGGCTGCAAGCAATAACGGATACAAAACCGAAAACATCTTATAATTTGCCATTGTGATATTTGATTATCTAAAACTAGAACTATATATATAGTATAGCTTGAGATTTGATACCATCTTACATTTTCTAATATTTGATTTTAGAAAATATTTCAAAAAAAACTCTGACATTTACAAAAATATTTTTTCCCCTTAAATTTTAATTTAAAATGAAACTTGAAGGGTTTTTTGTAATTTTAACACTTTTGTTTTTTTGACAGCATAGTAATTGTAATTAACCCAAATCTCATATACGAGGTGCAGGATTTTATTGTAACTTTATGTATCATCCAATGTTCTAGTATAGTCGGAAGAAAAACATTGGAGGTCCTACAAGGCCTCTAGCTTTCAGAGATTTTTAGATCAATAGTTTCATCTTATATTTCATGTCCCACATCCAATAGTAACAAATCTCAAATTCAAGAATAATTTGTTAGCCCTTAAAATTGTATTACGTGTATTATTCAGGGATATTTTGGGAATAATTTGACAAATCTCGATTATACAAAAAAAGTTCGTCTATATACTACGCGATTAATTCGAAAATATATCGATATAAATATCTTATTATTCTATACATAATAATACATTTTAGTGAGAAGACTTTCAATAAGCTTAAACATTATATTATTTTACTACTTATTTAAAGTTTAGTGAAATAGATATTTAAGACGATATTTTGAAATGGTAAAAACAAAGAAATCAACCTTTATACAATCATCTCAATCATCGCAAAAGAGGTTTTGGCATCGCTTTCAATTATGAGTTAGAGCAAACGTTTAGCTACGATGGAAATATTTTAGATGAATCACGCCGCATTTTTTTCCTTTTTTTCTTTTTATTTTAAACTAAATTGCTAAACATTTTATCTAAATAAAATTAAAAACAAAAGGTTCTCAGAGCATCTTTAGTTCAAGAATATAAAACCATGTTGATGTTTTTGTTGCATTGTGGAACATTTGTTTTTGAATCTCTTAAACTCTTGAGCATAAGGCAACGGAGAACTTCTTGTCTCAATTTGAGGATTGAGAATGTCTCCAAGTTTCGCAAGTTGTACCATTTTAAATGCACAATGTATCTATCTTATCTTGTTCAAAAATTTAAAAGCATCGTTTGTTCATAAATTATAAACATAATGAACCAAGCTTGAACACATTTTTATGTTTGACAAGATATAAAGTTAATTCGGCTTTCAAACTTGCTCGATTATAAATAAGAGGGATAATTACAAACAACCCTAAGGTTTGGGCTAATTACAAAAAAACCTAGAGTTCTTTGAAATTAAAAAAAAAAAAAAAACCTTGAGATTTGATTCCATCTTACATTTTTCTCCGTGATTTTAGAAAATATTTCAAAAAAACTCAACGTTTACAAAAATATTCCCCATTCCCCTTAAATTTAAGACAAAACGAAACTGAAGGGTTTTTTGTAATTTTGGAACATGCCTGGGTTTTTTTGTAATTAACCCAAATCTCAGGTGTTTTTTTTGTAATTATCCCTAAATAAAATAAAATTGTGTAAAATATCAAGCTACTCGAGTTTTTTTGATTGATTTCGACCAAAACTCGTATTAGAGCTCGATTCGATTAATAATCAAACCAAGCTCAAACACAATTTTTGAAGCTTGACTAAAATTCAATAGAGTTTGAACAACATTATGTTCGACTCAACTCGACTCGTTTACACAGACACAGAAAATAGCAGGAAAAAAGGACAACAAATTAGAAACATTTTTCAACAAATATACCTTCCTAATTTCATCACAGTGGCAGTTAAGCACAAGGGCTGCAAGCAATAACGGATACAAAACCGATAACATTTTATAATTTGCCATTGTGATATTTGATTATCTAAAACTAGAAGTATATATATAGTACAACTTCCAAAATTGTTTTCTCCGAAAAATATAATATCAGGATTTTAGTACTGTATGTGTCTGGTTTTATTTGTTTTTAGATTCTCGTCGCCTATTTTTTCCCCCTCATTGTAAGAAATGACAGTACATCCTCATAGTGATTAATTACTTTTGTTTTTTTGACAGCATAGTAATTGCTTTTCTGTTAATCTCATATACGAGGTGCAGGATTTTATTGTAACTTTATGTATCATCCAATGTTCTAGTATAGTCGGAAGAAAAACATTGGCGGTCCTAGCGTCTAGACAGAGATTTTTAGAACAATAGTTTAAATCTTATATTTCATGTCCCACATCCAATAGTAACAAATCTCAAATTCGGGAATAATTTGTTAGCCCTTAAAATTCGTATTACGTGTATTATTCAGGGATATTTTGGGAATAATTTGACAAATCTCGATTATACAAAAGAGTTCGTCTATATACTACGCGATTAATTCGAAAAAATATCGATACAAATATCTTATTATTCTATACATAATAATACATTTTAGTGAGAAGACTTTCAATAAGCTTAAACATTATATTATTTAACAAAATTATTTAAAGAATAGTAAAAAAATTAAAATAGTAAAAAACCGAGAATATATCGCTTTATTAACGAAAAATTAAGATCGATATTTGTCATATCATTATTAATAAAATATATATACGTGATTTCAATGCCGCTTGAAAATATATCGTGTTTATTCGAGTTATTTTAAGAAATTCAGAGAAATTAGTTACTATGCGAGTATTTATAATTAATTTCAAGTGTATATCTAAAGAAATATTTATAAACAAGTGACATGCATATGTCATGTGCAATATTAAGATACAACACAAAATTGTAAACCCAAAAAAAAAAGAAAAAACAGTTTCTCAGAGCATCTTTTTAGTTCAAGAATACAAAACCATGTTGATGTTTGTTGCCTTGTGCCAACATTTGTTTTGATGTGCCTCTTAAACTCTTGGGCGGCAACAAAGAACATCTTTGTGCTTAATTGAGAATATTGTCTCCATGTTTTAGTTGTACCATGTTACAATGCACAATGTATCTATTTTATCTTGTTCAATAAATATTAAAACATAGTTATAAATTATAAAATAGTAGTTAAAAAATAGAAATTAGATTTAGTATGTCATAATTTCTTTAAATTGTTTAGTTGAACAAGTTCACCGGAGAGAAAAAAGGCAAAAACTTGCGTGAGACGGTCTCACGGATTTGAGACGGAGTCCTTACACAAAGTTTTAAAGGTTTTTTTGATTTTATTTTTCTTAGGGTTTATATTTGTTTTTTTAGGGTTTATTTTGTTTCTTGGGTTTATTTTTAATTGATTTGGGTTTTTAGGATTTTTATTTTTTTTAGGGTTTATTTTTTATTTTTTGGGTTTATTTTTGTTTTTCGGGTTTATTCTTCATGGTTCATGTTTTTAGGGTTTATTTTTGTTTCTTCATGGTTCATTATTATTTTTAAATTTATTTTCATGGTTCATGTTCTCAAGACGGAGCCCTTAGGAGGTCCGTCGATTTTGAGGGATAATTAGATCCAGTGAGACGAGAAAAACCACAAGAGATGTTTTAAAAAATGACACGAATACCCAAATACATGAGGAAAATATGAATTAAATTATTTTATTATGCAATTTATAGCTCCACTTTTATTTTTAAGATGTTTCATATAAAAAATAATTTTTTTTTAATTGTTTTAACAAATCCTGCAGATCAGACCAATTCCAACAACAATACATGTTACATTCTCTATCACCCTTATTATCTATGACTAGACAAGATTTTTAAAGGCAAAGTTCACAAATCTTCAACAGCCTGGAGTTGGAAAAAGTTGTTGGTCCCCTTTAAAAGTGGGCATTGGGTACTTCAAGATATACATGATTTTAAATGGGCTCCATTAGAAAAAGACAATCATCCACTCTTCATTTTTTCACATTCATACAAATCAGCCCACCACACAAAGATTGTCTGTCTACCTTGCTGTTATATGGTTATGCTACTTCCTATGGCTGCTCAGCATCTCACATAGAGGTGGGGTGGAATAGAGGTGTAAACGAATCTGAGTAGGGTCGAACATGTTAGTTTAAACTCATTATCGAGCTTGAAAAATGTGTCAAATTTTGTTTGATTAGTAATTGGATTGTGCTTAAACGAATTTTAGTCCATCCGAACATGAATTGAGCTTGGTTAACTTGATATTTTCACATGTATTTTCAATTATTCTTGACTAATCGAGTCAAGCTGAATTGGGTTTTCACATCTTATTAAATGAAATATTGTGTAAACCTCGAATATCTTCATTTATTTCGAGTTTCAACCCTAAGGTGGAGGGAGATGGGGGTTATATTCATCATCACCCTAGAAATTAGTTCAATTTTTTTAGATTACACCATATAAAAAAGGGATAATTACAAAAACACCCCTGAGGTTTGACTAATTACAAAAAAAAAGAGATGTTTCAAAATTACAAAAAAAAAAAACCCGTCAAATTTGATTATATGTTAAATATAAGGAGATGAAAATATAAGTACTTTTATAAATATCAAGGGATTTTTGATATATTTTTCAAAAGACAGAATCAAACATATCTGAGTTTTTCTGTAATTAGCCCAAACCTCAGGGGTGTTTTTGCAATTATAAAAAATAGAAAGATTTTGGCAACAGAGTATGTAGGAGGTTAGGAGCCACTAGGACAAGTTCCTCAAATCATTTCATTAAGGTGTAGAATACACCCATCATATATTCCCATCTACAATAATCTTTTCAAAGAGAAGCAAAACTAGAAAAAAAGAACAAAAAAAAATCAAACAAACTACAGACAACATTTTAATCTGCCAAACGAACTCGACGCCTGTATCAAACAATGAAAATACAGTTATTTTTCTAACAACTAAAAGCAAGAGAACTTCACGGCATCGTATTGCAGTCGATGCGTCGTCTTCAGTGGCCGTTGGCAACAACGCCATTCTCAACAGCTTTCTTTGCGTAGAATCTTCGGTACTTAGAATCCACTTCAGTGAGATAGTACGTGCCCGGTGCAAGAAGACTACAGTCTTTGCTCGTTACAAAGTCCTTGCCTCCATATCTGTGCTCCATTAGCTTCATGATCTCGACAAATTTTTCTGGCGGGAACTGCACACGAGGAACGTGCGTTACAATCATTTCTACCAAAGAACAAAGATTTCAAGATATACACGTTATGGAGTCCAATCGCACGAGTTTGGAGACAGTAAATTACCAAATTATCAAAGTCGAGAAAGAAAGGAACATTTACGAATACTATCCTTGGGGTTTAGCTTATTTACAAAAAAAAAGGGATAATTACAAAAACTCTCCTTAAGGTTTGGACTAATTGCGAAACAATCCAGAGATATTTCAAAATTACAAAATACCCGTGAAATTTGATTTTGTCTTAAATTTAAACAACTATAATATTTCTATAAATGTTAGGGGGATTTCTAAAATGTTTTTTTGCTTATGAAGTGGGAAAATATAAGACGGAATCAAACCTCGAGGTTGCCATTTTCAAAAACTTCTGGATTTTTGTGTAATTAGACTGAACCTCAGGGGTTTTCTTGCAATTATCCCATACAAAAAAACTCAATTACCTTTCAAAGTTACAAATACCATCTATCTTTCTATTTTACAAAATGCACCCTAGGTAATTTGTTAAACAAACACAAACCTAAGGGGGTAATTTTTAGTAAGTCAGGGGGGTACTTGTAATTTTAAAACATTACTGAGTTTTTTTGTAATCAAGATGGACTAAAGCCAGCATACCTCATTCCTTGACTTCAACTTCTCCGAAACATTCATAACGGTTGCAATGTTGGAGAGGCTAAAAGGATGTTTCCCCTCGTTAAAACGGAGAGAAAACATGGTGGCTGATAGACCACTGCCGTAGGAAAACAATATCACCCTTTGCCCGGCCTGAAGCAAGACAGGAAAAATCCGTTCAGAGATAATGATGATTTTCTACTTGACGATATTCATAAAGCCAAAAGAGATTAACCAACAAGATTAGAAATCTTTACCAGAGTGCTATTTTTATTGTGGAGGAGAGATGCAAATGCAGCATAGAGCGATGCAGTATACATGTTCCCCACTTGTTTCGGGATAAGTGTAGATGGCTGCACCTTAACATCGTAAAACGGTTTGGCTACTTGTTGAGTCGCCTGTATATACAGTAAAATTAGCCCACATGTTCATATCTTAGCAATGAGGACATAGTTTTTGAAAAGGAGAAGTTAAATGACTCGAACCTTCTCAAGATCCCGACTTTGGTAGCTTTCCTCATTGGTTAATGACGAGAAAGGTGACAGCTTCTCTTTAGCAGCCTCATCAATGGAGCTGAAAATTAATAACGGAGATTAAACTAAACATAAACCTTTTTTGACATATTAGGACACCTCTAGAGATGAAGAAAATATTCACCTGGCACTGCTCAAAAAATCATTGAATAACAATCTGGCGAAGCTCTTCTGTACAAGCTGCAGGTTTCACGTAAAAAAATGTTAACAGAACTTATCCGGGTGGTATATTATATTACATATAGAATAGAAAATCACATTCAAAATTACACTGTATTTTCATATAGATGCCCTTGTTTTTAAATTAATTACCTTGTTATATGGAGAATGGAATACAAAGTACTCAGCATCATTGACCGAAAACTGCTTGCCCTCCAGCTTCTGATACCTATTATATGCGTAACAGTAAAGTAAGTATCCACAGAGAAAATTGGGAAAATTGCAAAATTGGTCCTCTATCTATAAAGGTGTTCCAAAATTAGTCCTGTGATAATTTTGCTCCTTAGCAAAAATAACAATTTTAATTATGTAATTTTTAGTTTGGCAATTTTAGTCTTTTATTTTTTAGTTGTGGTAACTTAGGTCCTATTATTCAAAATAACCAATTTTAGCATATTTGTACGTGTCTTTATCGTTTCATAATTAGGAAATAATACATGTAGAACTCGTATCTCGGGTTTTGATTTGGATTCATAAATCTAAAATTATTCCATCATTAGGAAATTTATAGTATAAATGATAAATAAATTCTACTCAAGTAAATAAAATAGAGAATTTGATACGATTTTAAACTTGATCTTAGGTATATTGATTATTTTGGCTAGCAAGGGCATTTTGGATTGAAATATTGAAATACCCTTACTGGAACCAAATTGCAAAAAAGGCAAAACACACAGGACTAAAATAGCAATTTTAAAAGTTACAGGACTAATATTGCAACACCCCTATAGATGCATGACTAATTTTGCATTTTTCCCGAGAAAATTTAGACACAAAAACAGGTAGCTTTTCAGCAGGAGCTTACTTGTCACAGAAGCTTTTGTAACAGGAATCCAGTGCCATTAGGTAACAAGTCTGAGAAAGCTTGCCATCGACAACCTACGAGCATAAATTAGCCATATCAGAAAAAACCATTTAATGCTTTTGAATTCATAGTAGTGCATAATTTTTCCAAACACCAAGCACAAGATTTTGTTCTTATTAAAGACAAATTTGACAGACTACAATTAACAGATTAGAAGGGTTCAGAGGAGGATAATTACTGGATATTCACTGGCAAGGTCAGGCTTGTAAAAATCATAAACATGAGCCATATGACTAGCCCTAAGCTTGCTTTCGAAAGAAATCGGAGCATTTGGTCCTATCAGCATGGCAATAGCCGCAGCTCCACCAGTTGGCCTAGCTGGTCCCTCGGCGTAGACCTATCAAATATGAATATATTTTGTTAATCTAGAGATAAAAAGATCCTGCTTGCTTCGGAAAAAAGCACGGAGAAATTTTGGCCGGCTCCACCATTTTTTTTCTTTTTTTGAAGTGTTTTAATTCCGAGAAAAAGTTTATAAAGATGAAGATCATACCGCACTGTCTGTGCAGACAACAAGCCCATATCGTCCATCCCATGAACTACTTTCCACCCAGTTGACACAGTTAAATAATGCAGCAGTACCCCCATAGCACGCATTGGTTGAGTCGACACCTTCTATGTCAGTATTTCCACATTTCTGGTTATTCACATGGAGAAATAGAAGGATGAGTATATTTACAATGGCATAAGATGGTGGTCATGCAGAGTAATTCAAAAGGGAAAAAATAGGAATGTTATAGGCATCATTATAGTAACACGTGCCTTGTAGGTAATCAAGAAACTCTTATGTGATTGTGATTAAGAACAATATAATTTGCACACTATGCAAGAAAAGTAAATGAGTTACTAAGCAACTCCGGTTGTAGCCCACTAATCGTGACTCTGTGATTTGGCTAAAACATAACTATGATGAATTTCGTGTCCAACAGCAAAGCATAAGGGAGCTCATTGATAATATCTAAGAACCTTTTGGCTAACTCTAGTAGGATCCTGGTTGCTATAATAATCACACGAACCCGATATTCATGATAAACTACATATAGTTGAAATTAGAATTGAACCTACTAGAGTAAAAATGCAGATACAAAACCAAATACCTCGAAGATTGGCATCAAAAAGGTCTTAATCGATTTGCTTTTATCGAGTACAGTCTCACTTCCAACTTCAAGACGCCCAATCTCCTTTGGATCGACCCCATACTTTTCTAGGAGCGATGTGACAGCTGTCATACTGAAGTTCAAAGAGTTAACAATTACTAGAAAAATTAAGTTCTAATTAGTTATAAAAAAAAATTCAAGGTCACCAAATTCATACTAATCAATTTAGCGAGTGAAGCTTCTCTCCAAGAAGTTCACATAGCATTACAGACATTTCTAAAAACCATACTCCAATTATGCAAAAGATTTGCTAATTTCATTATGCCTATCTGTTGTATTTTTCACACTGAGCAATATGAAAACAATTCACAAAATCTGAAAACCACACAAATTTATGGACTATGATAGATTAATAACTGAAGTAGAGCAGATAGATTCATTTCCAATTTAAGGAAATGAAGTTAATACAGAATTTGATACGGAACGATATTTTGAGTCTTCTCTTGCTTAATAACTTGGAAAAAACTGATTTCACATCATGTTGAAAACCAAAGTTGAATTTAGTTTCATAAGATGGCCTAATATAAATTCATCGACGTGCTAACAAACGTCTCCCATAATACATCGACATCTATACGCCTGACATGCAATTCACTCAAAACATAACAATGACAAACATATGTTACAATTTACTCTTTCCCCTGTTTTGTTCTTAAAGATATGTTAATAAGAGATGAACATCAAGTGAAAAATACCTCATGGAAATGACATCTTCGACCTCGGTACAAAATGCCATGCAATCTTGGCCAAGCCCAATTGTGTATTTCCCTTTGCTTGCCCCATCATGAGCCTCCAGCACTTCCTGTAAACACCCATATCAACATTCATCAGGAAAAGATAAATCTAGATGAACATATATTTATTATGGAGGGTTTCATTTGTTCTCAGACTTCCAAACACAATTGTGCAGATATGTATTAAAGATATGCAATAAGTAGCACCCCATTACAAAATCGTACTAAAGGGTTCTAAGATCTGTTTTCCTCACTTCTGAATAATCAAAAATCGCAGCAACAGAAAAAAGAGAGAGAGAATGAAAATTCGTGCAAATTGAATCTGATACAAAAATCCTGAAATCAAAAAGGCGTGAAAATGAACTCGGATTGAGGATCAAAGTGTAAAACAGGAAAAAAAATTCAAATTATCAGGTGGGTCCACTCTACAAAATTCTTAAAAAATAGCCCAAAAAACTTCGGCAAAAAAAAAAATCATGTTCCCGATTTCTTTTGCCATCGACATCATCCCTCACTCTCACGAAATTCTACCAAAAACCCAGAAATAAAAACACCAAAAAAACAAACAAAACGGTACAAAAAACACGAAAAGTCTCTACACATGCGTCGAACGTATAAAGATGCTTTCATTTAACTCAGGTCAAAAAAAAATCGAAAAAATTGTTTACCTGCTGGATGCAGGTGGGAGGAAAGTAAACTTCCATAGCGAGTATTCCCACATTCTTGGCCATCTCTTTGTTGTAATTTACTGTTTGAGCAATGAAGGAAAAGCAGATCAATTAAAGCGAAAAGTAGTTTTTTCTGAAAAAATCCCAAAACTAAGCTCCCACTATGTTCCTTTTTGCGAGTAAACCAGGAAATACGCGAAAGCAGATGTGCGTGAAAGCAAGAAAACAGAGAAGAGAGAGAGAGAGAGAGAGAGAGAGAGAGAGAGAGAGAGAGAGAGAATGGTTTGGTAAATGGGTGGCTGAATATGGGTGTCTATATATAGGGCCGAAGAAAGTGAAGTGGAGATGAAAATTGCCATATTTTTCGCATTTTCCCATTTTTCTTTGCTTCCACAGCCCCCAAATGCAGACTTCGTGAATTTCCACTTACCAACCATATTTGAAACTATTACACTAATTTCATTTTGTTTGTGACATTTTTCTTGGGTATAAAATGTTTTTTGTTTTTTGGGTTGGGGGTTGAGATTGGGAATTTGTCAATTTGATTTTATTAGGATGGTTATGTGTAGAGTTGTCAAATGAATGGGCCACATAGGGTCGGAGCGGTGTTGGTCCATAGGGCCAATGAAAATCGATCGAGTCGACCAACTAGTGATCATGTCGTTATTTTAGTCCGGTCCAGCCTAGTTCGTGAAAATATCCATAAAACTCAGGTCTATTGGTGTTTCGGGCCGAATGGATCGTGCAAAATAGATTCGGTTCATTTTGGATCACTAAAAATGAAGCTCGGTTGATCTTTTTGTTGGGTCGGTTTCTCATTTTGACAACTCTAGTTATGCGCAAGTCCAACTTTTAACTCTTTCAAAATTTACAAATGAATTTGGAATTAAATTTTTTTTATTTTTTTTTATTTTCAGCCTATCCACAATTGTGGGTGTAAACGAATCGGGTAGAGTCGAATATAGTACTGTTCAAGCTGAATATCGAGTTTCAAAAAATGTGTTGAGTATTGGTTATTAATCGAATCGAGTTCGGATGAGTTTTAGTCGAGTCAACTCGAGTAAATTGATATTTTTACACATAATTCATTTTATTTTTACAAATAATTTATTTTGTTTTTACTAATTGAATCGAGCTCGAGTCGAGTTTTACATATTATCAAATGAAAAAATATGTTAAAGTGTAATTCGTCATATTAACAAATAGGGCTTTTAGCTAGTATTGAATAGCTTGATTATAGATATTTATTTTTGATGATGGGCTAACTTGTTAAGTTGAGCTTAGGAGACTAGGAGTTAGTATAAGGTTGGGTTTCGATTCTTAAATTTTTTTGATGGAACACATCTCGAATTTTGTCAAATTTGTCCAAAATTGACAATATTGCTATCTATAGATTGAGCATCTGAAAAGTTTTTTCAAGGATAAAGTTATTAATTTAGAAAGAAAAATAAAAACTCTTAAAAGGTGAGATTAATTTAGAAACATTCTTTTAATTATTAATTTTAGCAGACATAATTCCACCATGGGGTCTAAGTCTAAACACACATGTTTGAATTATTGTTCCTGGTTGAATTAGAAAGATGTTTTTATGTTGTATTTTTGTTGGTATTTGAGTGGCTAAAAGTGAATTGTATATATAAAATCATACTAATTAAAAAAAGAGCTCGAGGTAATTTCTTCAATTACGTACTATTTTTTTTTCTTAAATGTCGGCTATTAAAGTTCAATGGACATACAAATAATATTCCTATAATTACTGTTCTCCAATCAATTTTGATGAATTTTACTTTATTAAAACCTACTTTTTTCCAAAAGTTTGGTACGTTTGCATAGCGTTCAAGTAATTGCATCATTTAATTACCAACGATAATATTTGGCCACATAGCTAATATTATAATATTACTGATCGAAAATCATGTACAAAATCTGATATTATTATAATGAAAAAGAAGAAAAAGAATACCAGTTAACCAAATAATCACAAATCTGATCAAATTGAAATTATAATAGAAGATAGGGATAATTACAAAAACACCGCCTAGGTTTGGGCTAATTTACAAAAAAGAAAAACCAGAGTTCTTTAAAAATTACAAAAAATCCCTTGAGGTTTGATTCCATCTTACATTCTTCCCGGTGATTTTGGAAAATATTTCAAAAAACTCTCTGACATTAACAAAAATATTACAGTTACCCCCATTATATTTAAGACAAATTGAAAGGATTTTTTTTTAATTTTGAAATATGTCTAGATTTTTTGTAATTAATATAAACCCCAGTGTTATTTTTGTAATAATCCCTATAAGATAGGAATACTTTCAAGAAATGTCCAACACAAGAAATGGTGGTAAAACTTTGACAACCGATTATAAATAAATAAATGAGGGTGGGAATTATTTTCTTACCCTTGACTCTTGAGTTTTGTTGCTTTATTATCAAGATTATTTTCAAAACTGTTTATTTTGATGATGGGTGAGTTGGGGTATTGTAAGCTCAAAAAGAGCTGGATCTATTGGTCCGGCCAATTAGGCCCGAAATACCAAACCAATCTGGTCGTTTCGACTTTTCATTTGTATTATGGGTGGGATCGGATTTGAGCTTCCAAAATAGTTGCCCGATGGAAGTTCGACTCAGTCTACCCCAACTCGATATTCTCTTTGGTTCGGTGGACTAACACCGAACCGCCACGATCCGGTCCATTTGACAGTTCTATTGAGGATTGCCCTTGTGTCAAGTTAAAGATGGGTATCACAGTGGAAATCAGTTTAGTTACTTTTAAACGGATTTGATTTCGTCTCTACTCTTTGTCTAACTTGAATTGTGAATCATTAAATCTTTTGAGTATTTGGGTGCATATTGAAAATATAGGTCTTGTATGGTAGTGTTTCCATCACCATTTTTCCATTTTCCAATTATTCCGGAAAATGGGTTTATGTTTGTTTCCAAAGTTTTCAATAGAAATGAAATTCATTTTCAGTTTTTACTTTTTTATGGAAATATTCTTTTGAAAACACAACCAAACAATTTTTCATTCCAATTATGCAAACCTAGGTAAAATACACTACAATCACGCAAATCTATGTCAAAAATACATTTGGATAACTCTAATCAAACATATTTTAATTGTGACAACAAATCAAACATATTTAAATTTCACACGAAAATCAATAAAGTTTGCAAATTCATTTTTCAACACTAGAAACTGAAAATTAGACTTGGAAATACATCCATACAAGCCCATAATTTCTCATATAATTAATCAATGAATAACACTAAAACAAAAACAAATTTCTCTTAACAAAAACATATGAAAAATAAATAAATTGAAATGAAAAATTGTGTACTTAGGTTTAAACTTTAAAGGAACCTAATATTCCATTTTTTGTCTAACCAACAAAATTTCTGGACAAATTAAAAATGAAATTGAGAAGTACTTCATTTTTGTAGGAGTAAAAAAGACAGCCCATCAACTTAATCAGTGAATCTTCACATTTTTGGATTATCAGCTTATATATTTATATATGTGGAAATTGGATACACACACAGGCAAAAACTTGTGTAAGACAGTCACACAGTACGACGGGTGATACTTTTAGTGTAAAAATTGAAATTATACACTAAAATTAAGTGTATACAGATAAAATATCACTTTCTACACTAAAAATATCACATTTTATACTAAAAGTATAACTTTTTTCCTAAAAGTATAATCCGTCACACTGTATGACCATCTTACGAGAGACCTGCTCGACACGCGCTCACACATATATATTTATGTGTGTGTATATATAATTTCAGCCTAAAAATCTTCAAATTTAAAAAAAAAAAAATGTTCTGAGATCTGTGCTTGTCAAATGGGGACAAATTCCACTTGTAAATATAATGTGCAGGCAAATCTGACAGCCAACCTTAACCCCACACCTGCTTTATTTGGGATCTCACCAAGTCACTACAATTCTACAAACTTATATAAATTCATTGGAATCTCCGTCTATTTTATTTATTCATATACCTTTTTTTTTCCAGCTTTTCGAATTGGGTTTGGTATTTCGAATATTCTTTTTTTTTAATATATATAACTCAGCATGTATATATAAGGGTTACATGTCACAATAAATCTATAATTGAGGACAGTAGTTCTTGCCCTAATTGGTGCCAACAAAGTAAATCGCGGGATGTGCACGCACTGACCAATATTATGGTAGGGTTACTGATGACGTACAACCAGATCCTCTCAAGTAAAGAGAACAATTATGTTCGATCTCCCAAATATAATAGTGGTTGATCTCACCACGAATCGAACATATACACACATATGCTATTCAATATGAATTCCCACAAAATCTTCATATGCTATTCAGTATGAGTTCTTATTTCCTTGTTTGATCAATGTTTGTACGTTCCAAAATTTCAAATACAAAGGGAGTAAGGAAATTTATAATTGGAGGATTTTCTTTTTTATAAAAAATAATGAATAATTAAATATTATCGATTTTTCAATCGGACAAAATATTAAAAACTAATATACAATTTTTTTATAATTCTGAAAACGTAATACAAATATTTTCGTATTTGAATGGTATGGTTCTTTCTATTTAAGGTTTCAAGATGAAACATTTAACTATCTCACAAATTTACCATGACTTTTGCTCCAATTATTTGCTGACAAAAGGATGGAAGCAAATAGATCAATATAATATTGTTACATTAAGATATTAATAACTAGTTTTAGTTAAATAAATAATCAAATATATAGTGAAATTCACATCAAATATTTTATATAAAATTTCAGAAAGAATATACATGTGTCCAACTAAAGTTAATTTCAGAAGATGCCTCTATGATTTTCTTCTGAACGTGTTTTTCAGGTTTTTAATTTCATAAATAAGGAAATCCAAATCATGGAATTTCAAGCAATTAAATAATACTTTTAAAAAAGACTACTAATACGTTTTAGATGAATTACTAATACTTTTGCCGGAAGAAATTAATATTTTTCTTGAGAACTACTAAAAAAATTGTTCAATGAACTACCAATATTTTTTCGCTAATACCTTTGAAAGGAAAACTAATACACTACAACATAAATTACATTAGGTAACACGTAATTGTAGCACTTTTTACAGAGAAAATTGCATCGTTAGTCCC
The DNA here is from genome assembly GCA_016081115.2 of Rehmannia glutinosa. NCBI lineage: Eukaryota > Viridiplantae > Streptophyta > Magnoliopsida > Lamiales > Orobanchaceae > Rehmannia > Rehmannia glutinosa. The sequence goes on from CM071927.1 coordinate 4,726,650, forward strand.
ACAGGACATGACTCCTTGCACCAGTAGTCCCATATTTTGCATTCTTAGTCCTGTAGGTTTTTTTTGTTAGCACTCATAGTCCCACAAGAGTCAAAAGTTGCAAATATAGTCCCTCCACCGTCAAAAAACTAACGGAGTGTGACACGTGCACGTTAGTCGTTATTCAAACACCGTGTTTGGCAGAGAAAATTACATCATTAGTCCCACATGAATTGGTCTGTTGCACCCGTAGTCCCATAGTTAAAATACATAAATTAACAATTAAAATCAAAACAATTAAAATTTTATTAATTATTTCAAGAATTTAGGAATTAACAATAATAAATTTAAATATACAAAAATAAGTCTGGGAAATTTAAGTCTGGGAAATTTAAATATGAAATTGCAAAGTTTATTTAATAAATCTAAAAATAACATAATCGCAAAGTTTATTTAATAAATCTAAAAATAACTAATTGCAAAGTTTTATTCTTTAATTATTTTTCAAATTTAATTTTTAATTCAAAATTACTTCAAATAATATTTAAATTTTAATAAATCTTAGACTGGCCAAATAATGGTTAGATTTTATTTTGATAGTTCTTGGATTTATTCAAATAGGTCTCAAAATTTATTCAATAATTTTTTGATATATGAAATAATCTTTTAAATACTTTTTCAAAATTTTAAAATTAATTCAGTATTTTTTTTAAATTTATTCAATAACATTTGAAATTTATTTTTGCATTCTATAGATTTATTTTCGTATATTTATATTTTAATTGTTGGTTTTAAAATTCTTAAAATATTTTTTAGATTTATGTCCATGTATCCAGATATCTTATCTATAAATTTATAAAATAATTTTTAGATTTATTTTTGCCTCATAGATAATTAGAGGAGGAAGAACTCATTTTTATTCTCAAGATTTTAGAGCAAAAATGAGTGAAAATTGAGCTTGCACCTATTTTTTCGCAGCAAAAATTAGGAAAAAATTGCTAATGCACCTTATTTACCTCTAAAAACAAAGTTGACCTAATTTTTCCCTCCAAATTGACCATTTAACGGAGATGGTAGTTGTTGGTGTTAAAACGGTGGGACTATATATGCAAGATTTTTTTGTATGGGAAAAAAAGCGGATATGGGACTACGGGCGCAACTAGCCAATTCCTGTGACACTAAAGATGCAATTTTCTCACTTTTTTACATAAGACACATTACGTAACACGTGTTTGTAATACTTTTTATATTACAATTTTATGTAACACTTTTGCAACACTTTATCAATATGTAACGTTTATATGTAACAATTTTAAAAAAGTAACACTTATTAAATATCACTTTTTTGTTATTTTTTTGTAACATAAATAGCCAAATAGGTATCACTTTAAATAAACAACACTCTATGTAACAATATAATTCATTAATTGTAACACTTTTTTTGGCTATATTTTGGTAACACGAAATTATATTGCTTTCATTAACTAATGCTAATGATTTATTTTGTTAATTGATATCACAAAATAGATGAAGATAACCACTAAACACAAAAAAATGTAGACATCATGTACTCGGTTTTTTTATTAATTTTTTATTTTCTTTTTATAAAGTTTTTTTAATTTTTTTACTTTTATGAAGATAATTAATTTCGTCATAATACCGATGGAAAATTTGTAGGTAAATTTTATTATTTTATTTTAATTTTTCCAATGGAAACTAATTTCATCGGTAACTTTTTTTAGAAAATATTTACCAACGAAATGATATTGTCGGTAATTACTTACAATTTTATTCCGTAGGTAAGTCACTTTTTCATTATTTGTTTATTATTTTTATTTTTACCTTTAGAATTTTTTAATCTGTTGGTAAATGAATTTCATATTTTTAGATTTTTTGTATTTTTACCAATGGAAAACTACTCGGTCAATAATTTTATTTCATATATTTATTTATCATGTCCTTTAATATATAATATAATATAATTTTTAATATATATAATTTTAGTATAAACATATAATATAATTTTAATATATTGTGTGTGTGTGAGAGAGTGTATGTGTATAAACAAAGCAAAATTATAATAAGAATCAACTCAGCTCAGTGGCAAATTGAACATGTATCGGTATTCGGGTTCAAAGCTCTTTGGGGACAAAAAGACAAAGCAATGCAAGAAGTGTTACATAAAATTCGTATCTAACACTCTAGAAGTATTTTTTTTTAATTTCTTACATATAGAAAAAATGCTACAAAAAAGTGTTACATAAATTCATATGTAACACTTTAAGAAGTGTTTCTTCAAAGTGTTACAAATAGTGAACTTAATGTAACACTTAACAAAAGTGTTACTAAAACCTATTAAAAGTGATACTTAGATTATAGGTAGCACGGGCAAGTGCATCACCACAAAAAGTGCTAAATATTGTCTATGTAATATTTTATGGCTATAGTACTTCTCAGGATTCTATACCACTGCATAATATTACGAAAATGCAACCATGTCCCCCAATGAAATTATGAATTTGTCTATCACGAAAATTGCCACCGGCTCTATAAACTTACAAAATGTTATTGCTAATATTCCAAAAATATCATGGGTTTAGGTTTAGGATGCGTCTAATGATTAGATCGTCTACCATGAGTTTTTGTATAAAAAAAAAATTGCAACTTCCAACTTGGGGTGTGTGGGGATATATGTTAAACTTAATTTTGTATCTTTTCTATTTTTTCATAATTTAGTTTGGCAGAAGTATTTAAGAATGAGTCAAAATTGTAATCAGCAGTGCTTATAAATAGTTTCACTTTCACATCGGAAAATTGTACATTATTGACTAATTCGATTAATGACTCACTAATAATTAGTCAAAATCATAAACAACTTTTTCTATTTTCATAAGTGATTTCTTGATTCTGATTGTGGCCTTGTGGGCCAATCAAAAGCTACCACATGTGCACTCCAAAAAGTTAAAATGTCAACTACTTTTTGCCTGCATTTGCCCATTATTATTTTTTGAGGAATACAAATTATCCAGATCCACTTATTATCCTATTTTGTTTCGGTGTGGATTTTGGGTTAGGTTTTAATTTTTTAAATTGAATCAGATCATAATTAAATAATTTATTTATATTTATTTAGTATGTGTTTATATGATCATATGCACACATGTATATTATAAATTCATAAATACTGCTATAAATTGAATTAAGAATGTAAAATAATAAATATTTAATATTTTCAATATATATATATATATATATATATATATATGAGGAAGATACATATAAATTTTAAGAACTTAAAACACACCAGATATAATTTAAAAATAATTTCTTTTTTGTTAAGGAAATTTTTTATATTTGCAAATTTTTAATGACGTTTCTAAAAAAATATTATATTTTAAATAGTTATCCAACTCCTTTTATGGCTTATGCATGAATGAACCTCTGTGTCACAATGTCGCTTTATATTAGAGTGGATTTTAGTGTCAATCTCTTGAAAATTCCAATTTCAAACTTGGATCTAAACCAATCACAAAAATAAGAATTTATTAATTTAGTCCTAAAAAGAATCACCAATCGAATAAAGTTACATTTCCATTTAATTCACTAGAAAACTAAAACAGGTCTAAATTTAACTTTTTCATTCTCTTTTATGTAAATATAAATACTAAAACTATAATAGCATAAACACAACAATTTTATTATACTGTATGTAAATGGAAAGATTTGCTTTTGAGGTGAGGATTGAAATATATTATTTTAATTTCAAACCCACTATAATAACTTAAAAAGTAGACCAAAGTTAAAATCTATATGTCATAAAATTAATTAAATAAATTTAATAAAAAAAAGTGATTATAAGACAACCTTTTAATTGGGTAAATCTCACTTTGCCCCCTTATACTCTACTTGATTATCACTTTACCCCTTGTACTCTCAATTGTATCACTTTACCCTCTCATACTCTTAATTAGTATCACTTTACCCCCTTATGCTTTTAAAATATTATTTTATGCTCATATACTCAAAAAAATAACCATTTTATCCTTACCTATTAGTTTTATTAAAATAACAAAATTATTTTAAAAGTATTAATATTAATAAACTTGTATTTATTTGCTAAATTAATTTTCACAACTTGATTAATTAACACTTAATATTAAAATCTATTATATTTTACATTTAGTTGCTATAATCATAACTTTAATATAGTCCATATTAAATTAATATATAATAGTCTATTTCTATTAGCTAATACATTTATACTTTTAATTTATTATTTATCATAACCTTAAAATTATATAATATATCATACAAATTTATTAAATGTGTGAAATATTATTTGTAATTTTTAAATTATTGATTCAATAATCATAAATAAAAACTATGTTAAATAGAAAAAAATAGTCATTTTAGTGATTAATTTTTTGAATACAAAATATTATTTTACTATATAATACATAATTTTTAGATTTATTATTAAAAATATATGAATATATTAGTTTGCATAGAATAACCTACAATATTGTTATTTAATAGGAACTATATTAATTTTAATAAATAGCAAATAAGTTTTTCAATATATATATATATATGTGATGTGATGGTTAAATTAAAATAGTAGTAGGGATAATTAGGTCATTTAATAAATGAATTGGAGGATTAAATGATATTTTAATTGTATAAGCTAGGGTACAGGAGCGTTTCCTTCCATTGCTATGGGGGGCTTTAGCCCCAAAAAAAAAAAAAAAAAAAAAAAAAAATTTGAAAACTTAATTATTTATATGTATATTTTATTTTAAAATATTAATTTTTAGTACTAAATATTTTTTTTTTATTGATATAGCCTCCCCTCCCAAAATTATTTAGCCTCCCTAAAATTACGGGTCTACTTCCATCCCTGCTAGGGTTAACTGTAAAGTGATACAAATTTGTAGTACAATGTGGTAAAGTGATACAATTGAAAATACAATGTGGTTAAGTGATATTCAATAAGAGTATAGAGGGGTAAAGTTATATAGTTTTATTGTAATTGCACGACAAATGAATCCATACATCGAATATTGTTTATGATTTTATTTATCACGAGCTCCTTTCCTGACTTTCTAGTTTCTAATGTGCACGTAAATTGAAGTTTCTCACTCGCACCATTAAAAAAAACAATAATGCTAATTGTCCTAGTTGAGAATTAATTAAAATAAAAGCATATACTTTTTATCCTTTTCTGTTTTAGCTTTATAGATTTTCAGCGGGCCCTAAATCCTTTGATTTTTTTTTAATAAGTTGGGAGTAGTGGTTGAAGGGGAGGAATAAATTTCACAGAAATTGATACAGGGTATCGAACACTGGTCAACACCCTTACGAAAGGTGAGCAATGTCACTTGAGCTACAATCTAGTGATCTAAATCTTTTGGCTTTTGGTTTTTAAATAGAGGCGGCGACGATTCTGGAACCACACGTTTCGATTCCAAAACAATCTTTTTTTTCTAGAAAAACGATTTAACAATTTCCATTACAAAAAAAAGGAAAAATAGAAAAGAAATTTGAGTTAATGTTCATAATAATATTAAGTTTTCGACTTAATATTAATAATAATATTACGCTATCTACATATCATCTTAGGTATTAGAAGAATCAAAGTTCACGTAGCTCGCTTAAAATATTTGGTTTAAGACATGTCTCATTCAATTGCGAGTATAAAATAACATAATAAACATTTAACATTTCTTTTAGCATTTTTTTATCAAAAAAATAAAAATTGTTGAATTTAACCTTGGAATATGCGGTGGTTCCACAATTTTTCAGATCAAGGAATCGTAATCGGAACCAACCTACGTGGTTTCGTTTTCGATTTTGGAATCGGGTTCCGATCAATTATTTTTAGAACCGTTAACTACGGTTCTGATTCTGATTTGGAATCTAATTTCGATTTCCATTTGGCCACCCCTATTTTTAAGTTCTACATGTATCCTCTTTGTATAAGTCGCATATATGCATATATGATATATCATATATATAAGGATATATAATGATGTAAACGTATTACGTGTTAAGTCAAGTTGAATAAGATATGATTTGATTTGAGTTACTTATTGAACTTGGAATTGGATTTGCGTTTTGTTTGATCATTAATCGCATTGAGCTCGAATAAATTTTAATCGAGTGGAATGTGAACAAACTTTAATTAAGCCCGACACGAGTCGACTTAACTAATTTTATAGTTTTATATGTATTTTATTATTTTTAACTAATCGAGTCGAGTTTATGTCAAATTTCATATTTAATTGAACAATAGTATATATAATCTACCAATCAATACCACGAGTGAATGTGATTTAAGCAGTATCACTTACCATTTGCAATGGTGTTGGTCAAAAATCAAATTTTGATTCTTTTAATTTTTTTGAAATTTATCTTTTTCCCTCCCAATTCATGTTAAAAAAGAAAAAAATTCTACCAATCAATCTTGAATTGACTACCAAATGATACAATTAGTTTTTCAGTCTTACATAAACTTCGTACTTAGTCAGTTAGTCTAACAATGCCAGTAACATTTAAAAAAATTAGTTAGTACTTAGTCGACTGAAATTAGTATAGACAAGTCCAAGTAAAAAAAAAAAAACGTGCTTACTGTTAGTGGCGATTGAATATGAGAATTTTCTCATTTTCGTTCGGCTAGAATTTTTAAACAAAAAAATACGACTGCTTATGAAAATTTTTATAAGCTATTCATTCACTTTCATTTTTTCTCTTCCGCCAATCACTTTTGCTCATATTATGAAAAAACTATTAAATCACTAATCATTATTACATATTTATCACAAATGATACTATTTACCCACTCACTTATTTCATCTAATCATTATTTTACTATTTTTATATCATATCAACTTTCATCATTACATTTTTATCTCATATACAATATAGATTCTCAACATTCATTCTTTTTTGTTGAATGGAGAAAAGTTATGTTAATAGAACTCGTACTAAATTGTTGTAATGATAAATACTCATTTCCTTTAGGAAACTATTCCAATTTCCACATTTTTATTCCACTTTGTTGAATAAATGAGATGTATTTTTAAGATAAATACGATGTTGATTGTTTTAATATATCTACACATGTTATTCATCTGGATGATGTAATAATAGGTAGGGATGCAATCGAACCAAACCCAGCGGAGCTTTTAAGTGTTTGAGTTTGACTCGTTTATTATCGAGTCGAACCCGAGCCTGAATTTATCGAACATATTGATGGCTCACGAACTTTTTCGAGTTTAATCAAACCTAAACGACCTTAGTAAATATTAATTATAAATAAATTATTTTTCAATTTATTAAAAAAATAAAATTATATATATATATCTAAAACGCATAATATATTTATTAAAGCTTATAATTTTATTCAAACAAATAAGTTTATTGAAACATTTTTATATTATCATAAGTAAAAATATCATAAATTAAAATTAAAGTTAAATTATTAGTTTAATTTATACGAGCTTACTATCGAGCCTATTCACGAGCTTACTAACGAGCCTGTTCACGAGCTAACGAACAAAATATCTCTAAGTTTGAGCTTGGTTCGTTTATTTTAACGAACCTCATTAAACGTCTTTGGGCAGATTTTTACCGAATCGATTTTCGAATAGCTCACGCGGGCAGTTCATTTACAACCCTAATAATAGGAAGTTGAATAGAAAATTTAAATCCCTTATAAAGTCGTTACATAGTATACAAAAATAACAACTTTTAAACCCTTATTAATGGAATTAAGCCTGCCCATGCTGACAAACAAGAAGTGCCGACTCCCCCTTAGACTTCGTTTGCAAAATTTTCAAACTAATACTTATATTTGACTAAATGTAAGATGGACCCCAAAAAAAACATGAAAATAGTGTGCATTTGTATGAACCCAATAAAGAATGAAAGACTCATTTGATTAATAATCATTTATAGAATCATAGTCACTATTTTTCCTGGTATAAACCCATGTATGACTTTGAAATTTGAGTAAACTACAAATGGCTGCCTAAATTGGTTGGTAGATATGTTTTTGTGACACACAAATGCAAGAAAATTTGACTAGGTATGCAGTCTCTGAAATACCAAAGTCAATTACTCGGCCAAAAAAACTATCTTTAATTAATGGGTCGGAATTTGTGGTTTGGCAATTGGCAGGTTATGAATTGGGATTTAATTTTTGCTTTTTAATAATCCAGCCCTATTATGCAAAAAAAACTCGAACTGGGGCCTCTTCACTAAAGAAAGTAATACGTACGCCGCTAGGCTAACCCTAGTGGTTTGAATTTGGATTTAATTTCTCTAGTCTCAGGTCCAATTTGACAGTTTTTTTTTTTCTTGGAAAAAAAATATTGAACTACGGTAAAAATGTCCTGTTGTTTATGTCTAGATTTTCAAACTGTTGGAACCGTCAGTTCGAACTTGATAATTAAATTAAATTTAAATTTCTTTTATAAAAGAGTTTAAATTCGGAGTGATCAATTTCTGACACGGCGAGAATATAACATTATAAGCGGGTTAGGGTTTAGGCTTGACAGATTTGGATCAAAATCAGGTACGAGATGAATAATAAACATGGTGGGGACCGTGGGGTCAGGTCAACCTGAAATGGCTCCAATCTCAATCAACTCATTGTTTTTGGGGTTATTCTTGATTGATTGAATAGGTAATTAACATTATGAATGAATCTTAGAAAATTGTCTACTATATATAAATATAATTCTCAAGTCGAAAATTAACCCATATATAGATGAATTACCCATACTTTTAAAATATACATGCCATTTTAGGATCGGGTTTGGATTACATGTGAATATGCATGTTGGATTTGAGATTGATAAATCTGATACAATTTTTTTTGAATAAATAGAAATATAAAAGAAAAGAAAAAGTCTGATCACAAGTCGATCAGATAGCAAAAGTTGGGACCTCGCTAAAACCTACCAAAGTAAAAATCACCCTTGTTGGGGAAATCCTTGACAGGAAAGAGAATTGGATGGGATCTTCTATTCCACGATGATGTTCCATCTCCTATTCCACGACACAGATGATTGTCACGTGTATAAATATTACCATATTAAAATCCCACAATTTAGGCGTGATTTATGCTCCAAAATTAATATGGTAACATTTGTACACGTGACAATTATCCGTGCGGTGGAATATGAGATGAAACATCATTCTGGAATAGAAGATTCTATCCGAAAAAGAATACACCGAAAGAGAAAAACCGTCCAAACATAAGCCATAGTAAAAATGATCATAAAATTACAAAATTTATCTAACAAATCGAAATTGGGAATGACCAACATAATCGTCTGAAAAAAGGGGGATAATATGAATATCCTTCGGTGGATGATCCCACCAAGTTGAAGGACCCTCAAACTTGCCAATAATTAAACATGTCAAAATACACATTTATATACTTATATATTGTCTATGTAGGAATTTATGTATGTTAGATGTATAGAAACTATTCAATCTATGTTCTTTGTTTTGTACCCTAATAATTTACATAGACGAATACATCTACTACTATAGTCATTATAATTAGAAATTTATTATGTTATAAAATATACAAATAATAATATTAGCCATTATATGACAAAAGCCTTATTTCAGGAATAAAACCATCAAATCGGGCCATATTTAAAGATTTCGTTTGAAGGTATGGGCTAATATTATACTAAGCCCACCTCGGCAGACTATGAAAATGAAGTACTAGCGGGCCTGTAGTGGGCCATAAGTTACATTTAACTGGACTTAGAAATTATTTTTGGGCCACAACTAAAACATCATTGAGATTGAATTTTAACATTATTTAGACAAGTCATGTATCAGTTTCAAGTTTCAACCTAAAAACATCATTGAGATTGAATTTTTACATTATTTCCTGTTCACTTCCAAAGGATAAATGTTATGTGCAGAAAATAATGTCATTATTGTGGGCATAGCATTAAGGCTGAAAAACGAATCATATTATTCGATACTTGACTCGTGATCGAACGCTAGAAGCTCGTTGGAGATAAATTCGTTAACATAACAAACTAAGCTTGAACACATTTTCCATTCAATAAAATGTAAAGCTTGGCTCTGTTTAAAAAAATTGTTTAAAATTACCAAGCTACTCGAACTTGATTTCGGCTCGATTAAATTTTGTTTAAGTTCGATCCGATCAATAATCAGACCAAACCAAACACTTCTTAAATCTATGAACTATATCAAACACAGTGACCATCAAAATCACCCACACTTCAAGATCAAAACCCACAATCAAAAAACAAAACTCACAATATATACAAACAAGTCACTGATATCTACAACATACCTGCACATCAAAAGTAAAAGATAAAGAGTTAAAAACCAGTCATGCTCACCTGGATTCTGGGAATTTCATCTCCATTGAAACCATCTTCACATATTTTTCTTACATAATCAACCAGACTTGTTGCTGCAGTCCATCTTCTTCATAGAAAGGCAGATTCGTCTTCAAAGTCTGCATTATCTCGGTCGTAGCTGAGTCCTCCAATCGCCGCCGATAACTTGAGATTGATCGGAAACCGCCGGAATCGGTAGTCGCTGAACCCGATTTTGAATTTGAGGACCCAACGTCAACATTTTCAGAGATATTTTTCTTAAATAATCATTCTGAGTTTCTGCTACAGTATAGATCTTCTCCTCAAATCTGACGGATATTTCCTCAAGTTCGTGCAGTAGTTCTGCTTGTCCAGATAAGCTGATATGCCTCTTCAAGGTCTCCATTATCTTGTTTACAATCCTCTGTCTGAAATCTGGTCGTATCTGAGACCTCCAATCGCTACCGATAACTAATTGAGATTGATTGGAAACCATCGGAATTGGTTGTTGCTGAACCTGATTTTGAATTTGGGGATTTTGGCTATTATCTGCGGTTATCGTCTCCATCGTCAACATTTTCAAAGATATTTTTCGTAAATAATCCGCCCAACTTGCTGCTACGTTATAAATCTTCTCCTCGAATCTGATAGCTATTTCCTCAAGTTCCTGCAGTTGTCGTTCATTTCCAGAGAAGGGTGAATGCCTCATCAAAGTCTCCAAAATCCTGTTTACAATCCTCTGTCTGGTATCTGGTTGTAGCTGAGTCCTCCAATCGCCACCGTCAATATCCAAATCCGCCATCGCGTCGCCGCCGATAACTAAGTGAAATTGATTGGAAACGGTCGGAATTGGTTGTTGCTGAACCTGATTTTGAATTTGGGGATTTTGCTATTACCGGCGGCTATCGTCGTCTCCATCGTCAACATTTTCGCAGATATTTTTCTTAAATAATCCGTCCAACTTTCTGCTACAGTATAAATCTTCTCCTCAAATCTAACAGCTATTTTCTTAAGTTCCAGCAGTTGTGCTTGTCCAGAGTAGGGCGAATGCCTCATCAAAGTCTCCAATATCTTGTTTACAATCCTCAATCTGGAATCTGGTTGTAGCTGAGTCCTCCAATCGCCGCTTTCCATACCCGCCGCCGCGGCCGCCGCCACCCCTTCGCCGCCTTGACCAGGAATCTTCTGATTTGCTGCCCTGCAACGCGTTGGGGTTTTGACCAGAGAGGGGATTGACGATGAATTTGGGAAACTTGTTTAGGTTGTAGTTGGATATATTTTTATTTTGTAATTATTTTTATTAGAAAATAGTGATAAATTTAAAAAGTGGCCCTGATCACCACCCAAAATTGACAAACACACTCCTTTTCTAAATATAGCTCCCCTATTTTTAAAAGATAACCTATTTACTACATCCACCAACCATAATTCTCTATTTTACCCTTACATTACATTTGTTTTCTCCCCAAATACACTATAAAATCACAAGGATAGCAGCGACGGAAGAAGATGTAATAATTTAATTTAATTTCGAATATAATATTTTTATTTTAATTTCATACTTATAGTTGAATTAGTTTGGGTAATTATGGGTATAAGTGTTGGTTTGAATTTTGGAGTTATAGAGTGTATTTTCCCCTCATTTTGTTTGAGTTTGGGGAAGAAGACAACGGATAACATGATGACCCTGTATGGCACGATGATACTTTGATCGTGTCATGCCATGCTATTGTGTAACGTAGGCTACGTAGCCATCGTGCTATACCATCGTGCTATCGTGCCAAGTGTGACATTTTTGTTATTCAACATCAAATTTAAACTATAAAAAATGAGTAAAATAGAAAAATAGCATACATTAAGTTGCAAACTAAGGAGATATTTATATTATTCGACAAAATAATTTTTTTGTTGTCTATATTTGCAACAACGTGGGTGTTGGAAAATATAGGGTTTACATAAAAAAGTTTCAGTTTTTTGCAAGCATGTGAGTGCGTGTGAGGAAGTTGAAGTGTATTTAGAATTTCATTATGAGGGTAAGAGTATTATAAAATTTTAACCTAATGACATTTTTGAAATTATATGGAAGTGAGTGTATTTATTAATTTTGAGTGTGTGAATAGCACCTACCAAACTTAAAAGAAGAAAAATGAATTTTGGCAATGAGATTGAATATAGATGGGAAAGTTAATAATGAAAATTGATTGATATATAAATATTAAATTAATGATTAGATATGAATGATAATTAAAAATATGTGAGTAAGTGAATAATATAATTTGTGGAGAAATTTGTAATAATACTTGGTGGTTTGATTTTTTTTTTTTTTGAAAAAATGAGTAAAAATGATTACTAATTAATGAGAGAAAAAAAAAGTTAAAATGAGTCGAGAATATATATTCTGAAAAATCTCATAATATGTCACATTTTGAGAATTTTTATATATAGAAATGAAAGTGAGAATTTTTTTTGTGTAAGAATTTTTTTTGTGTATCCTCACTAGAGATGGAAATGGGTTGGGTCGATGTAGATTTTGTGGTGGACAGCTTGGACCTACTTTACTATATTTAGATCAAAACTTGATATATTATTGTGATCTTTTTTGCAGGCTCGACCTGGCGAGAGCCTATCTAAAACTTGTTTAAGCCTATGAGAATTAATATTTAAAATACAATAATAATTGATTGTAAATTATACATTATTTATGTTATTATTATTTGATTTATACATCATATTATATTCAACTTAAAAGGCTTTTTCGAAAGTTCGTGTCTAGCTCAATTATTTAAATAGGCTTTATAAGTACTTTATATTATATTAATTATGAAATAAGCCAGACCAAGCCAAGCTCAATGTAGGCCAGGCTATAGGGTCATGTTGGGTAATCTGACTTATTCTCACCCCTATCTATCACTATCACAGGGCGAGAATGAATATCTTTTCATTTTGAAAATCTTCTTTCTGCAGGTGAATAGTGATTAAATGTTTTTTGAAAGAAAAAGAATAAATTTTGTTTGACATAGAAATAATAAAATAATAATTGATCTTTTAAAAAAATAATTAAATATAATTGTTAATTAAAAATATGCTAGTAGGTGTAAAATATAATATGTGGGAAAAGATGTATTATTGATTTGTGTTATGATGAGTTTATTTCTTTTTTTTTTTTTGGCAAAAAAATAAGAATAGTTGATGGGAGAAAAAATTAAAATTGAGTGACTATGATATTTTATGAAAAATTCCATAAACATTATATGCAGGGACGGTCGGACGGATCTATATATTAGGGGAGCGGGCCTTCCCCCCTCTATTTTTTTTTTCATTTTCTATATGTAAAATTTTGTATAATTTCCATTTGGCCCCCTTGTTTTTCTTAAGAAAGAAAATTTATGTCAATTTTGGATTATAATTTATGTATTTTGGGATGCTTAATGATGAATATTAACATTATATTTAATATAAATATATAATATATTTTGAATTTTATTATATAAAAAATAAATATTCGATCTTGTTGGCCCCTCACTGTCGAAGACCCTGATTATATAGTCATTGGTCAATGCTCAAGATCAATACTTAGCAATGCAATGCTGCAAGACTTTTTTACTCTATACCAAAGACGAATCAAATCTGCAGCAGCTGCAAAGATTGATGATTGATTCTAATATGTGACACAAATTCAAATTCCACTTAATTAATATAGAATCTTGAAATTGTGTTCTTAGTATTATAACACACACCCAACAGGAACATCAAGTAAAAGTAGTAGAATAACTACTAAATCCAACAAGCCTCATGATCATTAATGTTAAATAATGAAAAAATGTAAGACGGAATCAAACATTAAGGTTTTTTTTTTTGTAATTAGCCCAAACCTTAGGGGTGTTTTTCTAATTATCCCTAAAAAAAATAGAATGAAAGAATATTAACCTAATTAGCGTTCTTACACCTCAACCAGTCAACCGTTGTCTGATTAAGAGCAGTATAACGCCACCTCTCCTTCTCCACAAAATCAGCATCCAAAAACCTGGAAACGAAACCCCAAATTCTATACATATCTTCAAAATTACTCAACATTCCAAGCGAAATTGATACCACCCATACACCCAAATCTTGTTGTTTCCCTTTCTTTTCTGAAATTCTTCTGTTTTCCAGCACTTTTTCCTTCTCTTCTTGAAAATCATCGGTGAACCATATGTTTTTCAAGAACCCTAAATTAAGAGAAATGTTGTTTCGATCGGCTAGCTTCTGTACTAAAATGGGATTAACCCTTTCTCCTTTCCAATCGTACACATTGAACGCGAGGGCCGGGCCTCGGTCCAGCTTGATTCTCGGCCCGTAGATTCTGACCAGAGAAAGCCCGTTTCCAGAATGTGGGTGCCGAAGGGTTAGCAATGCGTTTACCAGCCAATTTATTAGGCATCTTGTTCTGCTACTAATCAGAATTAGCCCTAATTTGTCTGCGTGATCCAGGGCCCGGCATTCGATTGCTGAATTTTTTGTGGTATCGTGTATTTTGGGTTTAAATTGAGTGGATTTAGGGTTTTCTTCCAATTCTACTATCTCAGATGATGATGATGGCTCTTTATCTACTTGCTCTTTATTTTCTTGAAATTCTTGAGTTTCTTCGTTTATCTGTCGTGAAATTGAGCTTGAAGATGGTGGTGTTGTTTGGTTTTCATTTAAACCCTTTGTTGGAATTAAGCTGATAATTCCCATGCTTGTAGAGGATTGGTTTAAATCTGAGAAAATCGATTTCTTGATGAACAAACAGCAAAACCCTGATGGATTTTCCCCAAAAATCTTGAAAAATGAGCAGATTAGAAAATCAGGCTGAAAAAGAGACAGGCCTAAAGTTTCCATGTCTTTTGCTCCTAGTGCAGATGCATCTAGCAAAACATGCCATCCATTTTCCCTTGCCAAATTCATCCATTGATATGAATATCTTGATCCAGTCATTCTAGATTGGAGTGGAAAAACAAAAAGACCTCTGTTTTTTTGCTTGCTCTTGTTAATCACCATTTTTCTTAGCTTTCTGGAGTTGACCCTGAAATTAGGCCACGAAAACACGGCGGAATGAGCTCGAGCGCCTCTTTTTTTCGCGCTATCGACCATCCCTTGAACGGCCTCGTTCTCGTAATCATACACCGTGAGTAGATTTTGATTAGAGTGGAAAGGATAAGAATCTGCAAGAATCTTGAAAGCTGATGTCTGATTGGCTGTGAAGACCAATGAGTAATCCTCCTCAAACACATTCATGTATCCGATGATTCTTTTTCGCATTTCGGATTGGAACTCCGATTCTTGATTTCCGTATAGCAAGTAGGAATTCAAGTTGATTGAGTTGTACGAAACGTCGAAAAATGGCGATTCTGATGATGAGGCAATTTCATTTGCTGTAATAAAACCCTGTCTCTGAGAATAGGAAAAAAGGCCATGGCCAACATAATCAAGACAGACATGATTTTCTAGATGGGAGTACTCTTGGGATCGAATATCATCTGCAAGAACCGTGTTCGAGTAATAAGGGACCGCGTTTTTCAGGCTGGAAAAGAGCTCTGTCAATGAAGGAAGGGATTCATGATTAGTGAAATTGGTGTTCGGTTGGATGGATAAAAGTATGGCGGATATGAATTCACGGCGAGGATCGATAGAACCGGTGGGATCAGAGCTATGAGGCTCAGGCAGATTTAGACAGCATTTGTTGAAACAGGCTTTTGATGCTTCTCTTATGCAATTTGATTGCATTTTTTTTGCTGTTTTTAGTTTCTGCCTCACTCATAAGTCATAATACTTTGTTCTGCATTTTCCCTTGTTTTCATCTAAATTTGGTGATTTGTTTCTCTCTTGCTGCTACAAGAACTTGGAGATATCTGAGAGAAAAGCCAGGTTGTCTGATGGGGGACTAAGGTTGACAAAGTCAATCATCAATCACAATATGAATTTTGTTTTCATTTTTCTATTATTTAATATTTGAAATAAAAAAGCTCAACTTGAGTTGGCCATTGACATACACAATAGTTTGCTAAACTCACCAATTTAAGCCATTTGGTTTGTGCATAGTTTACATTAAAGAGGAATGAGACTCTTCCCCACTATGTTGGATGAACGTATGATATGTGTCTTTCAGAAAAATATGTGTTAATGGTTATTGATAATTATTATTATTTTCTAGAATCGTATCATTCATCATTCTTATAAAGTGAAATAGGAAAGTGGAACATAAACTCTGAAGGCGAGGCTAACGTTTATTGTTACTCGCAAATTTAATGTTGAACTGACAATATCAAATTCTTAAAACTAGGGGTGACAATCCTTGACACGACACGATAACCCGACATGAAACTGACCCGGAGTTACTGAGAGAAACTCGAACCCAAACACGAAATCTGAACCCGAACATGACTAACACGAATCTTACACGATATTATCAATTTATCTAAAATGCAGTTATTTTATATTTTAACTACCCCTACTTAAAATGGTTATTTTTTTTTTTTTTGAGAACATACTTAAAATGGTTATTAGGGCAAGGAACCACCATGTTTTAGCCTTTAGGCCACTTTTCCATCTCACATATTCCTTTTCCTTTATTTATTTATTTTTTTTGGGGCAAAATGAGGCTTGAGCTATGACTTCATCTAGTCCACTAACATATGATGATGTGAAGTACGTAGGTGATAAAAAGATGTAAAGTTGATTAGCATATTTCTTGGTCTGATGCAAAAAAGTGCAAAGAAACAATGAGAAAACGGCAAAAATTAGAGCTTATGATGTGGCCGGCACTATTACTGCTGGCTAGAAACTTCCTCTTGACCATTGCTTTTATTACCAACACATTATTAGATAAGGGCCCTTCCTTTAATTAGTCTATGGCTAACAAATTTAGGGTTGTATGATTTTCATTCTAATTGCGAAAAGTAATTTTCCATTGTATTGAGATATATTTTTTTTTTTTTTGTTTGGAAAACATGATAAGATAATAATATATATATGATACATAAGTGGCAGAACCTGCTTAAGTGAGGTTGGAAAAGTAATAATATACATTTGAATGGAATTGATGGTGGTGAGGTCCAAAATCGAGAATTTAACATATGTACTATAATGTTAAAATTGAGCATGTGGTAACTATAGTGGTTATTGAGTAAAACAAACAGTGGCGGATGCACATGTAATCAGTTGTACCCCCAAATTAAAAAAAATACAACAATATTTTTTAGTGAAAAAAATTTCAATAATAAATTTGTACCCCCATTTTTACAAAAAAAAATTAAAAAATTCAAATAAAATAATACAAATCCCCACAATAAAAAAATTCAAAAAATAAAAGATTGATATAATAACTTGAATGTATAAACCATGGCAAAAGTCAAAACCTACAAACAAAAATCTAATAATAGCAATAATGTTACTAAAATTGTGTTTTGTTGTCTCTTGTTTTATTAATTATTCTAATTATTTCTTTTATATATGTATTAATTTTTCAAGTAGGATTACATGGTCAACTTTTACAAATTTTTAAACAGCGTTTTGTTTTATGACTTTAAATTTTAAATAATATTTATATGCAAATTTTTTAAAAAAAATTTATCGTACCCTCATTTAAAAAATCCTGGATCCGCCACTGGAAACAAACATTGATTATATATCTAGATAGTAAAAAGTGGGACAAACTCCAATGATATGGAAATTATACAACCTCAAAGTTTCTGGAGTCAAGTAATTCTCACTTTATGTCTCTTTAATTAGAAAAAAAAAAAAAGCAATTCACATGGAACTTGATAGACTTTCTCAAACAGAAGCTCTCAATAAACCAGTCGGTTGGGCATTGAACATTCAGATTGACCTAATTGTTATGTTTAATACCTTCTATATAAAAATATCTGCATAACATCCATCAATAAGTTCTTGGGTAGATGCCCTTAAAGTGTGTTTGGCCGAGCTTATAAGCTCTTCGAAACATCTTATAAGATATTGAAAGCTTATAAGGTCTCTAAAAGTATTTGATAAGGTTTTTTAAAAAATCTTATAAGCTCCCAAAATAGATGTTAGGAGCTCATAAGTTCTTTTTTTTAAAGGTGGGACATCCCACCTTATTTTCAAAATAAGATCTTATTTTAACAATCTTCTTTCATGTTTGTCATTTTAATTATAAAAATGTCGTTTCTAACAACTTATGAGCTCTTTCACTTATGTTATCCAAACATTTCAACCACTTATTATCTAAAATAATATTTACCAGCTTATAAACTCTAGAAACATCTTATAAAATGTAGGGCTGATTAAGAAAAAACCTAGGGATTTTTGATTTTTGAAAATTGCAAAAAAAAAAAAAACCTTGAGGTTAGTTTCATCTTTCATCGTATTTTTTCCTTTTCCATAAGCAAGAAATATTTCAGAAACCCCCCTAATATTTATAAAAATATTACACTCACCCCCTTAAGTTTAAGACAAAATCAAAACCTGAGGGGTCTTTTTGTAATTTTAAAACATCTCTAGTTTTTTCTGTAATTAGACCAAACCTCAGGGGTGTTTTTGTAATTATCCCTAAGATGTATTAATTAGTCAAGCACCCTCTTAATGTGCTTCATCCTTATATTGCTAGCATTTAATGTTCCCAGCAAAGTTAGCGCACCTAAACTTGCCCCAGAACAAAGGTTACTGATATGATGTGTTGTGGTTCATAAACACGATAAATGTTATGTTGCAAATCTAGACAAGTCATGTATCATTTTTTTCAACCTAAAAACATCATTAATTTTGCAAGAAAAATGATTCACATGGTTCCCTTTTGGACAGGATGAAGTGAAATTACCTGGAAGGCCATCAACGCCTGATATTTGAGCAGATTAAAATTTAAGTTTCTTGGTTGACCATCATGCTCAAGGGTAGCCATCATCTAATTTGGAAGTAGGCGCCATTGTCATATGTATTTTTTTTTTTTTTCTTTCTTATGATAGTGAAACTTTTCTAACTCTATTTTAATATTTTTTTGTTGATTTCATAAATTTCTTTTCAATTTTGTTTTTCATCTTCTAAACTTTGCTCTTAAAAAAAGGATGAACCCCACCCGGGGGCCTCACCGCTGCCCTAGAACTTTGTGGAGGAGGTGAATCGTGAGATGTGTCTCAACAGGTCAGGATCCCGAGTTATCATAGACTGAGTCACCACATAAGAAATCTTCCTTCACCCTATTACCAGGGAGATTCGAACCTCCACATTGTGGGTGACAGAGACCTTCTCCATTCAAAACTTGATTGTTGATGCCATCTTTCTGCTTCTCTATTATTGATAATATTGGGCAATGGATTGAACAAAAAAGCCAAAGGGCATCAATATTCTCAAGTTTTTCTATTGCTTATATAGTAAGTCACTAGTACAAAATTAATTGAAATTTTTTAAGTAAAGAGGAAAAGTTAATTTCACGTATTCTTAGATATCTTGAACAAGTCTTTTAGTAATGAGTCATCACCAATTCTAGTTTACATTATTTCTTTGTCAAAAAAAAAAAAAAGGCAAGTTGTTTAAGGAATTGTAAAATAGTTGAAAAAATGAAATTATAATATAACCAAAATCTAAATAATAACTTAATTGGGATAATTTCATTTTTCATACCCAATCTATACCCTAATTTCACTTTTGATACCCCCTGTTTTCAACCTAATCAAGATTGGTACCTAATGTTCACAAAATTAATCATATTTGGTACATTTAGTTAACTCTCCGTTAACTCTAACAGATTTAACTTTGTTATAGCAGGTTTCCTTCTTAGAACAACCTTTCAATTTGATACCTAATGTTTTATGAATAATCTCTTCCAAAGTACCCATACTTTATACGCTACAATAATGGAAATAGTCCATTACGACCATATCGCCCAACATGCTTAGTAAAATTAATAGATCCCTCAAAATTCATACCTCTTTTGACCGAAACACCGTAGGGTTAAGTGGTTCGCAACGCCATCGGAAAATTACGCCCCGGATCGTTTGACAAACGACTCCCTGTTCAACCTCACCCTCGGGGAAGATGATCCGCAGAGTTATCCGCCCGCCCCTTCAAAGACTGCCAACACACGCCTTGGTTCGTTTCCTACTCGGGCGTAAAAAGTATTTCTCAAAGGGATAGATCAATAGAACACTATGAACACATGTTGAACAAAAGCCTTTATTTTATTAAGAACTTAAAGAAAAATTTATTACATTAGTAATCTCCTTTTGGGAGGAGAAAACTTGTTTAGCCTCTCATTATTGAGGCTTGCACTCGAAAATACATAAATTTAAAAACTAAACACTCAAACTTATTACAAATTTTCACTTCATTTTATTGTAAGAAAACTAAGGAAATGTTCGATGTCCTCGAACCTTCCTTCAAATCCCTGCATTTTATAGAGGTAAGTCAGGACTTCAAAGCGGACTTTAAATCTTGGCGATATATATGGACGTCCATCGCTTACGTCATATCCCACATTATTGCCTCGCCATTTGGTTTTCTTTTTCTCCCGCGTGACTCCCATGTTATGTTTGTGGGAATCTTTTAAAAATTTGGTTTTCGTGGTCCCCAGGATAACGCGTCTTGTGAGCCGGGCCCTTATCCTTTCCGGTGCATGATCTTGTCGGTCGGGTTTGGGTGGAATCCTTTCCCAAACTCGGATTTCTTCTCATCGGGCATGTGGATCTGGTTGATCCAACGTCCAACATGCGCCATGTTACGTAATTTCCGGTAAGTTTCTTTGCTTGGAATCTTATTTTCAAAGAATTCTTCTTCTTCGTCTCGAAAAAGCTCTCTGCGAATCGTTGTTGATCCAGTCATTGAATTGAAGAAAGACCCATTTCTTGAATTCTAGAAAAACTTAAACGGATATTTGACTTTGTCCATTTCTGTTAGACAAACCCAAAGACCCCATGCTCGCCGTCGTGTAGAAGCTTCATCATCTTGAAATTGCTCCTACTAACATTGGTACTTCTTAAAGGTGAAGCCGCTTTTAATATATTTTAAAGCATTTCCATCCGGTCTTCTTAGCTTGATGAAATGAAAAGCTTCATTAAAGTCTTTCTTATTTGGTTCGTGAGTCACCGATAAAATACGAGTTCCAAAATATCTCCTCTAGCCAAGTGTGGATTATGGCCCAAGTCTCAAATCGCTTCTCCAATCCATTTCGGTAATTTTGAATTTGGGAATCTGGTGACACGGTATAAATTGATGCTAAAGCTCCAAAATTATACCATTCGTACTTCATTTGGATGACTTCCTGGTTTCATCCAAACTCTGGGATACTTGCCTGAGATATCAACCACTGTTTTTTCTGGGTTAATACCTTGTCTTGTAACTAGTTTCTCCCATTGCCACTGATATAGCTGCATAGGAGAAATCTTAATCTCGTCGATTTGAACCTTAGATTTGCATGTCGTGGCCTAAGATTCAACTCTCCTCTTTTACCCCAGAGGTGCCGGGTTGACTTGAAGACTCGGATTGTGACACCGGAGCTTCAACATTCGTTACAGTTTGTACACCCTCAGGGGATGCATCACCTGCAACACTTGTGATTATGGTACTTGAATCAATAACCTCCGGGTTAGAGCCCCGTACTCTCTCGGCCTCTTTTTGCACCGTAGGTGATACGGCCTGGAAAGAGAGGTTTCTGCTGGCGCTAAGAACAATTGTCCTTGAGCGAATCTGGCATGCTCGTATTTGACTAGAAACGGATTTCGGTCACCTGTTGAAGTCGTCCGCAAGAACTTCTTCATTGAGACATAACGTCCCAAAATCTCGTTCTAGACTCTCCAGGTTTTCCCGAGATGTCTTACTCGTTTAAGGACCCGTCAAAGAACGCCTTCCATCTCGTGTCAAGAAATCTCGCAAGAATATTTTCATGAGATTTTATAATGACAATATCATAATCATAATATTGACATTCAGCTTGCCATCTAAGTAATCGAGCCTTTTCTGGTTTTGATTCAATTTTGTTTTTCGAAAAGCCTTGACACTTGAATTATCAATTTTTAAAGTAAACTTTTAGCCCAAAAACTAGAGGCCATTTTTTAAAAGCCTTTCGATTGCAAAGAATTATTTTCGTTAATATGCCACCGAGTTGCTTCACTAGGTGTGAATAAACCGCTGCGAGATCTGCATGGCACTTCTTCATTTGGTGTGACTTTTTGTAAGAACTGCGCCCACCAATCATCATCGGCATGGCATGTATACGAACCGATTCGTCCTCGTCTTGGGAATCGCAAGCTTTGGAAGCTTTTTACAAACTTCTTTTAGTTGCTTAATTCCTACTTGATGTTCATCTTCCCATTTGAATATCGCATCTTTTTTTAAGCAATGGGCTAAACACCTTTCCCGTAATATGCGGTTGATTGTTAATGAACATCCAAGAAAATTAACAACTCCAAGAAAACTCAAGTTGCTTCTTGTCTTTCGGTGTATCCGGAAATCCCCGTATCTTTTCCACAATATGATTACGTAGAATAATTCCGATTCATCGATTTCAATTCCGAGGAATTCAATCGTCTTGTCGCAATTACGCCTTCTTTTTTCTCAAAGCACTAATCCTTTTTGTGACAAACATCAAAAATATCTCCAAATGTTTGAGATGCTCCTTCATGTTCTTTGATGACAAGTATGTCATCAATATATACGAACATGAAACTAAAATAATCTTTGAAGAGATTATCCATTTTTCTTTGATATATTTGGGGTGCGTTAGCCAATCCCATAGGCATCACGTTCCAAATATAGTGTCCATGTGGTGTAGAGAAAGTCGTAAACTTCTTACTCTCTTCCTCCATCTTAATCGGTAGAATCCGATTTTGCATCGAACTTTGAGAATATCTTGGCACCTTTGATGAAGTTAACCGGATGTTCTCTACTTGGGATATAGTATCCGTCGAACTCCAAAATGTTATTAATCCCTTTGTAATTAATAACAAGTCTTCGCTTTCCTCTTTTGATTTCTCCATGGTTTCGACTAGGAATCCCGGATCTGCTTTGTATGGAGAAACTCTGGTGAAATTAACTTAAGGTCAAGATGTTCCTTAAGTATCTTTTGCATATCCTCACGATCCTCCTGATTCATAAGAATTGGTTTGAATCTTACGAACTCGTACTCCTTTCCTGGTTTAACCTTTAAAGAAGCTTTGAGCTCGTTCTTGTCCCACCAAACCAAAGGATCTTCATTATAATTCATTTGGATTTTCTTCTTAACATACTCGAGTGATATTTGTTCCTCAATGGTCACATCACTCGCGTGGATTCTCCATTAGACTCATCCATAATCTCCGCAATGGCTTCTCGAGTGACTCGTTCTTCTCCTTGTACTCTGAATGAATGCAAGTTATTATCCCATATCTTCTGGTCCTTCTTGTAAGTCCAAGCGGCTACGATAATCTAGAGGGGGGTGAATAGATTATCTCCATCTTTTCGATATCGCCCTCTTTTTAAAACCGAATGCTCAAACAAAATAATAAAGGTGCGGAATATAAACAACACACGTTGATTTAAAGAGGTTCAACCCACCTAGGGCCTAATCCTCTACCACCCCAGTATATCCGGGATGGATTTCAAAAAGAAAAAGAATTTTATTAATTACCAAAATTAATACAAATTCAACTTACAACACCTTGAAGAGCACCACACTCTTCTTCAACACCACCTTTGGAGATTACCACAATCTCCCTTTGAAGATTACCACAATCTTCCTTCGACGACACCTTGTGAAGATTACCACAATCTTCAACCTTGAAGAATACCAAATTCTTCAACACCTCAATAAGAAGATCACCACAATCTTCTTCACCTATCACCTAGATCATCCAAGTGTGCTCTTACCACAAGAACACTCACAAGGATATCTTGTGTTTGAATGATAACCAAAAATCAAGATTACAACTCAATAATGAATAATACAATTTGAGTGCGAAGTGTAATCAAGAATAGCCTAGACCTCAAAGATGTGAAAGTGATAAGCTAGGCAATTTTACAACAAGAATAATAACAATGAAAGACCAAGTATTTGCTTGAAGTATATCTTGTTGTGTTGTATCTCAATTGTTGTGTTGGTTGCTCCAAAACTTCCTCTATTTATAGGAGATGATTGATCAAGCATAGGCTCCTCTTGGGGATTGAAAATCTAGACAAATACAATTAAAATCAAGAATATAGCTGTTAGAAATCAATCCCACAATTTAAGGAAATGTGTCTGTTTGTCAAACGGTCATATTTTTTCTTTGTAATACACAGGCGACGGTCGCATTTAAATAAGAGAAACAGAGAACACTTTGAAAATTACAACAGGCGGCCGGTCGGCCGACGAGGCTTCGACCGGCCGACCCCTGCTCCAACCTGGGTCCCTCTCATTTCAAAAATGCAATGTTTTAGTTCATTTCAACAAGAAACTTGCAGTGGTCTGGCCGACATTGTTCCAACCGGTCCCTCTCATGACAAACCACAATCTCAAAACATAAGTTCAAACATAAATTACATCAATCCTCTAGAATTATAGTGTTTAGCTCATGATTAAAGAAAATGAATCCATGAAAATACAACAATACACCTTACAAAGATATGAAAAGCAACAAAATAAGAACAAGAGTTGAGGGATCTTTCTATTTCTAGATGATAGAAGCCTCCAATCTTCTTCTCCAAATTCTTCTCAAAATGCTCAAATTCTTCTTCCTTGTCTTGTAGCTGTTTTTATTGCCTTCCCAAGGGTTCCAAGATGCCCCAATTTCAAGCCCCAAGGATGGTATTTATAGTACACAAAAGTCGAAGGGGTAGGTGAACATAGGATTTTCCGCCCCAAGCTGGGCGCCAAAGACAACGTTGCAAGATTGTCGCTCGGCGCTGTAGCTGCCGGGCGCGGCGCTGCAGCGCCCAACTCGACTTTTTTCTGTTCGGCGCTGCAGCGCTGGTCTTGGGCGCTGCAGCGCCCGGCCGCTGTCCGGATTTCCGCTGTGCGCTGCAGCGCGTCTTTTTGGCGCAGTAGAGCCACCCAAACGTCCGAATTTGGTTTTCCGTCCTTCATCAAAGTTGTAGCCCTATCTCTTAGCTTTCTATAGCCACTTGAATCAGCTCAATATCAATTTTTTAGAGAGAGTTATGACCAAAATACGAAACCCTGCCAGTCTAGAAATTCCAGACGCATTTGGACTTTTCTTCAAATCAATCTCTCGTTGTTTGTTCGTTCGTACTTCTTTTGATACACGATTCATTAATATGACTATAAACTCGATATAATTGGCTCTCAACATGGCTTGACCCCTCAAATGACTAAAACAATGGAAAATAATGCCTAAACTATGAGATATAACAAAAATGACTCAAAATACTCAAAAACAAAACAAAACTCTAGTCTAGGAAACTCAAATCAATGGTATAAAACCAAATGAACAAATACCCCCAAACTTAGAATATTGCTTGTCCTCAAGCAATTATAACTCTAAAATGAAAAATACGAGAGATTTAACAATACAAACAAACCGCAAAACTTCACAACCAAACTCATTCGTCAAATTTCGTTTCACTATCAATCAAGCGCGTATTTTCACAATGTGATCATGACGGTGGAATGTTCATGCCAACCCCGTTTTCATTATCCGCATGATTCACGCAATCAAGTGTTTTCAAGATGATCCACTTTTTGAATATAGAGATGAGATGCTTACCGGACTCCATAGGCTTGTCTTTCACACTAATCTCCACTAATGTAAAGCTAATGTAACACAAGGATCAATAGGACTTTTAAAGCTTGTAATGTGGGCTTAGGGTAAGGTAGGAAAATATAGGAATAAGTGGCTCAAATCACCCAAACACACAATTAACACTTCGAATTATCAATAGGCACTACCCTTCACTTTTTTTTTGACATCCCCAATGTTTATGAACTTTCAATCCCGTTGATTTGTTTTTTTCACATTTTTTTGAACCCCAAACTTATTCTTTTGCGTACATGGGGTTTCATCTTTTTTCTTTTTCGGGCAACTTCATTCAATTAACCACATACCCTTCTCATCATCCCCTCCTCAACCTTCAATATTTTTCTATATTATGTGTGTACGTATGAGTGATGAGTAATTAGAATTTTCACATTTAGGCTCTGGGTATTCGATTGGTTGCCAAAGAAACGGGTTTATAAGGCTCAAAAGGGGACACTAGGGAAAATATAATACAAAGGTAGGCATTTTAGGCTCTAGCTTGTTCAAAGATGGCCTAAATCACTTCCTCATGGTTATTTCGCCAGATTTCGCCTCGACTAGTGATCGACAAGTTCTAGCATCCGGTGGGATCATAAAGGAACCACTCAATTGCATAAATCATCTCCAAATAAATCAAGAGTTAAGCACATAGATGGAATTAATGGAAAGAAGATTAAATCACGAGTTCAAACACATGCTCTTTTGACGCGTTCAACTCATATTCAACAAATTCACTTAGTCATGCGGTTTCACGGTTTTACAAACACCCACTCAACTCAACTCTAGACTTTTTTTTTTTTTTGAACTCAAGACCCGACTCGATGAATAAAAGCAGATTGCACCCCCAAACTTAAACGACGTTGTCCCCAATGGAGAGGTGGGAAAAGGACTTTCTGGTAGCGAGGAGAGCGAAGGCTCCTTAAGTCATGTGATACTCCTACGTGTATGATGTGTCTCGTATAAGCTCACAATGCATCCTAGCGCACAAGCCCATGGGTATTGTATGCTCCGAGGTGTGGTCTTATTCTTCCCTTTCGCCTTGGCCCGACCCCTTTTTGGCTTCGCATCTTTGCAACCTAGCAAGATAGACAGGAAAACAAAACTCGTGGAACCAAGAAACTCGGTTATGGGTGAGAAATCGAAAATCACATCACATACATAATGCACCCAAGTAGAAAATATGGTGCCCTGTCATAAAAATAAACATGGAGATGCTAATAGCACTAAACAATGTGAAACTGTCATTGGGACATTTCATCAAACACCTCATATGCATGAATTTGGGCAAAGATAGTAAATGCAATGGATAACTCAATTCAATCCCAAAATTCAACACCAAACCTAAGTCTAACATGATCAACCAATCCATAATCCATACATCAACAACAATCATCCTAGCACTACTACAATCCAATCACACCAAAAATCACAAGATGGGGGAAAACCATGGGGTGGGATTTGGAAGTTACAAACTTACCAAATAATGAGTGAATGAGATGAAGATGGTGTGTGTGGTGTTAAAGTGCTCCTTTGTGACGACGAAGTGAGATATGTGGGATTTGCATAAATAAGAGGGGTGAAATGTGATGCAACTTACTACTAATAATGCAAAAACTTCGGAAAAAACAAAAACAACTACTAAACTAAATTAAAACTAAGAAAGCAATAAAAGGGGCTTGGGTTGCCTCCCAGAAGCACTAAGTTTACGATCTTGACCAGGACTTTGTCGATTCTCCTCAAGTTGGAGCTCCAATAGGCATGTTATCCACATTGCCCTTAGAAACTCCCCAACCTCCAATG
Source organism: Rehmannia glutinosa (assembly GCA_016081115.2). Taxonomy (NCBI): domain Eukaryota; kingdom Viridiplantae; phylum Streptophyta; class Magnoliopsida; order Lamiales; family Orobanchaceae; genus Rehmannia; species Rehmannia glutinosa. Next base: position 4,754,503 of record CM071927.1, read on the forward strand.
TCTTGACTATATTCCCAACCATCCGCTTACCATCATTTAATTCAAATTTTAGCATATTGGTTGGATGAATAGTGAATACAACTTTCTCCCGATTTACGCAGAGTTAGCTCCCCGTTTCTACATCGATCAAAGCTCGTGATGTAGCTAAAAATGGTCGCCCAAAGATGATAGGTATTTTCTTGTCCTCATTCGCATCCAACACTACAAAATCCGGGAAAAACAAATTTATTAATTTTTACCAATACATCTTCAATGATTCCCCACGGATAGGCGATGGATCGATCAACAAAGCGCAAAGTGATATTGGGACGGCTTCACCTCCCGAGCCCAAACTTCATCACATCGAAAGAGATATAAGATTTCACACTGGACCCAAGATCACAAAGTGGTTTCTCAAAGAAAACTCCTCCAATAGATAGTACAAGGAATAGTGAAACTCCCTGGATCCTTCATTTTCTCGAGGTAGTTTACTCGGACTATTGCACTACATTCCTCCTGTCAAGTAGACAGTCTCAAATTCCTCAAACTTCATTTTCTTGGATTCCACTGGTTTCACATAAATAGGCGATTGTTGGTCAAGTCGAATTTCTACCTCCGATCTTACATAAATTGCATTGCAATGCTCCTCGATTGACCTCTGTATCACCTGGAAATTTCCCTCTCACATGCAATGAATTCACCGTTGTTGCTGCCCTACTTGTGTCACCAAGGAGTTGATGTGACCTTCTATTATTGTAACTCTCGAGTGAGCTTGTCCATGTTAGAATCGGTCATGTTCATCCTTGCTCGTGTTTCTACAAGGAATGAACTAAGTAATTCTTCCAAAGACGGATTTTGTTCTCCACGTGTGTACTGCACTTGCTTGGTTTTGAAATCCCGGAGGCGGTTGCAACACATTTCTCGTATTGCTATACGAGAAGTTTTCATGATTGCGAAGTCCGGGATGATAATGCGTCGGCAATTGATTCCCTCTATTGTTGAAACTCCGATAATTCACATAATTCGCTTGTTCCGTATCGGGATTCAAATTTCTTGACTTATCTCCATGCGCCTCCGATTGTTGTTTTCCACCGAACTTAGTGTAGCAATTTGCTTTGACAAGGCGGAAATTTGAGAAGCCAATGCGGACATAGTATCAAGTTCAAGAACAAGCAACTTTTCTTGGCGTAGATCTTTCGACGGCCATTGATAACTATTGGCAGCCATTTCTTCGAGTAAAAACATGGCTTCACTTGGAGTTTTAGCCATCAATGTTCCTCCCGCCGCAAAGATCTATAATAGTTCTTGAATGCCCATTTATACCATTGTAGAAATCTTGAACTTTTTGCCAATCTGCACGTCGCCGTGTTGTGGACACCTCCTCAATAATTCTTTGAATCGCTCCCAAGCTTCGTAGAGTGGCTCAAAGTCGAGTTGATGAAATTGAGCAATCTCACTTTTAAGTTGAAGTGTCTTACTAGGTGGAAAGAATTTTGCCATGAATTTTTCAGTGAGATCATTCCAACTAGTGATACTTCGGTGGGAAAGTTTGAAGCCATTGTCTAGCTTTATCACGAAGTGAAAATGGAAATAACCTCAACCGAATAGCTTCATCGGGAACCCCATTCATTTTGATAGTGTCACATATCTCCAGGAAAAATAGCCAAATGAGCGTTCGGGTCATCTACGACTTCCCCCAAACCGATTCTGTTGCACCATGTTTATTAGGGCTGGCTTCAATTCAAAATTATTCGCATTGATAGGTTGGCGAACAATGCCCGAATAATTTTGGTTTGTGGTTGGTCGAAAATAATCCCGAATGGCCCTTTCGGTGGTGCAATAATAGGTATGCGATTTTCTTCTTCCTCATTTCCCGCCATTTTTGTGAATTCGATTCTTCGTGCGGCTCTAATCGTTCGGAGTGTTCGTTCAATTTCTGGATCAAATAAGATTAAATTAGCACTTTTATTTTTTTGCATCAACAAGAAAACACAAAAATGACAATGACCCTATTGTAACAAGAACCAATCTAAATTAAAGTAAAACTACTAAGTAATAATATTAGCGCAAATAAAATGAATTATTCCCCGGCAACGGCGCCAAAAACTTGTTAGAGATTTTTCTAACCGCAAGTCTACGGTGTCAAGTTTTTAATATAGAGAAGTAAGGTTGTCGAATCCACAGGGAATAATTATCGAATTATTGCTAAGTACTATAATATAGTAATCTAACTTTATTTAGAAATTCAATATATGATGGAGTTGATTATACTAAAAATACTAAAAATAAATCAAGAATATGAAAATATCAATGAGTTTATCCAAATGATTAAATGAATTCTAGAGGTATGATGAATCTAGTTATCCCTTATGTTGTCAATATGGTTTATCAATCATCAATTATCAATTTATAAGTCAAGATTTCTACAATAATCATTCCTCTCTCAAGTGCTAAATGATTTTAGATTCAATTGGGAAATCAATATCTCTATAAAAATCACCAATTAAAATCTCAGTAAAAGCTATGAATCTTGATAAATGACTTCAAAGGATTCATAAATCTCTCAATTCTATGAAATCCTAGGTTATGCTATTCCAAGGTCATGTATTCAATTACCTCTCTCAAGTGTCAAATCAAATACACCAAACAATCTAAATTATTGATCAAGTAATTTAGAAGCAATAGATCCAAATAGCACAAATAAATTGATAGATCTAGATTGACAAACCACAATCTCAAAACATAAGTTCAAACATAAATTACATCAATCCTCTAGAATTATAGTGTTTAGCTCATGATTAAAGAAAATGAATCCATGAAAATACAACAATACACCTTACAAGATATGAAGAAAACAATCTCTCGTTGTTTGTTCGTTCGTACTTCTTTTGATACACGATTCATTAATATGACTATAAACTCGATATAATTGGCTCTCAACATGGCTTGACCCCTCAAATGACTCGAAACAATGGAAAATAATGCCTAAACTATGAGATATAACAAAAATGACTCAAAATACTCAAAAACAACACAAAACTCTAGTCTAGGAAACTCAAATCAATGGTATAAAACCAAATGAACAATAGGGCGACCGGTCGACCACGAGACAGAAATGTTGTCCAATTTTTGTCGAAAATAAAACTCAAGAAATACTCCGAAAATTTAATAAAAACATTTTAAACCAGTCGAGAGTATTTAGACAACATTTAGGAACCTGTTATAGGAGAAAAAAACCATTGATATAAAATCATTTAAAAGTGTGTCCATTATTATCAAAAATAAACTTGAGGAAATACTCCGGAAAATATTAAAATCATTTTAAATCATTTAGGAGTATTTGGACAACCTTTAAAAATATTGTTTTGGTGATAAAATAAAATCATCAAAATTAAGATAAAAACATGTATCAAACAATCTCCCCATTTTTGATGATTACAAACCAAAACAATTTTTACACAAACTAAGAGAGCAATTTTAGAAATGATTTTCCGGTAAAAACATTTGACCGTTTGGGAGCAACCAAAATTTCCAAAAATATTAAAGCAACCAAGTAAGGAGTAAATATATTCAATAATAAGCACAAGCTCCCCCTATCAACAAGCATATCAAGAATAATGTAAAAGCCAATTATCCATAAGCTAAAAGCTTTAGCTTTTACAATTTGCTCAAGAGCTTATAAGCTCCCCCTGTCACAAAACATCATTAATCAATTTTATAAGTCCATCAAGCAACAATTGGACTAAGAACAAATCACAACTTATGGCTTTTATGAGCCATAGCTTATAGCTTTTATGACAAGCTTTTATTAGCTTCTTTGAGCTAATGAGCCAATATCCTGTTTCTCCCCCTTTGGAATCATCAAAAAGAATGTTAGGATGGTGAAAACACCATACAATAATATCAAAGCATGCCAAATGGACGGTTAAAAAACCGTTTGAGCAATTAAAGCATAATCATCCAAAGAAAATGGGAGAATTGAAACATGAGAGATCCATAAGCTCATAGTTTAGCTAAAAATATGATTTCAAAAAGATTTTAAGACATTTAGAAGCAAGAGAATTAAGTAGAAGTTGAAAGTTTCATTGCGACATTTCATCGAACACCTTGTGCGCGTGAAAAATAAAAGAGGTTGTATATAGTCCTTGTAAAGGTTTCAAGCCAAAAAATTTTCATATCATCAATCAACCTCATTCCAAAGTTCAAAGAAAATCATATGCACCATATGCAACAATTTGTTCATCAAATAATAAGCTCAAAACCCAATTGAGATAAGCTAAGAATGATCAAGGCATTACAAATGCCAACAATTAGAGCATCCATCAAGTAATAAGTCATGCTTTCAACAATACATGTATCAAATGTCCCAACATATCAAACTAAGCATAATGAACAAGGCAATAAGAGAAGCACTTTTACCATCAAGTACTTCATACCAATTATCAAACAATGCTTTAGAGTATTTTTACCATCAAATACTCCATCAAAGTCATGATCATTCACAAGTCATTATCAACTTGCAATTTTAACCCTTTAAGAAAAACAAGCAAATATCATTAGTACAAATGAGTTTTACAAAAGTTTATCAAAATACAAAGCAACATTAATGAAAATGCTAGAAAGTAAAGGGGGTGGGGGTATCATTCCTCATCCGAGGAGAAGCAAGATCCGGGAATAAAATCCTTGATAAATTTCTTCAATTTGCCGATAGACTTTTGCATTTTGGAGGTCTTTTGCTCCAAAGCCTCATATCTCGTCTCATGAAAAGTCCTCATCTCATCAAATTCGGCTTGAGTATACCTCCTAGGCGGTTGAGCACCGGTATTACCCTCCGGATTGCTCGGTTCACCCTCTTCCGCCAATCTTGCGGCCTCGGTGTCATTAAAGTAGTCATTAGGATCGGGGGACTCTTGACCTTTTCCTCTAGCCATTTTGGTTGGTCGGATGTCCATATTCTTGCGCATCGTGACTATTTGGGAGATATTATCAATGTCGAAGTCATTTTGAAAAACTTCCGAGTTAAACTCCGACGAAGGAAGTCCCGATTGAATAAGAAGTTTACAAATCCAATTTCCATTAACTAACTTCTTATTACCTTGAGTGATGGACTCGATTAGACATTGAATAAGTATGGCACCAAAGTTAAGTGGTTCCCTCCTAGCAATCTTATACGTCAAAAAGTAATCCATGTTGCTAGGCATCTTTCCCGACTTACCACAAATGCAATATGCGACAATGACCGACAAAATACGATGCTCAAGTGTCATTGCCAACAAAGAGTACTTTGGCCATACTCCCAAATACGTCTTCACTTCTTTCATTGACACCCCCAACATTTCATTATTCCAAGTCCCACAAGAGAAATAATCCCAACCACCTTCTCTAACACGTAAAAACTGGCAAATATCATTGGGAGTCCATCTAAAATGGCGTCCCCTTATAAGAGAATTTACGGCTATAGGCTTCCTTTCAACATCATATTCGACCCACATATTGGCATAAAATAGTTGGATAATATCATCATCATACAAGACATAAGCATGTTCCCATAAATACATCCACCCTTGCTCCTCGAAAAATCCTCTAATCGTAGGATACTCATTTGTAAATGAACTAAAACGACACATTTTAGTCCGAGCAATAGACTTTCCTCCCATTCCCGAGTCCTCATAATACCATTCCGCATATTTATGAATGAAATTAAGAACATTGTGGGAATTAGGGGCTTGAGTAACAAAGGATTTTTACCTTTCGCCCAACGGCAATTTTGGAGCGAAATCGTTCGCGTAGCTCGGTAATTTGGGCCCGAGAGAGAATGGGATTTTGAACATCATCACCTTCTTGAGCCACGTTTCTTTGAGCGGCTCGAATATCCCTTTGTTCGGCTTCCTCTTGCCGATTTCTTGACGAACCCTCTCCGCCCCTTCTACGCTTGGAGATGGGATTTTCACAGTAGGTGGAATTCTTTGGGGGAGCCATATATGTAAGATTCTTGTGAAAATAAGAAGATTAGCAACAAGAATCGTGAAAAATGATGAAGAATTGAAGATTTGAAGAAAGGGGATGAAATTCTCGCTCAACAAGGGTTTGGGGATTTTTCTGTGTTCTGTTTTGCGAAGAAGACAGAAAGTTTTTAACAAGCAAAAATGGCCTGGGCGACCGGTCGAGGTATGGGGCGACCGGTCGAGGTGCAGGGCGACCGGTCGCCCCTGCTTTGACCGTCCCAGGTGATTTTTCTTTCTCCCAGAGTTTTCCAAAATTCGATTTTTCACCCCAAAAGTTTTAAAACTTTGCAAAAATATAAGTTTGGACTATATCCAACAAATATGGGTTTTGGGAAAACATATAAACGATAAAATCGAGACTAAACACGTAGTGCCTTTTAAAAGAAAATATTTGCAAGATCAATTAGGGGCACTTAAGGGGTCAAAATGAAATATCTTGAAAGATATGTGCATAAGCATAAAATCGAGTTTAAAGAAAAATACGAGTAGACATACCTCGATGGTTTAAGAAACTTGATGACGTAATAGCCAATGAGTATGAAATATGTATCCTACACAATTCTTAGACAACATTTGCATAGAAAATACAAGTGTAGGGAAGTAATAGGAGATATCAAAAAGAGCTTATGCTATAAGATTTCATAAGAGATAGTAAGCCACATAAGTCTAATAAAAATGCTCAAGAGTTTTAGAAAATCATGCAAGGTCTCTTTTTTTTTAAAAATTTTTAAACTCATAAACATATAAGAGACCTATATTAAAAATAAATACTTGAAAATTCATTTTGCAATTAAGACACAATTAAAAGTATGCATAGAATTAAAAATAAAATGCATATACAAATGGGGAGATACGGTTTACCAATTACGCCGTTTCCATGGGTTGTGTCTTTCCCATTGTTGATGATATCTTCCCATTGAGAAGTCACTTTGTTGATGATGACTTCTTTGATTACTCCATCTCAAAGGTTGGTTACCTTCCCATTGTTGATGGTTTCTTCCTTTTTGAAAGTCATCTTGTTGATGATGTCATTGCCATTTCCAAGGATTGTTTTCTTCCCATTTTTGATTATACGCTCTTCTTGGAGATTGGATTTGTTGAGAATAGTTTCTCCTTCTTTGATCAAATGAAACGTTCATTTGATGTTTTCTTGGTGGCATGAATTTTCTCCGATTTTTACTACGCCGGGTACCTAATAACACATTATTTTGTGGTACCCTCATGTGTTTGGGTCCTTTAGGATTAGCTTTGAGACTTTTAGGTCTCCAACAATAATTAGAGCTATTTCTAGCCCGACATGAATTAGCCGTATGACCCTTTTTGCCACAATAAAAACAAGTAATAATTCTAGGAGCATAATGACCAATATTCATAGTGACTTGATCCTTTTTCATATGATTAACAACATTAGGCTTATGATCAAGTCCTTTATCACAATTATGATTATCAACAATATTGGACATTTTATTGGTACTTAAGTTGGATTTTAAAAAATCCTTTTTCATGCAATCAATATTCTCAACGAGAGTACTATTTTCTTTTTCAAGGTTTCTAACCTTGTCAAGTGTGGTGGTGTGAGCACATGATAGTGATTCATAAGAAGTAAATAAACTATCCTTATCATTTTTCAAAATATTGAATTCCTTTTTCAAATTTTTGTATCTAACAAGTAAGCTTTGGAATTCATTTTGAAGTTCATCATAATCATTTTGTAATTCACTATAATCATTTTGAATGTCAACATCATAGGAAGTAGAGGGTTTAAGACATACCTCATTTTCTTCATTGATGCCCATAAAGCAATATTCAACTTCTTCATAATTGGAAGTTGTAAGAGGCTTGTTCCTTATATATGAACTTGTATGACCTTGAGAAGTAGATGCTTTTGTTTGACTCCTTTCATTTGCAAATACTCCATAGATGGCTTCTAATTTTTGCCATACTTCATGCTACCGACTTTATTCCTACAATATGTTCATATTCTAAATTAGTAAATGAACAATACAAAATATTTAAAGCCTTACCGTTTAAGGAGATGATTTTCTTTTCTTCATCATTGAGCTTCTTGAAGCCTTTTGAGGTGTGTGGTGTATCTTTCGTTGAAATGGATTCTCTGTTTATGACGGTGTTCCAAATGTCGAACCCGCAACCTTGTAAGTAGCATTCCATTCTTTATTTCCAAAAAATAAAATTTTTGGAATCAAATAGTGGTGGCTTGGTGGTGGAGGTGCCGGATAGATGAGCTTCGTTCGTAGCCGTCGATCGTTTCTCTTCACTCGCGATGTGAAACGAGCTTGCCAAAGAGTTTGGCTCGATACCACTTGTAAGTCTGCTACGATAATCTAGAGGGGGGGTGAATAGATTATCTCCATCTTTTCGATATCTCCCTCTTTTTAAAACCGAATGCTCAAACAAAATAATAAAGGTGCGGAATATAAACAACACATGTTGATTTAAAGAGGTTCAACCCACCTAGGGCCTAATCCTCTACCACCCCAAAGATATCAGGGATGGATTTGAAAAAGAAAAGAATTTTATTAATTACCAAAATTAATACAAATTCAACTTACAACACCTTGAAGAGCACCACACTCTTCTTCAATACCACCTTTGGAGATTACCACAATCTCCCTTTGAAGATTACCACAATCTTCCTTCGACGGCACCTTGTGAAGATTACCACAATCTTCAACCTTGAAGAATACCAAATTCTTCAACACCTCAATAAGAAGATCACCACAATCTTCTTCACCTATCACCTAGATCATCCAAGTGTGCTCTTACCACAAGAACACTCACAAGGATATCTTGTGTTTGAATGATAACCAAAAATCAAGATTACAACTCAATAATGAATAATACAATTTGAGTGCGAAGTGTAATCAAGAATAGCCTAGACCTCAAAGATGTGAAAGTGATAAGCTAGGCAATTTTACAACAAGAATAATAACAATGAAAGACCAAATATTTGCTTGAAGTATATCTTGTTGTGTTGTATCTCAATTGTTGTGTTGGTTGCTCCAAAACTTCCTCTATTTATAGGAGATGATTGATCAAGCATAGCTCCTCTTGGGGATTGAAAATCTACTGAGAAAAATACAATTAAAATCACGAATATAGTGTTAGAAATCAATCCCACAATTTAAGGAAATGTGTCTCTTTGTCAAACAGTCATATTTTTTTTCAATACACTGCAGGCGACCGGTCGCATCACGAAATAAAGAGAAACAGAGAACACTTTGAAAATTACAACAGGCTTAATGGTCGACGTGAAGCCTTCGACTGGTCGACCCTGCTCCAACCGGTCCCTCTCATTTCAAAAATGCAATGTTTTAGTTCATTTCAACAAGAAACTTGCAGTGCACGGTCGGCCATTGGCGGCCGTCGGCCGACCGATCGGCCGACGCCGTGTGACGGCCGACCGCTTGTTTTTCCTTCCGTCTCATTTTTCTGTTTCTAAAAACATCTTCAGTGCGGGTTGCCTATAGGGGCGGCTGGTCGACCACGATTTAAATGTTGTCCAATTTTTGTCAAAAATAAAACTCAAGAAATACTCAGAAAATTTAATAAAAACATTTTAAACCAAATGAAAGTATTTAGACAACATTTAGGAACTGTTATAGGAGAAAAAACCATTGATATAAAATCATTTAAAAGTGTTGTCCATTATTATCAAAAATAAACTTGAGGAAATACTCAGGAAAATATTAAAATCATTTTAAATCATTTAGGAGTATTTGGACAACCTTTAAAAACATTGTTTTGGTGAGAAAATAAAATCATCAAAATTAAGATAAAAACATGTATCAAACACTTCTGGATGAAACCAAATTGTCTATAGGATAATAAAGCTTCACCAAATTTCCTTCGATCCGCCATTTTTGGATTGCGAAGTTTGGCTTCATCACCACGCTTTGCCGAGGAAATTAATAGGCATTTTTTCTAAAATGCTTCCGCATCTCTACGGACAATAATCTTATGATCACATAAGGTTGTGAAAATAAGTCTTCTCGTCTCGTTCTCTTGTGTGAATCGCTTGAATGTTTGTAGGAAATTGTCTCCTAGCAAAATATCTCGCACTGTATCATGGAAATAGATTGGTGGCGTCTTTACTTTGTACTATGAAGTCGCCCGTGCCTCCGATCATTATTTCGCTTGTTTAATTCCTGTTAAGGATAAGAATCCTTTTAGAGAAATCTCTTCCCGCAATAGCTGGTAAATATTCCCAATTTCTTTAGGAAAATATCCGGCTGCGGTACATATTCCTTTTTGAATCAATATAGGCGGCGAAATACTCGGCCTTGTATTGCATATAACATTCCAATAGAAATGTATATGGAGAATGGACTAGTGGTCATCGATTATGTATCTTTTATTAGCCACTGTGAACTCCATTTCGTCTTGTAATCTTTCCCAAGGTTTATGCTCTCAAGAAATTCAATTCCGGTATTAATTGTTCTCGGGATCTTTTCCCGCAACTCTGTGATAGTAAGCTCAATTTCTCCTATCTTGAGGCTTCCTTGATACCTTCCAACGATTGGTTGTTGGAGATAATATAGAACATCACAATGAAAAATGTTATCCTTTTGAGTGATGTCGAATATTACTTCAACCTCTCGCCATCTTCGGACATTTCAGCTCTCTCCTTTGTTTTAAAAACATCGGGATGTCCGAATCGCATTTCTTGGTCTCTTTTCTTCCCAACGGCTACTACTCACCATTTTGTCTTCTTTGGAAAGACATCCTTCTATGCTCAACTCGAGACTCCGACTTTTGTTGAAGACGGTTGATCTTGAATTATCATATCAATCTCCTTAATAGTTGGAGATTCAATGATTTCTCGGTAACACCACTGGCAAAGTCCTCAAAGATTCTTGGGACTTCAATAAATTCCTTTCTCAAGAATACTTCGGAATGATGGGTATTCGAGAGAGCATAGGAAATCTTGTATGTGATCGAGTAAGGCCTGTTTCCTTCTTTCATCAAATCGACTCTTTTGAAATCTTGATGAAGAGTTAGGACTCTCATCAAGTCTCGATCTCCCAAATTGTATGCAATTCTAGGATAGACATTAAATGCCAATTTCCGCATACAAATTTTCAGAATCGCTCCAAGGCATGAATCCTTGAGATGCGAGATTCGCTTGTCAAAGATAGCAAGATTGAGAGGCGAATCTATTCCTTCTTTGAATGTTGCCTTAATAATTACTCTTATGGCTCCGATATGAATCCATGAGAGTGTATTTGCAACTTCTCTTTTAACTTTGCTTTTGATCTCTTGTATTTCTCTAATAGGGACCAAGCGCATCTCGATCGGGTTCTAGGTAAACTCCATCGAATAGCGAATTCTCCGGTTGTTACCCTGTGGATAATTTGGTGTTTTTCGTTACGAAACCCAATTTTATCCAATGCTTTTTCCATAGCTCCGATCGTAAATCCATCATAGACTTGAAGCTTTGGATCTTCCTTCATGATTCTCATAAGAGTCTTATGAGAAAGCGTAGTGTGAGAGAGGAATCGACATATCTCTCTCGATATGCTGCATTGAAGAATTTCTTCTTCACTCGGATTCACTTCCATCATCGAATAGATCTCTTCTTCACGGATGCTTTCATCCGAGGGAATATCCTCAAATTGATACACTGTATTAAATCCTCGATAATGCGCCTTCTTCGATTTCGTGTGGCCTCGAACTGCCTCGACTCCTCGTTTTTAATTGTGGGCAATCCGTTGAGATATGCCCTTCTTTCCGCATGTCCAAGAATTACGATCTTTGAAACTTTTAGCTCGGTGTGAGCACACGAAAGTTCTTCTCCCTGGATTTGCATTGGTACTTGCTTGATTAGAAACACGATGATGAGGCTCTACTCCTGCTTGTCTTGGTTTTTGCCCCGATTTATAACCGAGCTTTTTGTTTTGACAGAACCTTCTAGGTCTCCATGAAGACCTACTTCTTTTGTTCTTCGCTTTCGGCGGTATGGATGGCTTCTATCCTTCTTCTTTCGCGCTTTGGTTGACCTCCCACAAGCTGTTGGGATATCATTATCCACGCAACATAGAGGAACTTTTTGTTAATTCCTCTTAATCTTTTGTAATTCTTGTATAGAGTCGCTTGGTAGCACCATTTAGATAACTGGCCTTTAGGAAAGACATTTTTTCGGCCACGTTTCTACTTCACTCCACCCTTGTATTCCCGATAAGCATTTTTCTCCGGGGACGGAATCTTGGCAAAGAATAGTTGTGCGCCTTCTTTTTCCTCAATCTTGGATTTCCACCAGTATTCGGTGAACAACTTGATATATTCTTCAATATGGCAAATATCCAAGAACTTCGAGGCTATAGAGGGCTTGTTTATATCTCTTTCTTTTTCATCCTCTATCCTCGAAATAACTTGTGCCGATGAACTGTATTTTGAATAGTTTGGCCATACCATCGACAATTCCTTTAAGTGATTCCCTGATGTGACCGAATTTTTCGTACTAGCATCGGTCATATCCCAGGCAATCTTCACCGATCCTTCAAGACTCATTTCAAGGAGTAAAATGAATGAATCCTTTGTAAGATCAAGGGTTCCTGTTGAAATTCTCATAGCTGAAGCCCATTCATCAATGAGAACTTCTCTATTTTTAAAATCCGGAATGTCCAGATTTAACATCAACCCATATGGATGTATTGGGTCGAGGTGCGATCTTCCATAAGGCGTCGATAAACATTCGGCCTTCCCAGAGGTTGTCTAGTCCCCGCAAAGAGGTTTCGACCTCTTGTTCCCGAAAGTGGATCACTCCCGGTCGTGAAATCCCCAAAGATGTGGCATCCTCTCGTCCCGAGCTCCATGATGCGAACCCGTATTTCTTCTTCGACGTTAGGATTAATCGGTGGCGGTGGTGGTGGAATCGGTCTACCTTGTGGGTCATAAGTAATCAAAGCTGATTCCTCACCTGCGTTTATCTTTATATCTACAATACCTAATCCTGCGAAGGATTCTGCCAGGTCGTATAGATCTTTAAGATTCATCTTTTCCATATCCATCTTTTTAATTTTTGATGGATTTTTCTTTGATTAGAGCAATGAGCTTCTCCTCATCTGTCATCTTTCGAATAACTTCAGTTGGTTTCCCTTTTTGGTGTAAATAGGGTACCGTCCCAAAATCAATATGTTTCCTTCCTCCGGATGAACTCGGCCTGTCCTCCAGGTTCTTGACTCGTTTCAATATCATGAATGATTTCAAGAGTTTCTTTCGATATTTCACCATCGTCTCCATCCGGTTTCGATCGATGAACTTGTCTTTGGTAGATGAATATGGCGGTTGCCATAATTCTCGCACCGTCGCCTGGATTTTCTAAGATCTTGGAGATCAAGAATCATTGTTCGATGGGAATTTTCATGAACCGTTTCTTGAAGGTTCATCAAGTGAATATATAGGTCCAGTTAAGCATCCAGAATCGCTTATAATATTCTCGCTCGCATTTTGCATTGCCTTAAGGTTTCGTCGGCTCCTCGCCTGTTCCTTTTCTTCATGTTGGTATTCCCAATATGAAACCTGGTCAAGTGTTTTGTGCATACATCGTCAATATTTGACGATATGTCCTGTAAGGGTACATCTCGGACATCGGTCAGGATCCATAATCTCGGAGTAATTTCTCCTCACCAATTGTTAATTACATAAATATAATAAATTTAACTAAAAGTTCTTAATAAACCTAGGCTCGATGCCATTTTCGTTGCCCAAAGTTAAAGAGTTGAGTACTAAAAAATCAGTCCTTTGAATAAAAATTGAAATATCTAGGGACCAAATTTGATAAACCAAGTAAACATAGGGTACCAAAAATGATACATTCGAAAGTTTGGAAAACCTTCTACAACTGGTCAACCAAATTCGGTTTTAACATTATTTAACGGCGGTATCCAAATTGATTAAAACTCAAAACGTTGGGTACTAAAACTGATTAAACTGAAACCTCGGGATCAAAACTGAAAACTAGGTATAATTGAGGTACTAAAACTGAAAATAACCCTAACTTAATTGATTTTCAAAATCTAAATCATAATTTAATACGTAAATTCTCTTAAGTATAATTAATAAACTCATGGTTGCATCTTTTCTTGTTTGACCTTCACGGCTAGAGAAGTTATTTATTTGGTTCGGACATGTGTTTTAATTTTGGATTTTTCAACTCTCTCTTTCCATGGTCTAAATTTTATTGCTTATTTCTACTTTTTTTCCCCCTTCTCTTTAATGGATAAAATCTCATAATGGAAGTAAGAAATGAATAAAGAGCATCATATTTTCTTTATTTTTCTCTGATGTTCATTTTACTAGCTGCTTTTATATAAAAGCATCACTTAAAGGTTTCAGATACAAGACCCTAAAGGAAAAAAGGTCAAATAATAGAGGAAGCCACTTTTGATTTAGCACTGATTTAAGAGAGAAAATTGCACTTTTAGTCCCACCAAATTACATGAGTTGCACTTTTGGTCCCATAGTTGCATTTTTGGTCCCAAACGATTTTTTTTAAGCGCAATTAGTCCCATATGATTCAAAAGTTGCAATTTTAGTCCCAACACTAACGGAAAAGTTAACTGGCCGTTAACTCTATTCTTACGGGACCAAAAGTGCATTTTTTCCGAAAATTAATTAAAAAATGAAAAAAATCTGAAAAATTATCAAACAATTTTAAAAATTATAACAAAAAATTTTAAAATTATTTTCAATTTATTAAAAAAGATATAAAAAGTCCAAAAAAATTAAAATCTAAAAAATAAAATATATAAAATATGATGATTTGTTTAAAATAATTGAAATTATTTTCAAATCCCAAAAATTACAAAAACAAGAAATGTGAAAATTATTTAAAAAAAACTATACACTGTTTTAAACATCTGAAATTTATATTAAAATATTTTAAAATTCTAAACTAAAATAAAAACTCTATATTATTTTCAAAAGGTTTCTTTTAAAAATAAATGATGTTTCAAAAATCTAAAATTTTGTTTAAAGAACTAAAAGTTGTGTTAAAAAACCGACAACTACTTCAAATAATAAAAATGAATTCAATATAAAATTAAAAATCTGGAAAATTTTCTAAAAATCTGAAAAATAGATTAAAAACTGGAAACTAGAATATTTTGAAAAAATTAACCAAAAAATCTGATTGTTTTAAAAATTCCAAAAAGGGTAAAAACATTGATTTTTTTACAAAACTAAAATTATTTAAAAAATATAACAATTAACAAAAATACTGAATTTTGTTTTAAAAAATCCAAAATTTGTTCAAAAGCCTTAACATTATTTCAAAATTAGGATATTAAAATCTGTTAGTTTTTAAAAACACTTCCAAATTTTTCTAAAACATTTTTCGAAGTTTTAAAAAGTGTTTTGATTTTTTAATTTTAGAATTTCAAATATTTAAAAAATATAAAGTAAATGTCAATTTAAAAAAGATTTATACTTATTTTCAACAATTTCCACATTTTATTTTTATAATTTTTGGATTTTAATATAATTTCCATTTTTTACTATTTTTTGTTTTTTTAAACAAATCATCATATATATTTTATTTTTTAGATTTTAATTTTTTGGACTTTTTATATCTTTTTAATAAATTGAAAATAATTTTAAAATTTTGTTATAATTTTTAAAATTGTTTGATAATTTTTCAGATTTTTTTCTTTTTTAATTAATTTTGGAAAAAATGCACTTTTGGTCCCGTAAGAATAGAGTTAACGCCGTTAACTTTTCCGTTAGTGTTGGGACTAAAATTGCAACTTTTGAATCATATGGGACTAATTGTGCTTAAAAATCGTTTGGGACCAAAAATGCAAATTGTGGGACCAAAAATGCAACTCCTATAATCTGGTGGGACCAAAAGTGCAATTTTCTCGATTTAAGAAAAACATAAACCACCAAAAGGATAAAAAAAAAGGATAATTACAAAAACACCCCTGAGGTTTGGGTTAATTACAAAAAAAACCAGATATTTTTCAAAATTACAAAAAACCCCTTCAAGTTTCTTTTTGTCTTAAATTTAAGGGGGATAACTGTAATATTTTTGTAAATGTCAGGGTTTCTTTTTAAATGTTTCGAAAATTACCGAGAAAAATATAAGACGGAATCAAACCTCAAGGGGTTTTTTGTAATTTTCAAAGAACCCTAGGTTTTTTTGTAATTAGCCCAAACCTTAGGGGTGTTTTTGTAATTATCCCAAAAAAAATCGAAAAATCACAAATTTGTTGAGAGTGGGATTTGAACCCACGCCCTTTCGGACCAGAACCTTAATGTGGCGCCTTAGACCAACTCGGCCATCTCAACAGTTGTAGACACTCTGGAATCAAACTTATTTATTTACGATTACATTTTTGCCAAAAAAAAAAATTCAGTTTTGATTTTCCTTTGTAATAACTAGATGCTGTTCCTAGTTCCTAGTCTTCTAATTCTGTAGATGCATTTATAAGGTTTGCTTCTATCAACAAGGAAAAAAAAAAGGTTTGCTTCTATCAACAGACATTTGAACTACATTGCCCTAAGTTCTAGTAATCTAGTGGTGAAATCTTACACAGTTCTAAAGACACTGTTTACTAGCAAAGAGAAATATCGAATAAGCAAAGAGAAATAGGCATACATCTAAAATCATGAATGTAAACCTATTCTTCAGTATGTAGTAGTCTCTAAGTCATTCTTTCCAGTTCTATAACATGCACTTGTGCAATATGGCAACAAAAGTTTCATATAGTCTTGAGGCATCAAAACATTTTCGCAGGAAAACGTAACAGACGACGTATCTTAGAAAGGCCTTACAGTCTTCACATCGGTTGAACGTTCAGCATCAGCTCATCCGAATTCAGTATCACACGGTTTTTAGACTCCGAAACAGTTTTTGCAATTTCTCTTGAAGCCTCAATCTTCCTTAGTGTGATGAATGATTGGTTGTCTCCAATGGCTTGGCCAATTAGCAGAGCACTCTTAGCTTCACCCTATGGATATATCCCATAAATGTTGCATTAGTGGGAGATTGGAGAAACAGAGAGGGCTCATTTGCAAATACACAGAAATTAATGGCTTATAGGAAAAATGTCTAACCTGAGCTTTGATAATAGCACTCTTCTTATCCTGCTCAGCCTTCTCCACAATATGCTTGGCCCTCTCAGCTTCCTGTGCTGCGACCTGTTTGGCTTCGATAGCAGCAGTAAATTCTTTGCCAAAAGTTAGTTTTGTGATAGAAACATCATCCACAGCAAGGTGGAACGCAGCGGCTCTTTCTGTCAACAGGTTACGGATATCCTGACTAACGGTCTGCAATAGCAATAACCAATTAAAAACCTTTAGGTTGCATTTGGATGAGAGGATTTGAGGGAAGAATTTCAATGACTCAATATAGTATGGATTTCAAATCCACCAAAATTGACTCCAACATAGCACAAAATAGAATCTGAAGATTTAAAATCCATTGTAGAATGATCTTATCCAAACAAGCTCAATGGATTTGTGAATGTGGATTTTAAATTCATCAATCCAAATGAAGCCTTAATTTCTGAAACAGTATCTATGATAGCATAAATATTATGAACTATAATTGTAATTCAGAAAATGGTTTGATAAACTACCTCTCTCTGTGTGAGAAGCTGGCTTGCATTGTACTTAGCAACCACAGCCTTCAGAGTTTCCTGAACTATTGAGGGCAAAACTCGTTCGTTGTAGTCTTCGCCAAGAGTGCGGTAGATTGTTGGCAAGTGATCTGCCATAGGATGTGAAAGAACTCGAAGACCAATATCGACCTGCTTAGCGTGGGAGTACATGAGATGTACATTATCTAAATTACACGAACTAATGAGAATCATGCTTATTGTGATGTAAAAGGATCAAAACATGAAGAGAGAAGAGTGCCAAAACTTGAAGTTCATTAAAAAGCAAAATGTGCTTTTTATTATTCGATAAAAGGAACAGGAAGTAATGGAAATGAGTTTCTTAAGCTGATTTGAAGAGGTTGGTGTGAAAATAGATCCAATTCTTTTTGGGTGACTCTTAGATTGTTCTAACCTTTTCTTTTATTTATTAAAAGGGAAAAGCAAGAAGGAAATAATCAGATTAGAAACTTGAGGAAAAAAATCCGCAGGCAATGAAATTTACCATTTGGAGATCACAACTTCCTGAAGTGCCCTCAAAAAGATAGGGGCGGGCACGGACATCGAAGATGATCGGCCATTCTAAGTAAGGGAAGGTCAAATGTGTTCCTTCTTTGTAAATCTGCAATAGCAACATATGCCACAGTAGGAAGATATCCAAGGAGTATAACTGCCGCATATTTCATAGCATGTTATGCATTGAAAAGGAATTATAGATTAATAACAAGGTACAAGCAATAGATTTCACTTCTGCTATCACGATACCACATTTGATAAGCTAGGGCATTCATCAACTGCAAAATCTCCAAACCAGTGCTAAAACAAGAACTAAAATATTTTCGAAAATGATAAACATGTTTTATTCATTATCTTGTTAGGGGAAGTGATTCAAAGTTCTGCAAGAAAACAACACAAAGAAGTAACACACACTGAAAATTTTCTAAAACTAAAAAGAAAAATTAAGAGACTGATTAATAATGTTGACATGGCCAAGTTCACTGCACAGGAACCAAAAAATATGAAAACCAATACAAAGCAAAATGAGAAGGCAAAATATGGTGCATGTTACCTTGTCTTTTGTGCCGATGAAACGGTTGAACTCAAGAGCTCTGTGGCCTCCTTCAACGTTGTAGTAAGTTCTCTTGAAAGTCTCAACAACAGCAGCTCCAGCAACTGTAAGCCTAGCCAGGTCCCAATACAGTACTTTGTACATTTCTTTAAAATCTACAACTGACAGAAACTTTTAAATTTGGAAAAGTTGGTAATTGACTTTCAAGACCAAAATCTCTCAAAACCAATTATAAAACAGTAAATTCGTCATTGTTCTGATGGACTAGAACCAGATGGAAGAGGAGAAGAATAGGCAATCAATATAATATAAAGTATAATCAGCTGAGAAAAACAATGCAAATGAATACAAGCAAAATGGCACATTCGTAATAAATTTTCAAATGAAAACAGACAAGAACGGTATGGAAAACGAAGGAACAGAGTACAGACCCAAGATCAGTATACAATCGGTATTCTATTTCACATCACTGAGAACAGAAAATATAAATTTAGAAGAATGAGAAAAAGGAAAACTACACACGTTTGAATTGTTGATAAGTCAAGTCACTCAAGGTGCAGGATATGCATTTAGTAAACAGAGTGTGTCTTCATCTTCTGCAATTTTCTGTTCTATCTTGTATTGCATAACATAAATTGAAATTAATTAAATACACGTGAGTACATAGATAACGCGCACTACAAAATGGAACACAAAATTGCAATAGCATCCAAATTCAACAAAACCCATCCAAACACATGTTCTATCAATCATTCTTAATAATCTTCAATTTCTTCTCTGTAACCACAGAAATCAATACACCAACAAAAGCAAAGAGATCACAAATCGGATCCAAAATAAAAAAAATACCAATCCAGCTGAATAATCAAAAATACTCACCCCCAAAAAAAATAACGAAGAAGAAGAAGAAGAACACTACTGAAAATCTGTTGAATCGCATACACATAAACAAGATATCATACTCCAAGTCTCCAACCATACATCCAATATACTAAAATTAAGCTACAGATTCAACTACAGAAAGCGGTAAGTGCAAAATTCGAGAAATAAATTAGATGAAGGAAGATTACCAGGCGATGGAGAAAGAATAATGTTGTTAATGCCGGCTTATCTTGTAAGCCAAGTGATCTCAAATAACTGTGAGAAATGGCGGTCGCTCGTACTCAGCATATATGAGCTTCAGTAACTGGAATAAGAGACCATAACAGAAAAACTGTACGGGCGTTGGGGCGAGTTGTTTGCTTCGGTGCTGGCGGATTACGTGAATTTTGAATTACATTAAAATTGGAGTTTTAGGTCTCATTTTACGGCGAATTACATTTTGTCCCCCTGTATTATATGCGAGATAAAAGTTTCCCCCCTTTTAACTTTGAAAATTGGAACTTAAGTCATTTTTTCTTACTGGACAGTCTTTTTTTTTTCCACCCCTAATTCAGTCCACTTTGAGTAAAATAAAGGCAAAATATTTTTTTCAATTATGTAATTTGGACTACTTGAAAATTTAATCCTCTAAATAGTCATTTTTAGATTTGGTCCAATATATTTCAAAAATTGGGACATTTTGGTCCGATTTTAACTGGGATTATGCGATTTTACCGTAATTGCTAACCAGAACCATTGGGATGGTGTGTCTCAGAAATTTAAGGATACTGGTAATTTGGCGCAAAAGTTAACACTTCAAATCACCAAAAATTGTCGCACAAAATTTTGAGATTTTACTGTTTTGGTAGCAAATTTTGCGATAAATCATCAAAATCCTTAATTTTTTTTACATGTTTGCACCTGATCAGTCATAGTTAACAATTTTCGATAAAATTTCATAATTTTTGGTCAAAAATAGGACTTTGTCCAAAATTTTAAAACATATTTGCTACAATTTAATAGTTGTTAAATTCATTAAAAAAACTTAGTTTTCATTTTTCTGTTTATTTGTGTTATACATTGAATTAATAGTTGTTAAATTCATTAAAAAAACTTAATTTTCATTTTTCTCTTTTATTTGTGTTGTTCACTTGTACATTGAATTAATAGTTGTTAAATTCATTAAAAAACTTGTAGGTGATAAGTGCCTTTTTTAGGGTGTATCATATCTTAGGTTCTTAGTCGTATAAATGCATTGAGCTTCTTTATTTTTCATTGTTGAGAGTAATTATCCTGTGTGCCTCACTCCTCCAGTCCTCCTTATACAAAGCCATCAAGAAATTCATAATAAAACATGTGGTCAAAGGGTACTTTTATTTAGTATGTTAAAATTCTGTCATAGTTTTTTTATATATAGTTTCAGTTTTGATAAATCCTCAAATAACCCATCATTTTTTTGTCCAAGTTCTAAAATAAGCCAATCAAAAGAACATAGGGTACTATCACTACAAAAGAAGAAAAAAAAAACAATTTACTAGGTAAGTACTAAATTTTTTGTCGGAACTAAAGATGCCACAAAATTCCGACAAACCAAAACTGTTAGTAAATACTCAATTCTATTCACAATAAGTCATTCTTTTGAAGCACATGAAAAAACTTAAAAAAGTCCTTTTCGTTTTCACATTAGTTAAGGCTAGTGAGAAATATTTTCCCAAATTACCCTTAATTTGTTTGTTCCAAAGTAGCATTTATGATTAATTACGGGTATATCTGGTATTTTAACACAATCCTTAATATGTGTCTTTTTTTCCCTAAAAAGACACTTATTTTGAATAGGAGGGAGTAAATATCTACAATATTTATGTCAATAAATTTAATGATTGTTGGTGATTTATCGATAATTGATCGGTATAGTCTAGGGGAAAATAATATTTTTGATTTTATCGGTTATTTTGTAGGTAACTGTAAGGTTTTAGTGATAAAATCATTTTGTCGATAAATTACTGAGAATTTTCTTGTAGTGTAGATTTGATACAACCACTATTTTGCACATAAAATTCGTACTTCTTATACTATAGTAGAATGTATAATTGTATAGAAAAAAAAAATACCTCAAAATTGTGCAATCTATATTCACTCTGAAAACTCAAAATTGTGCAATCTATATACATGCATTGCTATTAATACACCCATTGAAAGTAAATGAAATTAAACCATGCAGCTTCATATAGTGCTAGTTAATTCCTAACATAACGTTCTACTTATCCACATTAATAATCCAACTAACAAAGAGATTAATTAATTTATCATATATATTATGAACTGACCGATAGATTAATATAAATAATTACAACCTTACCTTAGGTTAATGCACAAGGCGCCCATTTTTACTATTCTGAACGGAGTCTGCAAGAACCCAAGGGATTGGCCTGATAGCTGAGGGGTTGCAATTGCAATCCTGAGATTCCAAGTTCAATTCCTGACTAGTTGAGTTTGTCCTTCATCCCTCAGAGATTAGGACGATCCCTGATGAAATGACGGATGTCCTATAGTCCGAATAAAATATGAGGTGTGTGGAGATACTCTGGGTCGACAAAAAAAAAAGAGAATGGAGGCCGCAAGAATTAAAATGCTCTTAAATATTATATAAGCTAAAGCAGTCTTAGGGCAACTCTCCTTTGGCAGCTATTTGCAATTACTTAACACAGAATTAATGATCAATGAGTCATGATCATCAAATTAACCATCAGCTGCCAAGGGAGAGAAGCCCTAAAACAGCTTTGCTTATTATTAGTCATCAAAATTGACATCTTAACCCTAACTCGACCTAAATTGATCGAGTCAGCATGGTGCATGCACCGGCCAGTGGTGTAGCCAGCCAGCTTGGCGCGATTACCCCTAACCCGGCCCGACCCTGGTGAAGGCCGTGCTTTTATAGGCTCTGAAACCGTTAATGGGAAAATTGAGGAAATCGAATAAGGTGTTGAAGAAAATTGGATATGCCTGATTAGAGGGTTTATATGCCAACGGATATCCTTAATTTGATGCCTTCTTTTTGCGAATTCTACGCATGGCTTCTTTTTCTTCTCTGAGAAAAAGTTCCCATCAAAATATGTAAGTAGATTCTAAGTTGCATGATCTTGACTCTTGAATGGTTTCTTTTTGGAGATGGAGGGAAGAAAGAAGATATAAAGGATGATGCCTACTTTAATGACTTATAGATGGTGGCAGCAAGTTTTTTGGGGTTGAGGTATATCCCATGGCATATTCTTGTATAAATTTTTATAGGGTTAATTACAAAAAATACAATTACAAAAAAACTCAGTTAGCTTTCAAAATTACAAAAGATACCCCTAAGATTTTATTTGTCTAATATTTAAACCTTTCATAAGCAAAGAATATTTCAAAATCCCCGGTCATATTTATAAAAATATTACAGTTTACCCCTTAATTTAAATATTGAATCAAACCTCAGGGGTATGTTTTGTAATTTTAGAAATTAGCTGGGTTTTTTTTTGTAATTAGGTCAAATCTCAGGGTACTTTTTGTAATTATCCCATTTTTATATTATGAAAATTAAATTGAGCTCAGCTAGGGTAGTGAAAAATACCCTAAAAAACTGAAGGAAAGTTCTGCTAATTATCTTGTGATCTAACCATTCATTATTTTTCATGCACGACAATACTATTAATTGATCATACTGTATTATGTTTGATTTATGCTTGAAATTTAACATGCTAAGTGTTATATGTGTTATAATCATCCGTGTGGTGAAATAAAAAGTGAAATACAATTTTGGAATAGAAGATCACGTCGGATATAAAATATGTCATGCCGGTGTGATGAGGTAGCTACCACAATTAATTGGGAAGGCCGTTCATGTGCTAAAACTTATAAATGTTAATTAAGGCCTATTTCGTGGGGATGAGATCTCTTGTTCCAATTTTTTTATTCCACTCCTATTCCATTACATTGGATGAAATACACGTGTGCAAGATGATGTCACGTGATGTCACAACTGTACACGTGTCTTTCATCCAACATATGGAATAGGGAGTGGAATAGAAGATCTCAACCCTATTTCGTGTAGTTGTATGTGTACTAGGCTGAAGTGCCACGTGTGAATGTGGCGCGTTACCAATACGGTAGTTAATTAGGGCACAAAGGGAACAAATTTCTTGTTCCAAACTGATGTTCTATTTCTTGTTTCATTAATCAGGATGCACGAAACATGCCAGTGAAATAAATATGAATTATTGATTGTTAAAGTATATTTACACATGTTATTTATCCAGATGAATAGAACACCAATATTTGGAACAGGAAATTCCTTTTTGTGTCTCATTTTCCATGTCTCACGTTCCTATTTCACTCCATATTTCATTATCTTAGATTAATGACATATGTATAATTATGATATGATTTTGTACATAGGGGCGTGGCCAGCCGGCGGTCCGACTACCCCTAGCCCAAATTTTTTTCTTCTATAGCTAGCCCAACTATTTTTCCCCTTAAAAAATATATAATTTTTTTTTTACTTTTTTTTTTCCACGTAAAAACAGACGAAAAAAAAAAAAAATGGGGGTGCTTATTTGGCCAGGGAGCCCCCCTGGATCCACTCCCGCTTGTACATTTGAGATTCATTCATTATAATGAAATTATGAATTTGAAACATGAAATCTCAATCCCTACTTCGTAAGGTGTCATATCCAGTGTTTCAATATATCAATTATCATGTGAATATATTATCGCATGTACAATAATAGCATCATCTTATGCATATGACATTCATGCGGTGAATTGAAACATAATATGAAACAATGAAATACTTTAAAGATTAAAATATCTTGTATGTATTGTTGTATGCTTTGATTGATCAAAGGTTTCATAATTTGAGCAAAAAAAAAATAGCCGATGGGGTCTTCCATTCTAAAGTTGTGTTTCATCTCATATTCCACTACACAGATGATTAATGTCCTCACATGTATAAATATTATCACATTAATTTTCAAGCCTAAATTGTGAGTTTTAATAAGACAAGTGATAATTGCTGAAAGAACATGTAATAATTATTCGTGTGGTGGAATATGATATGAAATACCATATTGAAATAAAAGATTTCATCCAAAATTTCAATGATCTAATTTATTTCATTATGGTTTATAATGACTCGAATTTTTTGTGTCCTTAATTACTGAAGAAATTTAGCTTACACCTTTACATGGCGGAATAAGGTAGTTTTTGAAATTCATGAATAAACCAAGAGGGTCTACTAGATGTCATCCTTAAAGGAATACATCAGGTATAATATTTACCGTAGATTTGCATATAATATACGCCTAGTACGTGTGTGATTCTATATGAATTTGTATATATCCACAATAAATCTACGGTAATTATCCACATGGAGTATTCCTCCAAGTGTAGAATAGATAAAACCGACCAGGTCCTGGAGGAATACACCAGATGTAATTTTATTATGGATTGGCATACAACACACACTTAGTATGTGTGATTGTATGTGAATTTGTATAATAGTTGCTGGTTTGTTTTAAATGTTTCATGTCAGCTCATTTATGTTAATGATATCATAATATCCTAAAACCTATATTGATTTTTAATTTTGAACCTTTCCTTGCTACACTATAATTTCAACTGAGAATTTCAGCCAATATTTTTTTTTCAAGTATGTAGTTGACTTCCAGAAACTCCACGAAAATAAAAATAAAATTTCAAAGAGTAAGAAATAAAAACCAAAAATTAAATAATTAAAATAAAATAACACTTCACAGATATTTCAGGAACTGGAAATATGTCTGGTACAATACTACTTCACAACAAAGTTCTCCAATCAAAACCTGAAGCAACCATAATTCCTATCTTAAAAATGGAGAAATTAACTATTATTCTACTTTCCCACCTTTAACTCTCTCCTGCATTATTTTCACTCCCATGTACCTGTAACATATAGCCATTAATTAAGTAAACAGAAAAAACAAATAAAAAAAGGGACAATTACAAATAAAAACCTGAGGTTTGGGCTAATTACCAAAAAATCCCAATTTTTTTTGAAAATTACAAAATACCCTTCAGGGTTTGATTTCGTCAAACATTTTTCCCTCAAAGCAAAAAAATATTTCAAAAACCCCCATGTCATTTATAGAATCGATCTGTTCTAGGAGCATTCGCCTGCTCTCGATTCGGAGGTCGTAGGACGACAGATGCAATCAGTCTGGGACCGCATTTGCGATCTAGAAGACAGCTTAAATTCAAAACAGAACCAAATCTGAGGTTTTTTTTTGTAATTTGAAATATTTCTGGGTTTTTTCGTAATCAGCCCAAACCTCAGGGGTGTTTTTATAATTATCACTAAGAAAATTAAAAATTCATAAAGAAAGGGATAATTACATTAAAACCCCTGACGTTTGGACTAATTACAAAAAAAACCAGAGATTTTAAAAATTACAAAAAGCCCCTTAAAGGTTTGATTCTGCTTACATCTTCCCCGTTCATAAGTAAAAAGCATTTCTAAAACCACCCTTATATTTGTAGAAATATTATAGTTAACCCCTAAAATTTCAGACAAAATCTAACCTGAGGGGTCTTTTTGTAATTATGAAATATTTCTGGGTTTTTTCGTAATTAACCCAAACCTCAGGGGTGTTTTTGTAATTATCCCTAAAAAAAGCACAAAATGTGTAAAAATCACAATTTACCTCCCTAACATCATAACAGTGGCCTGTGGGTTAGTCCCCGGAGAGTAAATAAACGTCGATCCATCGACGACTCTCAAACCATCAACACCAACAACCCTATAATCATCATCAACAACTCTCCCAACTTGGCACCCCCCATGATAATGCCAAATTGTCATCACAGTATCCTTACAGAACTGCTCCAACGACGTCGACACGTTGGCGTGCTTCGGGAGGAGATTTACGGGGGCGCTGGCCGTCATGTTGAGTAGGATTGGGAGTGATAGATAGTCATATCTGAATGGTGAGAATGCCTTTGATTCAATCACAGTTTCAATGACTTTTAGGCCATGCACACATCTTGCCAAGTCATGAGGGTCCTTGAAGTAGTTGAATGTGACTGTTGGATTGTCATGTGGGCTTTTGGTTTTGAGGGCTAAGTGGCCTGTGGAGATTGGGCCTAGGATTTTTTCTAGGATGAATCCACCCCTGAAGACTGCTGGATCAAGGGCTTTCATGGACTCTATTGCTTGGGATAGGGCTTCTGGGGTTCTTTGCTTTGGTGGGAGGG
Source organism: Rehmannia glutinosa (assembly GCA_016081115.2). Classification (NCBI taxonomy): domain Eukaryota; kingdom Viridiplantae; phylum Streptophyta; class Magnoliopsida; order Lamiales; family Orobanchaceae; genus Rehmannia; species Rehmannia glutinosa. The sequence goes on from CM071927.1 coordinate 4,781,301, forward strand.
TTGATAGCTGCCCAATCTGGAAAACGACGAGGGTGTTTAATATAAGCTCTTCAAAACATTTTATAGTAAAAACAATTATAAGCACTCGGAATGAGTTGTTATTTAAAAAAGTATGGAGTTAATTCAAGTTTGTTTCAAAATAAAATTTTATTTTAACAGCCTCATTTAGTGTCGATAATTTTAATTAGGGATAATTATGAAAAATCCTTAAGGTTCGGGCTAAATAACAAAAAAAAAAAAAAAACTCAGAGGTTTTGAAAATGGCAAAACATCCGTAAGGTTTGATTTTGTCTTACATTTCCCTCCATCATAGGCAAATAACATTTCAATCCCCTGATGTTTATCTCTGAGTTTTTTGTAATTAGCCCAAACCTTAGGGAGCTTTCTGTAATTATCCCTTTGAATTATAAAGTTGTCATTACTAACATGTTAGAAGTTCTACCTTCTTATTTTATTCATACACTTTAATAACTTGTTTTTAAAATAACATGTAAGATATTATAAGTTCTATCACGACATCTTATGAATAAGATCTTTCAAATAAATTTAGAAAAAAAACATCCTCATATATTCATATTCAAATTGAAACGCTGGCAGGATTAAGTCGCCATCGACCTCTATTTATTGCTCCAATTTTTTCTGGAGTAAGTCTCATTTGAAACCGTTTCACGGATTTTAAATTTTTGAGACGGATCCAACCCATTTTACAAATCAAAGCAAGTTAGATCCATTCAAATGGGTTAGCTAATAGGGATCGTTTTAAGATCCATCTCACGAAATTAATCCGTAAGATCGTCTCATATGAATTTTCGTCTTTTTTCAGAATATAACAGTGTAAATATATAAAAATAACTTCAACTTTTACTCTTGTCTAAAGTTCAGGAGCCAACTAGACCCCTTTTTGGGTAGCATTTAGCATCAAAAGATTTCATAGTTTCCCAATATAAAGAACGTTTAATTATACTAAACGTTGTTTTTGCATTTTGCCCTCTTTAACTTATTTTTATGACATTTACCCCCTAAACTTAACATATTTTATACACTTTACCACCTTCACGGAATATGGTGTGAGAAAAACACTAATATCAGAGGGTAAAGTGTTACAAAAAAACGTTTAGGAGGCAAGATTAAAAAAACTCGTATACTTCAGGAGACAGAGTGTGATAAGAATTTTATGGGCCGGCCGTGGCCCAAAAAGTTCTTACTTCATATACTTGGGCCTTATTGAGAACAATAAACAAGAAAACACAAAAACACACCTTAGGAGAGAACATTCCAAAGTCTTTTTCAGCAGGCATTGCCACAAAAGGTTCTCCACTGGCGGCTTCTATATAGCTTCCGAATTGTGTGATTCCGACCACCTGGATCAACGAAACCTCAACTGGGCTTGGCGATGGAACGAAGATGGCGTTCATTGGGTTGTCCGACATGCCTTGGCCCACCAAAGGCTGGTCCAAAACTACGGATATGTTATGGGCCTTAAGGTGATCCGATGGGCCTATACCGCTCAACATTAAAAGTTGTGGGCTTCCAAGTGCCCCAGCTGATATGATAATCTCATTCTTCGGCCCACTGTTTAAATATGCCCTGTGTTTATTACCTGAAGCATCTCTGAAGACTACCCCATGGGCTAATGGCCTTTTTTTCCCTGTTTAAAGCAATAATTAAAAAATAGCACAACAATTTTAATGATTCTAAATAAAAACGGTTGTATTTTAATTTAGTATTTCATCTTTTTTGTTTTTCATTTTATATACACACACATAATGTGTATATAGTTTTTATCAAAATTTTAGTAAAAATATTATATAGATGTAATATTGTATATGAGGTGACACAATAAATTAAAAATAACTGATTGAACTATTTTAAATGCTAAAGCTAGTCATTTACAGACTACAGTATCAATTTTAGTTTTATTTTATAATAGGGAAATCCGTAGCTACTATTATACGGGTGTATACTCGTAACTCATCGAACTTGACATAATAGCATGCAAACTACGGTAGCTAGGTAAATCACATTAGCAAGACCTGTATACAAACTCGACCAAAATATGGCACAGATGAGGGGAAATTTGAAGATGAGAATTCTGGCCTCAAGAACCCACTTCAAGAAACCGATTATTATCAAAAAAATGTATCCTTCATATTTCGCGTAGCAATATTTGTCACATGCATAATATAAATTAAGATAATTTCCAAATCTACTATAATAATTCACTAATGTGAAAAGGAAAATATAAATATTAATGGCAATTAAGATATTAATTCAAAGCCAAAAACTTGTATAAGACGATAATTGATTGTACCTCAGTTGGTTTGAGCATTTGTAAACCAGATTATTGATGGGATCAAATCTCACTCGTCCCACTCAGGACTTTGTAATTGTACTCAAAAGAAAAAAAATTGTATAAGACGATTGTACGGACTACGGTGCAAAATTGATACTTTTGATGTAAAAAGTGATATTTTAGTGTTAAAAGTGATATCTTTCCGAACACAATAAAATCTAAAATTAAGTATATTCAAACAAAATATTATTTTTTATACTAAAAATATAATTCATCGCACCGTACGGTCGATCGTCTTACAAGAGACTCGCTCTAATTCAAAAGTACAAAAGAAAAATTAATCATACCTTTAATTCTGAACAACACTTTATGGACAGTAGCGTGCAACATAACCGTAAGCCCCTTAGGGTTCGCAAACCTCAACAGATCCGCCGCCGTGTGCCGCCGCCCATCGCCGTCAAAAATGGTGCCGCCGACCTTCGTCCCGAGCAAATGGTCATACGTGAACCCATTATAAGGGCTCACCCCAGCCTCCAGCAACCCATCCCTCACCGCCGCCTGCCACCGCAAGATCGGCGGCTCAAACGCCACCATCTTCTCCACCCACCCGTACGACTCGTTCACCAGCCGCCCGTCCCATCCGGCGGCGCGTACGTACTGGGAATCGGCGCGTGTGTAGAATCCGGCGTTGAGGCAGCTTCCGCCGCCGAGGACGCGCGCGCGTGCGTTGATGACGCCCTCCTCCGAGATGAATCGCTGGGAGGGGGAGGAGGGGGAGAGGTCGGAGAGGGCTTTTCCGAAGGCGGCGAGGTCTGTGATGTTGGGGTTGCCGTACGGAGAGCCGCCGCGCTCGAGGAGGAGGACGGTGGCTTTCTGGGAGAGGGTGGTGGCGAGTGGGCAGCCGGCGGTGCCGCCGCCGATGATGATGTAATCATAGTATGAGATTGGTGGGGCTGACGTGGCTTGGTGCAAGAATTTATAGTTTGGGCCTACAACAACAAATTAATTAACATGTGAAGGAAATATTACAAATTATTTTTTTTTCAAAAATTTTGAAAAAAAAATTACATTTTTGTTATGTAATATGATTAATTACAAAACTTCCCCGAAGTTTAGTTTAATTAGAAGAAATCCAAATATCTTTGAAAATTACCAAAAAAAAAAAATATTGTCATTACAAATAGAGTCCCTTGGATTATTGACTATTTTTTCATAGCAAAAATGTATTTTTTAGCATTTTTGAGTTAAAATGTCCACTTTGCCATTTTTATCATTTTTCGGGATCGGTCTATTTCTTGGTATCGAAACTTATGACTCAATACCGAGAAATATACTGCATCAACTTTTTGGAAAATGGCCAAGTATTTCATCAGAAAATACAAGAAGTGTATGATCATCAGTTTTAGCTAGTCAAAATGGCTAAAAAAAATATATTTTTGAAAATATAACTATTTTTTATTTTTATGAAACGACCTATTACCACTTACAAATAAGCCCTTAAGGTTTGTGTTAATTTGTTTTACAAACATTCCCCATCAGGTGTAATTTGTAAAGACATGTGTCAAGGGGTACATGTAATATCGAAAGAAAAATTGCTTATTTTTTAATAATCCGGGTGAAGCTCAAGGATAGTATTTACAATTATTCCTATGTAATATTATCCAAAAATTGAAAGAAAAAAAATGACGGTTGACTAATGTTTTTATATTCTTAAAGTCTACTTGGTATGAGAAAGTAAAATGCTGGAATGAATTAAGAAAATTATTACACAATTTAAAAATGAATGAAAAATGGGAAAGAATTAAATTCTTTTAGAATGGATTTCAGTGCACATAAAGTCAAATTCTTAATTAGTTGTTGATAGATGCATGCACCTCCACAATCCTATATTGTAATTAGTAATATATCCATTATCACAACATACATCAATACAGAATGTAAAATTTGAGACATGCAAATTAAAGGTACTAGTTCATTTCATGGTCTCTGCATATATAAATCAGTTTTCAGCTTCAGTTCTTTAAATGAATCTAAATTTCCCTTATAAAAATCACAAAAAGCACTTGAAGAACCCAATTAAATAAGAATTTTTGATACAGAAATTGCATGCAATCAGTGTTCTAGAACTAGGCGTTAGGCAGGTAACAAACTAGGGACTGGCGCCAAGGCAGAGCCTGAGCGGGTTTAAGGGGACCTGGACACAATGGTGGATTTAGGACTGAGCCAACTGGGCCTGGCCCAGCCCTTTTTTTAAAAAAAATAGTGAGAATTTAAAAAAAAATAGTTATAATTTGTATTATTTTTTTTGGATTTCCTACCCGGTCCACTCCATTTTCGTGTATCGGCCCATCCTGTTAAAGTGTCCTGGCTCCGCCATTGCCCGGACAAGGTTAGGCGGTGCCTAATCGGAATAATAATGTATTTGGACAAGGAGAGCTTAGCGCTTAGGCATGGACTAATCGGGGTCAGATAGAGATTTTTAGAACAGTGCATGCGATACATGATCAGTTATAGAAGAGAAGAGAGAAATGAGATAGATACCTTCATCAGATGAAGAGAAGCCAAGAAATAGCAGAATTGCAGCAAATCTCAGTAACCCAAAACAACCCATCATTATTTGCATGCAGATGGAGCTGCTAAATAATTATATGAAACTCAAACTCAAACCTTATAAATCTGTTATATTTATAAATGGAAAAAAATAATATTGTTGAAGAGGGCCAACAATTCAGAAGGCTAAAAGTTTTGAGGGTAAAAAGATTATTTTTTTCTTTTTTCTTGGTGGGAATGGAGAGGTGGGCTATAAAATAGAAGAGCTCAAAGAAAATGTAGAGCTTATGAAGGACAAATTCCACTCACCCAATTAATTGCTAGCAAAAAAACAAGGCTTGCTAACTAAAACCAATTAATACATATGAATAAATGATATTGAGATATATATATATATTGTGGCACCTTCTGGATTTGGCTCATCATCACATTTATTTGCCTGATCTGCCCTTGTCATCTTTCAATAGTGCAAGTTGGATTCCATTTAATTGGTTTTTATCCCCACCCCAAACCTCAGAAGTAAGATAAAAAAAAATTAAAAACAAATATAATAATAAATAAAAATATATGGTGTGTTAATTATAAAGACAGCATGGATCTCCTATTTCTTACAGTACATGTATAACGGTGATGAAACGAGTATATAGTTGTGAACAATCTTAAAATATGTTCGAAACATGTTTCAAACAACTTTAGAAATTAATAATGAAGTAATAAAATTATAATAGCGAAACATGTTTGAGACATGTTCGAAATAATTTCGACACAATTCTTAAACAATTTGTTGAAACAACCAACAAAAATGCACAAAGTTTAGCTATAACCATCAATTTCAATGCTTCTCAATTCAAAAGTTGTTGGTTACCTTGAATATTTTTGGTTTTCTCGTTTCTGCTGTGATTTATTGTGATTTTATGCAATTAGTTCATTCTTTTCTTCTTCATCTTATTTGCTGCGATTTTGTTTCGTTTTTTTTTTCTCTATATTTTTTCTCATGGTTGTTACTTGATTTGCTTTATTTTTGTTGTTCTGTGATTTTCGATTTTGCTGCTGATATTTTTTGAGATCTATGTTGCAGTTAGTTAAAGTCTATTGAATAAGTTAGAACGTATTGTTGTGAAGAAAACAGGGGGAAGCGTATTGCAGTGAAGAAAGAAAGACGACAACGTATTTTCAAAGATTTTTATGAAAAAGTAGGGCAATTGTGTCCTTACGCGAATTTAGAATTTTGAATACAAACAAACCCTAGTCTAAACCAAGTAACTCTCACCCTTAGTCCTTAAGATTTTGCTTTGACACAAAAAATCAATTTACCTATAAAAAAATTTGTAGGTAGCAATTATCTTAATTGTAGAGTGTAGATAAAATCGTTGCATATAAATATTTACCAACAAATTCTAAAATTATTGGTAAATACTTACAATCGGTAAATTTAAAACGGTTGGTGATCTGTCGGTAATTGATTGGTATAATTTGAAAAAATAATATTTTTTATTATGTTGGTACCTACATATGTAACTGTAAAATTTAGCAAAATAATTTATATTGGTAAATTATATCGGTAAATTAAAATTTTTTTGTAGTGTCTATTAATATTTTTTAATATTCCAGTATACAATAATTTGCATTTAAGTTTCAAAGATAAGGTATAGTTAATCAAACATAAAGTACCCGAAAAATGACCAACTCTAGCCGCCCCCGCCCACGCCCACCTATTCTTGTTCTCTGCAACAATAACTTGTTCTCCCCCTCCTACTATAGGAGGTGGGAAAAATAATTTTTTGCTTTTTTTTTTTCTTCTTCTCTTCTTCTCTATCTTTGATTTTTTCAATTTTTCCCCTTGGTGGGAATAGTTTTCTCCCCTATGTGGGAGTAGGTTTGTTTTTTTTCCAGTTGTTTTTCTTTTTTTTAATATATTCAGATATAATATAGATATGTTCTTTTGGTGCATCACTTAGAGTTCTTCATCACTTTCTGGTAAATCTGATAATCAGAAAGGAGTTTAATGTGGATCGTCCAACCTTGTTTAAAAGTGCAAGCAGTTACTCATCCAACCAAAAATCACAGTCCACTAAGTTGACTTGATGCTTTACGATCTATAGTATTTGTTTAGTTTAGTTTTTTTGTTTGTCTTTCACTCATTTGAAAACAGAGAATTTATTTGGCTTCAAGATGTTAAATCTTATTTATTTCGTATTGATTAATAAAAATACAATTTCCTTGTTGTCAAAAAAAATAAAAATCAAACATAAAGTTGAGTCTTCTAAGAAGTTCGATCCGAAGTGAAGGCTACAGACCAGAAATCTTCCAATCTACTGTGCTGGTTGAATGAATATTTCCATTATTACATCTAAACTTCTAATTCACTCTAATGAACAAGAAGTACTAAAATTTTTTTTCACTCATCTTATTATTTCAATTTTCAATAAAACCAAACTTTAGCTTATTACTATCAAGATTTGCGAACCCTAAACAATTTATCATTAACTATATAATCTTTGTATTCAATATAAATACATACCAATACTTTTGCACGATATTGCTTAAGAGAATCGGAACCAAATCCAACCATATGAGAGAATCAATCAAAGGGACCAATGCCACTAGTTTTAAGTACTTGCAAAAAATAGACATTTTCAACTATTACTTTATTGAAATAATGAATTGACTTCAAACCGAACTCCTAACGTTCGACACCGAGTCGAGTATCGAGTAGTTTGGTTTGTTTTTCAACCCTATTCACACTCATCACAAAGCGTGATGCAGGGTAATCGAGGGATTACTCGTCCACGAGTTACCTAATAACGGAACAAAACCAGAGGCAGCCTAGTCCCAAATCGACAAGATTTCATAACTTCAAAAAATCGGAAAAATTGACTATTTTCCTTCAAAATTTATACCATCCGCACAAAGATTGAAAAAACCAAAATTTCAGACCAACTAATGATCATACAAGGACAAATAATAAAGAATGGATTGACAATGATTTTCAACCTGAGGAATATTGTCTCAAAATACAAAGGCTTATTAGTATAGAGAGTTGTAGGTACAACATGTGGCAACAATGGAGGCTACGCAAATCACGAGCGAAGGAATAAGGGTTATGTTTAAGAGCTTACTCTCACCCAAAAACCCTGCGAGTGTGATTGTTGCATCGGCAACCACCCGAGCAAGTGTCCCAGCTTCTGTTGACAAAAGGCCGCCGTTGTATGTTCCACGAGAAAGCCTGGACGACATTACTCTCGAGAGTAATGACAAATTGACCCCTGAAAACCGCAAAAGAATACCATGAAGTCCCGGAAAATGTATTCGGGTGATACCAATTTTAACGGCAATTTTTTTCGACCAATTGTAAGTGATTGTATAGATCTTTGTGGCCATGATTTATTTAAGGGATACTTCCAAAAGTTACCCTTGAGTTTTGTGTTTATTACAAAAAAATCCACAAGTTTCTAATATTACAAAAAACTCCATGAGGTTTAAATTTGTATTACATTTTACCCCTTCATAAGCAAAAATATTTCAAATACCCCTCTTACCTTTCCCCTTACATTTAACACAAATCAAACCTCAAGGTTTTTTTTGTAATTTTCAAAACATCTCTAGGTTTTTTTGTAATTAAACCAAACCTCAGGGGTAGTTTGTGTAATTATCCCTCCTTTATTCAATGCAAAGCACCAGAAGATGCAACAAAATGCCATTTCTAAAGTTATAAAAGGAATTGAAATGATATAGGATAACCATGAATACTCCTATATGTTGTTCTTTGGTATTTTTTCCGGTTATGATATATGTTGTGCATAAACATGAGTAAGATAGCATAGAAATCTTACCTTCCAATACTTCAGCAGCTACAAACATGACAAGACCCGAGATGACATATTGTGGCACAGAATATGGGATTATAAACTTGAAGCTGAAAAGTATACCCAGGAAGACCACAATTTCAGATGCCAGTAATATTTGCCTGCAAAAAGATTGATCCAAAAAATTGATTAGAAAGTTCTGATATTCATGGTTTGAGACGAAAAGCACTTTCTGGGCACAGCATGAAGTTGAGTTGCGTCACTTTTGCAGATATGACCTATTCTACATCATGGAGGATGAAAGACTTAAATAAACATCACACCATTTGGGTTTCATTTCAAAGGCAATGGTCATAAACAAGATGCATTTAGCACGTCACTATAAAATACTCATGAAACAAAAATCAGGCACCACTACAATCCACATTCACAGAATTTTCCAGAGTTCACCATCAGCTTAAGGTATAGCATTACTTTTAGGGGTAATTACAAAATCTACCCTTGAGGTTTAGCCTATTTACAAGAAAGTCCATTTATCTTTCAAAATTACAATTACCTCCTTAAAGGGTTACAAACATCCCTTCAGGTTTGTATTTACCTAACAAATATCCCCCTCTTAAGGGTGTAATTTGTAAAACAGAAACCAATGTCAATAGGGATTTAGTAATTTTGAAAGATAATTGAGTTTTTTTTTTTTTTTGTAATTATGCTAAACCTCAGGGGTAGTTTTTGTAATTAACCCCTTACTTTAATAGAACAACGAAAAAGACTAATCAAGTAGTTGCTCAGAAATATGAAGTCTATGCCTTCTTCTAGATATATCCAAGGCATTAGCTTACAAATCTTACAGATAAGAAATTACCTGTCCTCGTACATATTGCTTATGTAACTTCCAACAACAATGTTTATCGGAAGAACAGTTAGACCAAGACAGGCAAGAAAAATCGACACTGTGCTCGTCGTCCAACCAAAATAGTATGTTGTGACTACACTTGATTCTGAGAGTAGAATTTCCATCGCATATTTAAGCATGAAGTAAATCAACAACTGAACCTGCAAAATTGCATAGAAAGTAGAAACCTTCATGAGACTAGGTGAACAGGACCTTCTTACTCTAGTATGGGCAAGAGAGAGATGCTTTTGATACTGCCAGATAAACCAAAAGATGGCTTCATGGGATAGGTATTATTATAATTCTTTTTTGAAGATGTCATAAAACAATAGGCTATAAAGCCGACATCTATACAAAACATTGTTATTTCCTAATAAATAACTGCTCTCAGATACAGGTCTTAGCACATAGCACAGAAATAAAAGTCTGATAGTCCCCGTTAGTTCTTACACATTGATTTATAAACAAACTTAAGACGTTGGTTGGTTTGCCCAACCATTTCTACTTCACATCTATTATGGGATTTAAAGGAGTTCTCATCCATCAATTTGGCACGACTATGGGAAGTTGACAGTATTGTGCCAATATCTGCAGTTGACGCTTCAAGTTTACCCTATAACCACATCCTAACCATGTGAATTGGAATCAATTGACAGTAATATATTCTTCCAATTCATAGCAGCATTTCGGTAGATTCACTTCATATCGAAACATACATGATATAGTAAGATGCCCATGAGATTTCTGCATTTCCTCTCAATCAACCTCGATTATATTCTTTGATGTGAAACATGATAGTGAAATTGATTTATTTGGATACAGTTTTTTTGACATACTGAAGTTAATTAAGAATGCTGCAGCGCACCACTTAAAAACTTTGAATAACTGATTTCCATCTCAAATCTGGTCTGGTTTCATATACTTGAGAGGATATGCGCAAAGCGTGATCATGTTTTACCGAACCAAGATATAATTTCGCGTAACACAAAATTCACGTACAAATTTTTCACTGATTAGTTTGCATCTTCATTTTCTTTAAAAATTAGGCCAGGGTTCTATTTTTTCTGAGTTTTATTGGGAATCCATACTCATCTAGGAGCAGTGAAAGAATTAAATTAGGCTCTATATAGAGTCCAAGTCCTTAGTTCTTGAGAACAAGCCTTCTAGGCTTCTTTTTCTCAAAGAGTGAATTATTAATGAGAACTGGTGTAGCTACTTTTGGATTTGCTAAAACCCTCATAACACTAGACATTCTCCTATATCATTCTTCTTCGCTCTACTTATATCAGCCACTAAGCTTTACATCCTGTGCTCATCAAAGATGTCTCATAGCACTGATCCAGTTACAAAAGGAAAAATCAAATATGTTATATATCAGGCTTTCTAAGTATGATTATGCAGGAGGGGTTTTAAACAAACATGAATCCATCATAAAAAGCAGATTACCTTTACAGAAGGTGTGAGTAACCTATAGGCTTCTCCTAGAGAGTTGGCTGGTCGACGAGATTCCTCCGGAGCCTCTTCACTCTCATCACATTCTTGATCCCCATCATCATCTTGTTCATGTTCCGTTGATGTAAGTAATGGTTGTGCAAGGCCCTTCTCAAGCTTATCATTTTGTGCTGTTAAATACAAGTAAAGTATCAGTTCCAAGTGTCATCCATACAATTCATATATTTTCTAGAGTTTAAAGCTGAAGAATAATTTTGATCACACAAGAATCACATGCATCAGCAGAGTTTTCTCATACCCTTCAACTCTATTTTAAATAAACAAAATTAAAAAAGCACTTGCAATGGTATCAATTTTTGGTAGACTTTTCACTATTTGAGGGGCATTTTAGAGAGTACAGAAATGAGTTGGTTCATACCAGCACAGACCCAAAAAAGAAGAAAGAAAAAAACAAGAACAAGGAGATATAAGGTAAATACCAGCACTAGATTCTTGTGGGACAACGTTTTCTTCAGTCTCACGAACAGGTTCTCTGAACGAGATCCACAACCATATTAAATAGAACAACCACGCCACAGCCATTACCCAACCAGGCAACGTGTCTTGACTAAAAGTGATGTTAAAGATTTTGAATCTAATTTGAAGTAACCCTGCGAGTGCAGGTCCACATGCCATTCCCAAAGCACTGGCACTAACAAAACCTGCCGAAGCCTGCATCCGGGTTTTAAGTGGCACACAGTCGCTAATATAACGCCGGTTAACTGCTCTGGCAGAACCCAAACTGCATGTTCATGAAAAACAAGGGAAACAATTAAATTATCAGATCTTATCCAAATCAATTACTTCAAGACCAAGTACTGCATCCAGCAGCCAGTATGTTCAAATGCATTTGCCCACAAATGTATGACTCATAACTGAATATTAAGCATATGAAGACAGCATATGCCACCATTATTATGAAACTTGTCTATTCTTATGTTCTCAATGTTTACAGGTAGTTAAGAACAGGATGGAAATATGCAGGAGCAAGTACTCAAGTAGTAAAACAAACAAGGCAGTTTCATATGAAAGTAAACATTTAATTAGTTATCCATAAGCTATAGTTAGTGTCTTTAGACTGGACGTTATTCTTGTTCAGTAGAATTTGTTGAATACGTAGTTCTACATTTTGAATCAGAAACCGAAGGAAACCTAAAATTCAATAACTTCTACAATTGAATCTGACAGTCTATGATTCACTTTCAGGAACAAAGGACTTCAACCTAAACTTAGTTTATGATGAGAGCACAAAGAATATCAATAAGTATCCACAATATCAGCAACAATTCAACAACCGGATTTGTAGGCAAAATATAGCTAATCATCATAGATTTTGAAAATAATGAGTAGCTATACTATGTGACTATCAAAAAGAATCTGCAAAAAACTTTAGAGCAAGAAAAAAATATGAAAAGAAAGACACGTGAAAACACGTACCATGTACTCTGCTAGCACACAAACCAAATTGACAGACAAGCAGACAGATCAATAACAATGAGTCAACTAACAACATAAACACACACAAACAAGAGAGAGAGAGAGAGAGAGAGAGGAGCAACCTACCCACAAAATATCCGACCGACCAAAAGTACTGATATTGAATTGAGATCATAGGCCAATGCATACATAACATTTCCAATAAAAAGAACTATGCTGCTAAAAACCAAAGGTCTGAAGTATGACTTGTTAGACCAAGCACTAAAGTACACAGAAGAAAATACTTGTGCTACTGCCATCGCCCCAATCACAACACCACAGACTGTTGCGGCTGCCCCAAGGCTCATGGAGTAGTCATCCGCAGTGGGAACAATAATATATGTATTGACCATGTAAAGGAAAGTGTTTGCCAAGTTCAGAAGAAGTGACATGAAATGGTATCTCTCCTCCTCAGCATGATCATCAACAGGAGAAGGTAACTCTTCATGCATGATAAGTGCATGTTGACCCAAAAAGTCTAGGAAATTTGTCGAGTGGGTTAATCTGTCAGCAGCTGATTTTAGTGAGTCAACAACAGGATCCTGCAGAAAAAAATTTCGAGGGATGAACAAGGGATTCAAATATTTTGAAGACAGTAAACCGGTATACTGGGAGATGTACAAAAAAAAAATAGTGGTAAAAATACCCTTGAGAATCAGTTTAATTACCAAAAAACCCAGCTATCTTTAAAAATTACAACTACCCCTTGATATTTATTTCTATTTTACAAATTTCACCCTCAAGAGGAGGTATTTCTTAACCAAATACAAACCTTAAGGAGGGCATTTGTAATACCTTAAGGGTTATTGCAATTTTGAAAGATAACTGGGTTTTTGTAATTAAGCTAAATCTCAGGGGTAGGTTTTGTAATTTCCAAAAATTATAGAAAACCAACAAAATACTAAAGGAGTAAATACCTGGAGAGGAAGTGCAGGTTGGTCATAAATCGATAAGTAGCTTCCTGGCGGTCCTGAAGATCAGCAAGATTTCGAGATATAGCTCCAACAACAGCTCCCAAACCCTGTGGAAGAAAACGTATATGTAGCAATTAGATCATTCGTAGATATTGAGAGATGACAAGGACATAAAATGGAAGCAATGGGGTCCTTTTCCATTAAGTATTACCACATGCTTGAATACTTGCTGAAGCTGGGAATAAGGATGATTAGCGAGTTTTGACATAGTAATCAGTGAATTTGTAACCAAATCTCTTATCAAACTTCTTAAGGATCTTCCGCAGACCAATGGCATTCATTTCAACGAAAAAGAGAAGCTTTAGAAGATCCTGTCCAACTGCCCTATAAGCTTCTCGTAAATCAGATATTTTGATATGTCAGGCTCTTCCTGAAGAGCCTCTTGTTGTTCATTCAGCTGGGCAATCCTGCTTGCTATAAGGCCTTGCTGTTCCAACATAAAGAGAACAATTTTTTCTATCTGCAATGCAGCAAGGTAACTACATAAGCTTCACTTTAAAAAGTAAAAACAACTATATGCAAACCAGATTTTTTAAACTTGCCTTGATAAGCAAGAAAAAGAACATCACAATAAGTACACTACAAATAAAATGTACTGCCAGCATAGTCATTTTTTCTCCAGCAAATTTGTTAAAACACAATTACTTTTCCATAACCAGGCCTAAACGTATATAGAGACAGCATAAAAAGAGCACTAGCAAAGATCAAGGCCATTGGAAGGCGATAGAGTACTCATGTTTTGTTGTCATCACACACATATACCAAGTACATCGTGGAAAATATATAAAAGTGAAACCTCTATGAAAATAAACCATAGTAACTTCCAGGTTAACTAAATTTTCATTTGGCGAAAAAAATTGAAAATTGCTTTTTAAAGTTAAATTCTCTCTATGATGGAACGCATTAGGCACCTTTTACAACATAATGGCCACCACCCCCCAAAATAATAAATAAAATAAGTAAAATAAAACTATTCTCAAAGAAGAAGAAGATTAGAAGGGCAATCAGGAATGTTGTTATATATCCATGAAAGGTTGACATTTTGAGTTTGATGAACATTAAGTAACTCAAAGCATATATGTCAGCAGAACAAGACATAGTACGGTTGCACCATAAGGAATTAATATGTCTGACAATATTTGATGCAATTTCTGTTTACCTGATGATCCAGCATTCTCGAGAAATCCTTGAGAACATGTCGACGATCCAGTGCTCCATTTTCAATTTGATTACCGTACTGCTTCACCTTTTTCTTCATTAATTTGTAGTTGATGTAGTATCTACATTGTACCACCAAAATATTTCAAATCATTTCATGCAAAAACAACATAAGCAATATAACTGTCTATCGGACACAGTTCTGTTGTGATCTTTTCTTGGTTCATATGGTGTCTACATTACTCAGTTTCAATAGCAACATAAATAGTCTAAAATAAATCCTCGGTTGCCACTAACTGACTAAAATAAACACACAAATGCACTAAACATGTCCTACAATAGTAGGATTTCTGTCTAATAAGAGCATATCAATCATATTGTCTCAACAAGCCTTTGTAGCTACAAATTATACGACTTTACAATCACGGCACCCAAGCACTCCCACATTTTAACTGCTTCAAATTATCCAACAATACAAATAGATGTTGTTTTATCACTGGAAAAACTGAATCTGAATTGAATCAAGTACTTATTTAATGCATACCCTTGCCATTCTTGAATTTGCCTTTCCTTCAACTTTTTCCCGAATGCAACCATCTTTGTCTGCAGCAAAACATACAAAACTCAGATAAGAATAACATGCAATTGCATTACATTCGCGATTTTGGTAATTCTAATAGATGGTCATCCGAATTTTTCCAAGATGAAATGCTTCACTGCTGTCACATAATCTGAGCGCTAAATATTAGAATTTATTTCATTTCCAAGATTGTTACCCAAAGGAACTACAAATCAACAGTTGTTTTCCTCAAATCGAAATATGAAAAAAGAAATGATCTCGGCTCATACAAACTATACACATGCTCATCATGCACAACCACAACTGACAGGTTGCAAAGCACTTAGGTTTAACTGAGCTTGACATGTCATGCCATCATTACCCAGAATTCCAAATGAAGTCAATATTTTATGCCAGCTACGATAATGTGGCAAATCTTCACGATGTATCACCGCAATGACCCCTGAAGAGTTCCTATGAAATGAAACTAGTTAGAGAACTTCCCTAACAAAATCGCACTGTCAGACTCTACAAATTCTCAGTTAACACACTGCTGGCTGTATATATATGCATCTATTTCCCTTCCCTTTTTCTTGTTCCTTTATTGGATAAAGACGAGTTATTTCACATCAGCAACCTATTGTTGCCCTTTCGTATAGTGCAAAAGCTAAATAGAAACAATCTTAGCCAAAAATAAAGAACATGTTGCACACCAAATCTCTTTTGAATAGAACAGGTCCCTCCTTAGATCTAAAAGTCAAAAAGAAATCATCAAAAAATACTTTAAATCAATTGCAACGAGTTTCAGGCTGCGCATATTACACCTCACTATTAGACCATATCAGAACAAACAAAAGAGAAATCAAGAGAAAACAATCAAGCTCATCTTCATTGACTCAGTCTCCAGACTTGTCAACATGAAAACCAATACACTATAATTCCAATGAACAAAACTTGTCAGCACATCAACTACTAATCCTCTGTCACAATCACAAAAAAGCAGACTCTTACACACCACAAACAACGCCAACTCAAAAGTACGACTTTCATGACATGACCCACAATTAATTTATTCAACCAAAAAAAAATTCAGAAATCTAAATCAATAAAATCACACACCTCTTGAGAAGACATATCAAAATTTCATCAAACTTTTAGCATATCATAATTCATATCACGCTGAAACTTAATTCATCGAAATACACAACCATATGTGTGTATACATACAAAAAGCCTATACATGCAAAACAAAAAAACAGAGTCTCTTCGAAGCACCACGGAAATGAAAAAACAACGCATTACCGGAGAATTTATCGGCGACCGGTACGAATTAGATGAACATCAGCAAACGAATAATCCTCGAGCTCCCGTCCAGAAATTAAAATTACAGCAGAGATTCTCAGAATATCAGATCTTCGATGAAGAATCGGAACATATTAACCCGAATTGATTAACTAGGCACCAAAATTAAAGGGGACAAAAAAAAAGGTGATAGCAACCTATACCTACACGCAGATACACACGTTTGTGCGTGTCTCTGTGGCGAGAGAGAGAGAAGGGAGGAGGGAGAGAGTGAAGGTACGAGAACGAAAGGCTTTTTTTTTTGTGCAGTGATGAAATGAAAATGGTGTATGATTAGATTCATGAAATAATATGGGTAATTGGCAACTTGCACCCTGGAAATACACCTAATTTGCACTATGCACCCTGAAATTGAGTTTTTGGCATTTTGCACCATTAAATTAGCTATTTCTTTGCACTATGCACCCTAAAGCAATTTTGAGTGCAATTTTCAGATTTTAGGGATTTTGGCAAGGGTATTTTGGTCATGTCAACAATAAACTATATCTTCTCCATTTTCTATGTTTTATTTTTCCATTTATAGTTAATTTTGTCTCTTTTAACTCATTCATATTTTGCGATTAAATCAAATATATCTTAAATTTGATTTACAATAAATATATAGTATAATTTTATCATACGAAAAGATACATTAATTCTTTTCAAATAAAAAATTATTACGTGTGTTTTTTTCAAATAAAAGCTATTACACAGGTTTTCGTCAATTTTTTTTCAAATAAAAATGATTACGGAAGTTTTTTTTTCAAATAAAAATTATTACGTAAGATTTTATTATGTAAGTTTTTTTCCAAATAAAAAGTATTACGTAAGTTATTTTTTCAAATAAATATCATTACGTAAGGTTTTTTTTTTCAAATCAAAATTATTATTTAAGTTTTTTTTCAAATAAAAATTATTACGTGAATTTTCATCTTTTTTTTTTCAAATAATAATTATTGCGTAAGTTGTTTTTCAAATAAATATTATTACGTAAGTTTTCGTTTTTTTCCAAATAAAAATTAACTAAGTTTTTTTTCAAAAACAATTATTATGTAAGTTTTTGTCTAAATTAATGTATCTCCTCGTATGATAAAGTTATACTATATATTTATTTTAAATTAAAGTTAAGATATATTTGATTTAATAGCAAAATATGGATGGGTTAAAAAAGACAAAATTAACTTTAAATGAAAAAATAAAACATAGAAAATATACAAGATAGTTTATTGTTGACATGACCAAAATATCCTTGCCAAAATTCCTAAAATCTGAAAATTGCACTCAAAATTCTTTAGGGTGCATAGTGCAAGGAAATAGCTAATTTAATGGTGCAAAATGCCAAAAACTCAATTTTAGGGTGCATAGTGCAAATTAGGTGTATTTCCAAAAACTCAATTTTAGGGTGCATAGTGCAAATTAGGTGTATTTCCAGGGTGCAAGTTGCCAATAATTAGATAAAAATGATTGATTGAGGAATGTCTACTTTTCACTTTAGATGTCTATGGTAAGTTCATCATGTGCTATACCATTTTTGGATATTGGATATTTTAATTTTCAGGTGATAATAATTAGAAATAATACTTGAGCCCTATGAATATTTTAATACTAGATGGAATATTTTATTCTAAAATCATGTTTCATTTCATATTCCACTATGCAAATGATTGTCACGTGTATATTATTTGTCATATTAATTTTCAAGCATAAATTGTGGATTTTTAATATGACAAAGTTTATACATGTGACAATTAGCTGTGCGGTGGAATATGAGATTAAATACAGTTTTGGAATATATGATCTCATCAGCAAAATAACGTCATGTTTTGAAATTTTATGGATATGACTATGGTATATATATAATTATATTTTTTATATTACTGAAAAAAATAGACGTACCGAGTAAAACTATAAAATTCAATATTTCATATAGATATGGGTTTGTTTCTTTCAAATTTTGATGTTTTCCAATTGAATACTTTATTGGTTCGTATAAACATGAAACTATGGAGTACTATCGGTTTTTCCTAGCTTGAGCCTATCAAGTCTCAAGTTAGGTTATTCTTTTTTTGTTTGTATGTTTTATAAATTTTATGACATAGCCACTGCAAATTATTTTAAAATCGTTGTCTATATATTCATAGCAAATTATGAAGTTAAGCATTTATAAAGTCCACGGCATAAAATAAATCTCATCTTTGTGATTAATTTATTAATTTTTAAATTTGTGGATATTATTTTGTATACTTTAAGAATAATCCGATAAAACCAATTACAAAACAAAAAAAAAAACTATTTTTAAGGTTGTGATTAATTCAATAACATACAATTACAACATATGAACATAAGTACCTATTATTTTATTTAAAAAATCATTTATAAACATGGGGAAATTCAAAATAAATTGTCTAAGGAAATTTATATATATATATTATAAATAAAAATATAAATTAATATAAAATTTAAAAAATTACTATTTTATTATATATCGCTTTTTCTATGAAAAAATTGGAAGAAAAAATATTTTTCTTAATAAATAATATATAACAAACAATATAATATCTTATATATAGTTTTATTGGAATTACTTTTAAAAAAGAGTCCAAGACAATCGCGACAAATTAAATAATTCCCATCACACATCACGAGTCAAAAGCAGTGGCCATGTGGGCCCAACTGGCGATTGCATGAACTGAATCTGAGTTTTCTTTTCGGCTTTTTCGCAAGAAACTTCTAATTTATTTTGAAATGCTAAAAACTAATTATTCTTATTATTATTTTTATAACCAAAGTTACATAATTATGTCTAATTATACTTGAAGATAGCAGTTTCGGTCACTTATTGTTGCCACCAAATTTGCTTGAGGATAGCAATTCCTACCTTCAACGCTGCCAACAAGGTAAACTGCAGAACGCGACAGACCTGGGCTTAGTGTTCAGTGAGAGATCTGGACGCGCAACCAAATCCTCCCAAGTAAATAGATGTGCACGGATTGACTAGTGTTGATGGGGTAAAGCACTTGTTGACGCACTGTTAGATTCTCCCAAATAAAGAGAACAAGTATGTTCAATCTCCAATTTCTCCTGGGTTTGAACCCACAACATCTACCCCACAAAAGACATAAATCTCAAGTGTTCCTTATGGTGGCAATGTGGACTAAGCCTCTGGTTTCTTATTATTAATTCTCATGATTGACATTATAAGTTTCTTAATATGGTTTTATCTAAATATTTGTGGAAAATAAATCAAACTTAATATTTACGATTTTAATAGTGTCTTATAAATTAAAAGAACATAATTTTGTTTCTAAATATACTAAGCTAAACACTCTCTATATCAACTTAGGTGAAATATTAATAAAAACATAGCAGAGTCCCCTAACAGCTGATCAAGTCTATAGATGTTCTTTGAATAAAAATTGGAATAAGATATAAGAATTAAAACATAGTATGTGTTATATATTTAATAGCTATTTATTTTATAAAATTTAAAAATAAAACATTAAGAATCTAATCGACATCTAATCCAAAGTTAGCCAGCTAGAACCAAAGCTCTTTTTCGAAAAGATCTTGACAGACCATGAATCATGATTTTTACATTTCTGATGATTTAATATTCGCAAATCACAATCTCTTATGGGTTGTTTTATCACTTGATCAAGTGATAAAAACGTACTTTTGAGATTTTGAATTCAAATTACGATCATAGTAGTTACATATACCACAATTTTATGTTCATTAGAGCATCTCAAAAAAGTGTTTTATTTTTTGCAAAAGCCTCATTTTGAAGATATGAACAATTGTGCTCAAGAAATAGCGTAACACTATGGTTAGAGTTGTCAAACGGGTCGGATCGAGCCAGTCCCATGTTGGCTGTCGGGCCAAGGGGAAAATTGGGTCGAGTTGGGCCAAACAGTAACTGCATCGCTATTTTTGGAGTTGAGTCAGCCCAACACATGAAAATACACACAAAAATTGGGTCGACGGCACCGGCCCGGTGTTTCGGGTCAAATGGGACGAGCTAAATAGGCCTGCTTTATTTCAGGCCTCTTAAAAATGAAGCTCATCCCAACTTTTTTATTGGATCGCCCATATTGATAGCTCTAGCTGTAATTGCGCTAATTTTTTTTTATTTGTATTAAATTAATAATTTTAGTGTATTAAAATATACACTAAAATGGAAATATTTTGAATATTTCTTTTTAGTGCAGGTTTAGTGCAAATTACTAGAGATAAAACGTTGTGCAAACATTTGGAAATGAACTTTTTATTATTTTATTCAACATTCTTATATAATTAGCAATAGTACTCATTTCATTTTTTATTATTACTTGTTTATTTAGTACTATGGGAGCCATGATCACATGAATCCATTGCCACAATTTATTAATATAAATTAATCAAAGTGAGATTACATAAACGCAGACAAAGAGACAGAGACAGACTAAAATTAGAAAATTAGATCTCACGTGTGAACCACTTGTACACAATAATACTAATATTAGTGGGAAAATAGTGGTTAGTCACACGTAACTTGACAACGAATTTTAGTCACCATTTTTTCCCATTTGCTGACAAGTCAAAATTATTACAGAATGGTTATGGTAAATTTTAGTTAGGGAGCCGCTATTTGCACCCTAATTTTTTATAAATACACCAACTCCCTATATTTGTAATTAGGTCAAATATAAGGACTATAATGTTTTCTAGTTGTAGCTGAAAACTTGAAATAATTTTTGGAGTAATAATAAAGGGTAATTAATTACAACCACTATCCCTCATGTTTAATGGCCTAATTAAGAAAAAAAAAAAACTCAACTGACTTTTTTAAATTACAAATACCCTCTCCATATTTGTTTCTATATTACAAATTACACCCTTTGGAGAGGTTATTTATTTATCATGGTACAGTCTCATGGACATAGCCCATGAAATAAATAACTAGAATTTCAACTCAAACTAAAATCTATTATACTTTTTTTAAGGATTGTCTCATGCATGAACTTAAATCCATAAAGCAGCCCACCTCTTTATTTTATTCCTCAATTTATTCACAAGGATTTTATCATCATTAATTTGTGTACATGTTCAATATGGGTGGTATATAAATTCTTGTGTCTACCAAATAACTTTACTAGTCCAAGTAAACCCCCCTTTTTTTTCTTTTTTGGTTTTATAATCAACAAATTCAAAGGCTGTAACTGTTTGGAATTGTTAGAAGCCCTTATAGGGTTTATTGAATATATAGATCAGCTTAACATTTAGTAAACCTAATTCTCATTATACATGTCAGTTTAAATTTAGTTAAAGTTAGCTTAGAGTTAGTTAAAATTAGTTAAGGAGTTCAGCTCATTTTATTTGTATATAAACCACCCTCCAGTTCATTTTCAAAACACCTATTCTTTAATTTTGTATGAGATATTGGCATCCAGTGTACCTATTATTATTATTATGTATAATTGGCTGGAACAAACAAAAAAAAAACCTAAAAAGCAGAACAGCTTGTACGGAAAAACTAAATAAAGAGTTTCAAAAAAAAAAAAGAAAAACTAAATAAAGCACAAGCATTTAAAAAATGATTAATGATTAAAGATTCATCATATGAGAATATTCTCTTGGAGCTATGAAATAAATCAGTCTGGGTGGTGTAGTTGGTTATCACGCTAGTCTCACACACTAGAGGTCCCCGGTTCGAACCCGGGCTCAGACATATATTATTTTTCTATTTTGCTTGCTGTTCCACAATATTTTTATTTATAATTGTGCTGTTTTGCCTTCATGAGTTTTATTTCCTTAGCCAAATCTGTAAATCAAAACAAGCAGTAGCAAAAAGATTTACATTCTAAATTGCATGTTACACTTACACCCATAGGCATAAAAATATTAGCAGTATTAATTTACAGGAGAAAGGGTTGGGGGGGATAGTAATTAAATACTATGCAATAATAATTAAAAAAATATATATATAATAATATATATTTATATTTTTTTCCTATCTCTCAAATCTCTTGTAATAGTACAAATTACGTGTTTTAATATTATTCAATTAATTTTCGTTTATTGGTTTCAAAAAAATAATAATAATAATTTTCATTCATTATACTTCCGAAAAAAATTGAGTTGTTCATGTTCGAGGGTATATAAACATTAATACAATATAAGCACATAATTAATAAGCCAACACAAGGTTTGTATGGTCCAAAAAAAAATCGAAACAAATAAAATACATATCCAAGTTATTTTCTTAACAATATTTACCAATGGCATAATTAGTTTAATAAAGATAATTTTTTTTTTTTGACAGAATAAAGATAAAAATTTTAAGAAATTAGAGAAATTAATTACATCAACAAAGAAAATATTAATTTAATATGAAATAGTTCTTTATATGGAGTAGAAATGTTTTAAACCATCAAGTCGTTGTAGTATAGTGGTGAGTATTCCCGCCTGTCACGCGGGTGACCCGGGTTCGATCCCCGGCAACGGCGAAATTTTGTTTTTATTTTTCAAGTTCCTTTGGCTTAGGAAGTCACTCGACTTCTTTGCTTTTCTTTTAGGGATAATTACACAAACCCCCCTGAGGATCGGACTAATTAAAAAACACTCCACAGATACTTGAAAATTACAAAAATCTCTTAAGGTTTGATTCCGTCTTACATTTTTCCCCTTTGTAACCAATAGCCATTTCAAACCTCCCCAATATTTATAAAAATATTAGAGTTACCCTCTCAAATTTACATAATCAAAACATGAGGGGACTTTTTGTAATTTCGAAATATTTATAGATTTTTCTTTTTTTTTTTGTAACTATCCCTTTCTTTTATTTTGCCCGATTCCTTGTAAATTTACTCTACCTTGCTTCTAAGTTTGTCTCAAAATCTTCAACGCCACAAATGCTTTCCTTTATTTGTATATTCATTTTTATTTGTTTTTTCGCTGTGGACTTGAATTCTAATTTCTAAATGAGATGCATTCAATAAAATGCAAAATTATATTCAAGAAATATGAGAATTAAAAGGGGAGAACAGACACAATGAAATGTGTTTATTGGAAGTGTCCCACTTTTGGAATTTGGAGGAAAAGAAAATTTCGCCTCACCACTTTAACCATATTAAGTTACAAAAAAAATAAAATGTCCGCGGTTCATTTTATTATACCTTACTTATCCCAATTTGAGAAGGTTGAAATTTTAGACCTTATAATGATGAGTTTTCTTACATTCAGGTCTCGCTATAAAATTCTACCATTTATTATACGTTTGTTAAGACATTTGATGACTTAATTAATGACTCGCTCTAATACTATACAAGTCTGGGATGAAGGTTTAGACGGACATGAATCAACATAATAATTACATCTGAAACTTGGTGAAAAAATGCTATAAATACTATGTCCCTTAAAAATATTTGCGTAATATGATTAGGAGAGACATATTACTAGGTTTATACATATGTTTCTTGGTCTTTTTCAAAAACATTGAGTTACACTCTGGAGAAGAATTTATAAACACACTTATTTTTATGTGGACATTTCACTTGTTTTTTCAGTCAATTCAAGAATTCAAATAAAGTACAACATATGTGACTTTATTGAGTGTGTACAAATTAAAAGACAGGAATGAAACAAAACAAATATACCGTGCCCAAATGCTCTATTCTTCCTAACTAAAGCTAATCACATACTGACTAAGATCATCTCCAACCGGGGGACATTTTTGCGCCAAACGCTAAAATAGTGCAAAATTTCTCCTCCAACCAAGCGCTAATCATGCACTAAATTGGTGTTGTGAACAGTATTGTGCTACATATCTGCACAACATTGTAGCAACGATATCCTCTTCTTTTTTTTTTTTTTTTTGATTGATTTTGTTACATTTAAATATGTTAATATATGTTTTCTATTATTCTTCTAATTGCGTATTTAATTTTTATGATTTTATAATTAATATAAAATATTAATATTACTAAAATTAAATTTTAATAGTAAATTGAAATTTTTGTTTAAAAGAAATAAGTGTTTTTTATTTTATCTACCCAAATGCTACAATTTATTTTCCTTACTTAAATCTTGTCATTTATTGTTTAAATTTTTAATGGCTATTATTTAATACAGTATATATTAGATACAATAATAAAATATATTATTGAATTTACTAAATGTGAATTTATAATACAACTTTAAAAAATAATTGGGTTTTAATAAAACAGTATTTTTTTTAAATAATAAAGAATATTCAAGGAATATTCCTTTTAGCGCAAAATCGAAGTAGAAGGTTAAAGATGAATTTCACATTTGGTGCAGAAATTGCACTATTTTAGTGCAAAAGGTACACTAAAATAGAATTCTGGTTGGAGAGATGACCTAAGAAAGCGTTTGCAAAAATGATTCTCATAATCCAAACTCTATCTGGACAACCAAATCAATTACACGACAAACATACTTCTTGAAACCGCTCTCTAACCATCACACAAAAATCATATTATAAATATATATATATATATATATATATACAGTGTGATCTCGTATACGGTATACATACACACAGAGATATACGATCAAGTGAATGATTAAGGTGATTATATTTCAACTCAATAAAATTTAATTTCATGTCAAATTTGACCCTTAACAGAGTTGAACTCTACTTAGATCTATTAACAGTCATGCACATATTTTCTTGGAGGTTAAGTGAATACACAAACTTAATAATTTAAACATGGTTTTCACATAACATTGCACTATTGGCCGACATTGTGATATAATACAACATTAGTTGCAGAAACATAATAATACAACAATGAAGATGAAGATGGATAGCCCTTAAAAGCTTTCCCGTTGCTACTTCCACTAAATCTCCTTGGCCCAACTACAGGCGAAGAAGATATAGTGGAAGCAGCAAAAAGAAGCTTGGGCTATCCATGTTACAGACATTATATCAATAAGGCGAAAAAAAAAAGGAAAATTGCAGAATAATACGATATGTGGTCCGATATTGTATTTTTTTAAAGACATACAAAACTATCCCAGCTGAACTGTGGGAACTTGAGCCAAATTTTGCTTCCTGGATCGATACGCACTTGCTTTCTCAGGCGCGATTATTTCCAGAGCGTGATGGATACATTTGTTATACGAGAAATCCTCTTCTGTTCCATCTGTTCTTACCAGGAAAAAGCATGTCTCGTTGTGGTCTGGATGACGGCCAACCTGCAAACAATGCAAAAAAAAAAAAAAATGAGGTGAAAATTTAGAAACACGTAGCTCCGAAAGATGGGATAATTTTTAGGGAATAGTTGACCCAGAATGATAGTAGAATCTAATTCTCATTCATGCATTTTCATGAAAATTCAAGGAGACATATCTAGTTTTCTTGGTTTAAATTAAATTATTCATATTAAATCAAGAAGTGATGGGGGGGTAAGGGTTCATACCGAACAACCCGCTAGGCAAGGCCAAGTTTAACAAAAAAGAGAGCATAAAACGAGAAGATTACCAAACAACGATCTAACATAAGAATGAGGAATCTTGTACACTGAATATTTGTATTCCTAAAACTAATTCCATTTCATTAAAGAAAATAATTATCAAATCACCATTTGTCCGAACAAAATTTGGGTTTGCCCGTAAACCAATTTGCACCACCAATATAAGGGTGCTGATTACCGATTTACTGGTGAGGAAGATAGACCCTGTTTCCTTTATCGACTAAATATACGATTTTTTATCATATGAAAAGATAACTACTATAGATTCCTGCAGTGTGCAGTCTCTCACTAGATAAGTACATATTTGCAATATAGTTGTGCATCTAAAATGAATGTATTTGTCTGGTCAATTCATCAACATTTATTCCCAAAGATACATATTTCCCTGTCAGTGTACCTTTATATCCAGAACGCCGGTTCCAATCTTATCTTCCCACCGCGGATGAAACTGTAGAGCCTTAATTGCAGTAGATTTATCTTCTCCGCTTAACTTAGAATTCATAGGATACCTACACCATAACAGAAACATAAGTGAACATATGACTCCAATGGAAGCAGCATAACATATATATATATATATATATATATATATATATAGTTTCAACTCCCTTGAGAATCAAGACTCAGCAAACAGATGAACTTTAATGAAATTCATAGCACATGTTCAAGAAGGTAAACCAGTATGACACTTGGCGTTATTCCTGATTCACTAATAATCCTCAAGGAATTCTTTATTTTGCTTTGCACAGGGTAGTATATTTGAGTGTGTAATTAACTTTAAGAGTAACTACAAAAGCTACCCCTGAATTTAGCGTA
Source organism: Rehmannia glutinosa (assembly GCA_016081115.2). NCBI lineage: Eukaryota > Viridiplantae > Streptophyta > Magnoliopsida > Lamiales > Orobanchaceae > Rehmannia > Rehmannia glutinosa. Next base: position 4,808,133 of record CM071927.1, read on the forward strand.
ATTACAAAAAACTCAGATATCTCTCAAAATTCAAATACCCCATGGACATATGTTACTATTTTACAAATTGCACCTATTTGGAGGGTATTTGTAATTTTAAAAGACAACTGAAGTTTTTTGTAATTACACTAAACCTCAGGGGTAGTTTTTGTAATTATCCTAACTTTAAAGCACCAGAAGCTAAGAACAGACAACCTTGCTAATAAGAAATTCAGACTCAGAGAATGATGTTTTCATGAAAAATGTTGTATTTGTGTTCCATAGTTTGCATTTGAGCTTCATTTCTGAGGATGCACATTTGAAAAAGTTCCCTAATAACATTAAGCTAATGCCACTTGATTAGACTTAAGTTCTTTATCATTGAAGATAGATGCTCCTTTTGTATCAAGTTGTGCAGTTCAACAAACTGAGTTCCCTTCAAGAGTAGTTTCAGATGAGCAAACGTGGGTTCTATAGTGCAAAACAAGGCCGCTTAATTAGTTATGCTGACTTAAACAGGCTGCCTAAGAAGTTCCTTTTCCTAAATATAAACTAATCCTTAACCTTACACAAATTAGCTTTTCTATTTCGATACTCCCCTTCTGCTGGTACAAATCTAATATGATAGCCAAAGTAGCAAAAAGGAAACGGTGGTTGTTTTTATCACCAGAGTTGCAGCACCATAAGGTATAGCATGTAATTGCCGTGTTCAGAACCTTGATGTGAGAAATAAAGACAAAAGAGCACGCATGTGCATAGGTAGAGGGATGTCCAGAACGGAAAGATGAAGAAATATGCAGAATACAGATTCATAATATTTTTGTGACAAAGTTATCGGAAGTTCATCTGGAATCTAGGAATTAGCAAAACTGATATAATTCCAGGTTCTAAGAACTATCGAATACTAATTCAATAAAGTCATTCAACTGATGAGGGTAACAATGCGTAAAACGTGAATGAACGCTGCAGAAATAAAATGAAAATAGTAAAACAGATCACAGCCAAGTTAGATTTGAAACTTGAAAATGTACTATATTAACATAAAAAAGGTGTCACGGGTAAATGAAAAAGGTAGAAAAGGCTTCACATACTCTTTTAGCATACGCTTTAATCTCTGTGAAATTTTCCGTATTCCAACTTCAGAGAAATGCTGTGAGGCCATTTTCGTAAGCAAACTTTTTACGCGTCTTTGTGTTGAAATGAGACGATACAATAGATTTTTCAGAAAATTGCTTCATTGGATCGTCTGGTTTAGTACGCGCAACATGGGTGCTCAACAGAGTGTAGACATCTGTAGGCTTAGCAGGTTCATGTCCCTAATGCACGACAATGAAAAACAATTAAATCAAGGGAATGGTACATACTTCAACCATGAAATGTAGCCTTGTTATGACATTCACATAAATCAAGAAAAACATATCATTATGAATTATCCATAACTGAGAAATAAAACTTCCATTTGCATCCACATAAACATTCTTTGCAATGACGCAAACATTTGGATAGCATTTCATACACAATTAGATTTCCAAAACTCAAATTCCATACAAATAAGTTTTGTTTCAGATGACCTTACCCAAAAATAAGTTTTATTTCAGATAAGAAAACATTTTGGTGCAATACGAGATTGCTATATATAGATGACTTAAAAGCTATATGTGATCTCTTCAAAGAGTCAAGAAGTATTCTACCTTTCCATTATACACAATATCAAAGTGACAACCAGTTCCAACTGACGGAGTTTGTCCCATGATAAAGCCTCAAGACTTCCTTGAAGACGATCCATTTGTCCCATCTTGGCTGCTTTTACTAAGCAATCACTAGGATTCTGTATTGCAAATTATAAGCAACGTACTATTTTGCGCAAGAAGAGAAATGATGACAATAAAGCAAAAGGAGGAATATGAATATTGAAAGACTACGAACCGAGAAGCAGGCTTGACTGAAGGGTGAACAAACATTAGCTGCCTTTCTTTGTTCGGCCAGTCCTTTAGCATTTAACGCAATGAACTCTCCAGTTGCTGACAGGCAATTGGCAGTGACAACTAAATGTTCTGGAAGGATGGTCTTGCCAGTGTCACTGATCGCAGAATGCAAACTCTGCACTCGAAAATGCAATATTAGTTTTTCTCAACCATCAGCTAAAATAAGATAGGGTGTCACAGAAATTATCCAGGGCCAAGTCTGATAGGGGTAGTTCATTGCTGAATAAATTTTAATGTCATGAAAGGTAGATGTGCAATTTTATGAAATAGAAAAAAAATGAAAAGAAAAGAAACTCACATTTACAAAACACTGCCATCCAACGTCGATTCCATACGCTTCACTGCAGTCATGAATATCGTCTGGATGACTGCGCTCCCAGTCAATTATATTACTTATTCGGAGGCATTTGTCCATGAGGATACTCCAGAATTTAGTCTTCTGACAGTATTCTGACGCGACCACTCGCAGAAATGGTTCACCTAAAGGGCGTTTGGTGGATTTTGGGTGGTTTGGTTCAGCTTTCCATAAGATATCAACCTTCTTAAATTCCGGAAATCCTAAATTACAACTTTGCGATATTAGTTTCACCGTCTCTGATACATTGAGTTTACAAAACTGAAAATCATTTCTCACTAAGTAGTCAAAAAACAAATCAACAGGGGATGACACAATAACAGCAAAGTCCTCTAATTGGCACTAAGGGTGCATTTGGATTGAGGGATTTCAAATCCAATGTATTTGAAAATGAATGGATTTCAAATACCTTGATTTGAGATCCATCTCTTATTTGGACGGTGTGGATTTGTGTAAGAATTTCAAATCCATCGTAAAATTTTGATAAAAAAAATTTAAAAGCTCTAATCATTTTCTTCTTTGGCATTTGATAAATAAAAATAAAAGATATAATCTAATTATTTTTATAAATAATTATAATTTTATACACTAATAAAAATATGAAATATATAAATTTTATTATGTATGAATATGTGTGCAGTGTGAGGGAGTGTGTGAGAGAGAGTGTGTGTGTGCAGAGTGTGCAGTGTGTGCGTGCAGTGAGTGTGCAGACGTGCAGTGTGTGTGTGTGCAGTGTCTGCGTGCGTGCAGCGTGTGCACAGTGTGTGAATATGCTAGTGTACATAAAGAATGATTTCAAATGACTAGGATTTGGGAGAGATTTAAAATCCTTAAAAAATGAACTAAAACTTAAAGAGGGGTTTGAAATCCATTGATTTGGATTTATAAGCCAAACAAGGGTGTGGATTTAACTAAGGATTTCAAATCCCTCATCCCAAATCCCCTCATCCAAATGCA
>CM071927.1:4811508-5068914 GCA_016081115.2 Rehmannia glutinosa
GTTTTTGTAATCATCCCTATATTGTTACTAAGTTTTTTTGAAAATTAATGGAACTTCTATGTTACCAGGGTGAAGAATATAAATTATTTTGGCCGGACCAGCCAGAATTTGTTAGGATGGCTGCAAGATTTGGGGCGACAATCGTGCCATTTGGAGTTATCGGAGAAGATGACTTAGCAGAGGTATCGTTTTTTCTACTCGTGATATTGGACAATTTTGCTCGTGGCTGATTTCTTCTCTTATATTCCCGAGCACCTCATTACCGTTTAAAAGTTTTATTGACTTGTATCCTTTAAACAAAAAATGAAAAAATGAGGTTTATATGAATTATCTATAAAACATCGACGATTTCTAAAATTTGACTCTTAATAAGTAACAAAGGGGTAGAGGGAGATTCTTTGTTGACCTTTTTTTTCTTAATCTTCATGATAAAATGGTAAACTATTATATATAAACTATAAAGTCAGAACAAGAGTCCAAACAATGCGGGCATTTAATTAAATAAGTTGGTGTCTTTTTAATTTTTAGGGATAATTACAAAAACACCCCCAGGGTTTGGGCTAATTACAAAAAAAATCCAGAAATGTTTCAAAATTACAAAAAGCCCTCTCTGGTTTGATTTTGTCTTTTAAGGGGTTAACCCTAATATTTCTACATATATCAGGGTAGTTTTTTGAAATATTTTTTGCTTATGAAGGGGGTAGATGTAAGCAGAATCAAACCTTAAAGTTTTTTTTTAATTATCCCAGTATGCCGCCCGACTAGCGCCTAGCGCTTTTTACAACATTGCTTTTTATGAAACTTAACTAGTCCCTCTTACAGTTTTAATTTACTTGCAGTTAGTTTTGGACTACGACGACCTGATGAAAATCCCTTTTTGGGGTGACCGTATAAGAGAGGACAACGAGAAGTACAAGTCGTTCAACGTGAGGTAAACCACTTACACCCATCATCTTTGTTCTTGTTGTAATATTTGCTAAGAACCTTGTTCGACTTTGCATTTTGTGATTTTTATCTTTCAACCATTGAGAATTGAAGCTGAATCTAGTGGTAATTGCGCGTGTTATGTTCGTAGGGCTGGAATGAGTGGTGAGGTTGCAAATCAAGATCTATATATTCCAGGCCTTCTACCGAAGGTTCCGGGCCGATTGTACTACCTGTTTGGAAAGCCGATTCCGACAAAGGGAAGAGAAGAGATGTTGAAGGATAGAGAAAAAGCAAGAGAACTATACTTGCAAATAAAGTCTGAAGTCGAAACCAATATGTCGTACCTGCTTAAAAAACGTAAGGAAGATCCTTATAGAGGAATTGTCGATAGGACCATATATCGCGCTTTCTATGCTCCTATGGATCAGGTTCCGACTTTCGAACCATGAAGGACAAGCTCCAAGGTAACTAACTAATAGCTATAGCATTGGTGTTTGTTTTTTTTAAATATTTCGTAGGACTAGGGATGGCGATGGGTCCGGGTTTAATAAATGGGGCGGGTTTTAAAAGTGTAATGAGCCTATAGCATAACGCCGATCATGAGGGAAAACTTTTAATTGAATGGCGACCGTAATGGATGTCAGCTCAACCCGAAGAAATTGTGCTATAGCTTTACAAAAAGGGGCGGGTTTTAAGAGTGTAAACGGGTTCGGGTTTTCCAATATTAGACATGACCTGGCCTGGATATGACCCATTTATTTTTCTTTTATTATTGTCATTATATTTATATTTATATATATATATTAGGGATAATTACAAAAAACAAACCTTGAGGTTCGGACTAGTTAACCTGTTGAGTTTGATTCGTCTTACATTTTCCTTCTTTATAAGAAAAAAACATTTTTTTTTTGAGGGAAAGAAAAAAGCATTTTAAAAACCCCTAATATAGGGCATATGAAAGCAAACAAATATCTGGGACTTTTATCCTTAGAACCTTCTGCATTTTAGGTCTAAAGTCAATATCTTTGTTACATAAGTGTACCAATCCTTTTATATCCCTCTCTATACCTAAATCCAATTTGAAATTGAATTAATACTTTTATAGAAATATTATAGTTATCCTTTTAAATTTCAGAAAACATGAAACCTCATTTTTTTTTCGTAATTATAAAAAAACTTTGTTTTTTTTTTTTTTTGATTATCCCATAATTTTAAGATATTTTATTTAGAAAAATATACTTTAATAGTACTTATAAAAAATATGTTTGAATATTGGGGTCTACATTTATGGCCGGTCTGGGTTTGGGTTCTTAAAATCGTATCAGTATTCTTGCATCAACCTTATTTTCTCGATGGTCTTGTTCTTGTAGATGTTGCACCTAGGCATAACCTCCACCATTCAAGTGCCGTACTTTTTTGGGAGATGAGATACTTGTCATTTATCTACTCACCACTTGAACAATTGATATTCAAACACACACCCAGTGTATATACACCTGTTGTAGCATGGATAACACCTTTTTCTCGACGAAGAATCACAATATCTGGGACTTGGTTTTTGCAGGGACAAACTTTCACCAGTGGTGAAAATACAATCGAATGATTCATATCTTAGCACAAAACAGGAGAATGGAGTTACCAACATGCCTTTAAGGTAGTAAGATGCGAAAAATTGAAGACAGGAAAACTGTGGAAAACACACGTTAGATTGTTGTATGTAGCTATTGTTTCATTCATATGCAAAACATTGCATTTTGTTGTATTTATAACATTTGTATAATAGCTCTTTTAGTGATTTTTATTGTGTGCTGGATTCATTTGTAATGAAGGTCAACACGAGCACGACACGATAAGGATCTGTTCATACATAATCACGAACACGAAACTTTTCGTGTTGACACGACACGACATAATTTGACACGATTAAGAAATTGATTTATATGTTAATACACGATATCAAATTACACAATATAACACGACAATAAACGATACAAATATACAAAATAATATCAGGTTATCGTGTCATAATTATGTCACTAACAAGTAAACATATCTTTATCGTGTCACTAACAGATTAATAGATCGTTATATAGTAGGTTAACATTCTATCTGTTATTATTTATCGTGTTTACAACACATAATTTTTGTGTCCTTATCGTGTCGACACGATAAGGACACGAACACGGTAAAACTAAACTCTAACACGTTATTTTCGTGTCGTGCTATCGTGTTGCTTCAAGAAATTCTCACCCCTAGTAATTTGGAATACAACGTTTTTGGCTTATATGATTATTATAAGTGCTTACATCTTATATGAAGTTTTAGCAATTACTATTAAAATGTCAGAATAAAATAAAATAATGTAACTAATAGATGTTAACAATTAAAAAATTGTGTAATTAATATAAATAAAATGAGGAGTTTGTTGATATTTAAAAAAATGAATTTAAAACAAAATATCTTGCAAATTTTTATAAGCTTTAAATCTCTTATAACGTATTTATGATTTATGAGGAGCTTTCCCTATTAGTCACAACCCACATGATTTTTAGTTGTTAGTGACTTAGTGGTAATTAAAAGCACATTTCTAAACGGAAATTATATCGATGGACTATAGAAAAATGAAAGGGCCCAAAGGTAGAGCTGACAATGGGTTGAGCCGGGCCAGTCTGGACCGAGCCCATCAGGCTTTGCAAAAATTTCGGGCCAGATCGGGCCGCTCCGATTTTGGTCGGGGCTACGAAATTGTCTGACCCAGCCCAACCCATGCATACATTCTATGTAGAAAAAATTGGGGCCAACTCAAAAAGGTTGGGCTAGCCCAGCCCATCGGGCCGAGTCAAATAAATAGGCCTTGTTTTTTTTTTGGGCCTAAAAAACTGTGACCCAGCCCAGCCCAAACCTCGGGCTAGCTGGCCGGCCACGGGCCGGATGGATTTTACCACCTCTACCCAAAGGCCAACGGAAAACAAGTAAAAGTAAAAAAAGTAAAAGGGAAAAGACATCGGCTTTAATCTTTGTGCCGTCGGCTTTTCGCGCTCCTCGAAAAACACTCTTTCTGTCCCATAAATAATAATTCTCATTTCTTGCTTTCTTGTTCCCACCGAAGAGCTCTCTCTCTCTCTCTCTCTCTCTCTCTATGCGAGCGGGGTTTTCTGATGGAGTTATCGAATCCTCTGTTGCGGAGATACCGTAGCGATCGCCGGAAGCTCCTGGAGTTCCTGTTTTCATCCCACCTCATCAAAGGAATCAAAACCCCCGCGGGCCCCATCACATCACTTTCCAATATCAATTTCGATTCTCTTAGCACTGATTACGTTCTCGAATGCATTCAATCCGGTATATATAATATGTGTGTGTGTGTGTGGTGGTGGTGGTGTTGTTGTTTGGTGTTTGTTTGTTTTCGGAAATGTATAGGAGCATAATTTAAGCAAAGACACGGGCACCAACAAGTTCTTATTTCCGTGAATTAATTTTGCATACACTGAAGTGAGTTCAAAGCTGTCTGAACAGCTACTTTTTACCAAGAATATGCGCTGAAGAAATTCCGGGTTTAGCTTTAATTTGATCGAAGCGCATCTTCATGGGTTTTGGTTGTAGAGAAGTACAGTGGTTTTTTGGCCGGAGGGTTTATTGATTATGTATTCACTCAGTTGAAGCGAGTTCTAGATATACTTGATGTTTTTATGTTTGTGGTTCAGTTCAGTGTGTGTATATGGGCGCGAATTGTATTTATTTTATATGTTGTTTATTTGATTTTATTAATCCTGGAGTGATGATGACGATTCTTGTTATTGGGTAGGTCGCGTGCTTGATGTTTCTCAAGCAACACAGAGATTTTACGACGAGTCTTCACTTCTGATAGTGGTAAGAAATGGTCTGTGAATTCCATTAATTTGTTGCTTGTGTTTAGCCTTTATATGTGAATGTGCTCCAATTTATTGCATGCCTTAACGAGTTATGTGCATTGGAGAGTTCACACAACAGAAAAATTGGGTGTATCTAAGCCAGTGGTGGAGACAGGGGGCCATACTGGGCCTCAGCCTAGGCCTGTCTGCGGCCCGACAACATTACGTTATTAAAAGAAAATTATAGCTGATATGATTTTAGCTCAGTTTTCTATTAAAAGAAAAGATGATCGAGGTATGGAGAACATTGGGTATGCATTTTACTAGTTTTTGATATACCTTTCATCTATGCATATTTGTTTGTGTTTAGATACATACGTGAATAAATATTTCCAGGCAATGGTGGTAACGGCAGTATATAAACATGTGAGGTATGTTGTGTGTAGTATGTCTGTGTATAAGTGTGCCTGAACTTGAAGTGCAGATATTCAGTTTTATTCTTTTTCTAGAAGTTTTAGTATATTAAATTTGATCATTTCCTCCTCAGCTAGATTCAGTTTTAATTTTGCTTCGGTTTTTCTATTCTCCTGGAAAAATTAACAATATTTATCTTCTGCAGGGGCACTTGCAATCTGGAGATGCTTTTTATCTTCACTCAGATGCAGACTCAGCTGGATCTCCACCTCGTCGTTTTCCTCCACCAATCACCACGAACCAAAGAGACTTTGTTGAATCATGCAACTCTCAGTGGTCAAACCATCCAGCTGGTGGTAAATCACCCAAACCCAGTCAGAAAACTAGGATTAACTGCCAAGTGAAAGCAGATCCAGATATAAATTCCCTGCATAATAGAAGTATGCTTTCAGTAGGATTACCAACTCTTAAAACAGGTATGCGTATTCCTCGTCTTGTATGATGATAACCCCACCACTACACCAAGTAGAGAGAGAATGTAACATGGAAATGGACATTAAGGACATTGTTTAGATTCTTTGTGAGAATATATATATTTTTTAAACTGATACATCGTTTTAGGATTCATGAAGGTTTACTGGATGATGACTTGCGGGAATCTGCTTATGAAGTGTTCCTTGCATGTCTGCTATTTTCCGGGTAAACCTTCCTCTCTGGTTGCGCTACTCTGCTTGGGATCCTTGCTTTAACTTGGGCAGAAACAAATTTGTTCGTTATTACTTCTCCTCCTTAAAAAAAATAAAGATAATCAGTTGTGTTAATATCATTAATAGCTAATGTCTCTGACTTTTTGCGTCGTGCTCATATAGGGTTGAAATTTACTCAAGTGAGAGTAGAAAGAGAGAAAAGAGTTCTAAGTTTCTTGCTGGGTTAAAGCATAGAAGAGAAAAACGACATGTAGAGTCTGAATCTACTGAAAAACATTTGAAGATCCTTGACACAATTCGCATACAAATGCAGGCAAGTTACTCTGTTCCATTTCTTCTTAATCTTTAGATTTATTATCTGCTTCAGCAGAATATGTTTTTGATATATTGCCAATGTCAGGTTATATTATCATTTTCCAGCTCATCATTCCTCCCTTTTTTCACCAGCATAGTTTCTCTTCTTTTCCAATTGTTTAATAGTTTGGAATAATGGTTATGCACAATGGACTTAGGTTAACAACGCTATACCCAACTTCGGTTCCATGATAGAACTCAAGTTGACAATATACATTTTCATTGACAAAGTACCAATATTGTTTCTGCTACATCTTGCTGTATCCTTTGCACCTTAATCATTTCAACCTAAAGGCACTTAATGGAAACCTTTTCCTCTTATCTCTTCAAAACCTCAAGGTCATGAACTTATTCATTTGTTTATTTATTTATAATCAAATGCTAGGGTATCTGATTAGTTTCTCTTAGGATTAGTCCTCCAAGACCAGATTCACAATTTCATTTTTTTCTTTTTAAACACACAACCTGGGACTTGCTTTGCCTTGTCCAAATTACCTCGATCCGGCGTGTTCTCTCGGTAAAAGACCACTAACAAATTCTGGTTTTGTACCCATGCCAAACACTAAATACTTAAATGTGCCTAATACATTATATTATTGCACAAGAGTTGTTATAGTCAAGACAAATAAGAGTTCATTCCTCTCCTGCAATCTCACTTAATTGACCAATATGTGAGAATGAGAAAGACCATTTCATTCTGGCGTTATAGTGAAATAATTGAATTGGAAAGACCATTACATGTAAAAGTCTCTTCTTTCTTCAAAGGTCCCTCCGCCAACTTGTGTGTTTTTGAGTTGAGTTATCCAGATCTAATTGTCAAATAAAGAACTCCTTAGCAAAGTGTTTGCAGACTCTAGTGTTTCTAATGAGAACTAATTTGATTTGGTTTGTTCTATCGAGTTTGGTACCTTCGAGTTTCAAGGCATTTCTAGTTTTTGTATGGCCTATAATGCTAGCCTAAGATCAAAATTGAGTTGGTTTAGTTAAAATCTTTGAACTAAGAGAATCCTTTTTCTTGTATTATAAAAAATTTAAGTAACATATAATTCTCCTTTATTGGATGAGGTAATGTAATCCTAATTATATATACATTAATGCTTGCACGTGAGGTCGATTGCTTTCTTCATTTCTCACAGTATATGTTACTTTTCCATATTCTGTTTATATAATACATCTTTGTGAATTAATTTTTTATATTGCATATTACGGGTTTTTATCTATGAATGCATACCCATAGGGATGGATCAGGATGATTAATCATTTCAAATAATGGGCAAGTCTTGATACTTACACTTATCTCACAAAATGATGTGGCTATGTATGTGAGAAGGTTTTCGTGTAATAGATTTCATGACGTAAGCCTTGTGCAACATTGATCTTTTGGGAACACAAAATCATTAAAAAGAAGACACGCTCACGTATCTTGAATTGTGTGCCAAATAGGCTGGTATTTTCAGTGCATTCATCAGGTTCTTGCCTTTATGCCAGTAAAATACTCACAGCAACAGCTTATTTTGTTTGTCCTAATAAAGTCTGATTTAACAAGCGAGAAATCATACCACCACTGGAAGAACAGACAAGTAATTCTCAACTGGCTCTTATTGTTTTTAATTTTGTAGCACTTTCTTCTGTTTCAATTTTTGCTCACACGTCCTTCTTGACTGGTATGACTACGGCCTTGTGGTTAAGTATATTTACACTTTTGTACTTTTCACTATGTAATTCATATGCTTTGTGTAAGAGCTCAATTTTGTGAAGTCCAACACATGATACCGTAACTGCGCATTTCTTGTTTGAGATGAATACTTTCTTCGTTCTACTTGTTTAGTTTCAAATATGTCAACCACCTTCATATTAGCTCTTATTGTTTTGCCATTCCCATGCCAAAGGTAACTCATTTCATACTCTGTATTAGATTTCAGAAGCTGCAGATACATTTATTAGGCGAAGATTGACTCAGTTTGCAACGGAGAAGTCTTATGGACAAATTGATGTGCCGCAATTGCCATTGGTGCTTTTGACTGGCCTAATAAAGTCTGATTTAACAAGCGAGAAATCATACCACCACTGGAAGAACAGACAAGTAATTCTCAACTGGCTCTTATTGTTTTTAATTTTGTAGCACTTTCTTCTGTTTCAATTTTTGCTCATACGTCCTTCTTGACTGGTATGACTACGGCCTTGTGGTTAAGTATATTCTTGACTTGTACTTTTCACTATGTAATTCATATGCTTTGTGTAAGAAGTATAATGTTTATTTCTAAGAAATTTTGGATACATGAGAAATTTAGACTCCCTATAGCTTGCTTTTCACTATTGCGGTTAAAATAATGAGGCAAGTTTTTGAGTTAACTTCGGAGATAATGGAGTCAGATTTCCTAAGGTGTGACCTACACAATCAATTCATTTTTAACTGGAAGTTTGGAAGGGTGAAACTTAGCAATATGAGTGGGAACTGATTACAAAAAAAAGTGTTCCTAAGATATGCAGGTTATGTATCAATTCATAAAGTCTGGAGTTGTTTGTGAAAAGACCCTTGAGTTATGCAGGAACACACATGATGAGGGTTTGTGCCAATAGTGAGTTGAAGCAACACTAGATTTGATGGACATCTATTTTTGCCATAGTTGCATGCAGGGAACAATGGAATGTCTAAGGGTGATCGAGAAAGGAATATATGAGTAATGTTTATTAAAAGGCGGTTGAAAGGAGTTTTAGATCTTTGGGAATGTGGAGAAAAGGGCTGGGTTCACTGGTGAAGAGATACCAGCTAGTGCAGCACGAGTCTTTCAATAAAGACGGAATTCCCTCGCACGGGAAGAAGGTTGGGCTTGAATGACCACAATTGAGATATTAGTAAACTATGAAGGGATACCACAAAACAGGGTAGAAAATATCACTTGGTTGGACTGTTTGAAATATTTTCACTTTTTCCATCCCAGTAAATTGATCGACTTTATTGTAACTTCATTGCATGAGCCATCAACTGTTTGTAATGCAAGTTTCCTTGTGATTTAGTTGTTCTCGGTGACTCTAGCTCTAAATTATATTATAGGCAAATCTTCTTGAAGAACTAGTTTCTTCTGATCATAAGAAGACTGAAAAACAGATGGTCGAGGCTTCACTTGCAAAAATCAGAAACCCAGAGGTATTTCTTGAATTTGCCTTCATTGCCAATTGCAATGGCAGTTCCCCTTTAAACAATTTACCTTTTTTTATGGACAGGAATGGGATATTAAGATGTCTCCCTCTGAAAGGAGTCATGTTCTTTTAACTATTCGACAAGTTGCTTTGGCATTCTCCTCTATACCTGGGCGCTTTGGGATGGAGGGAGAGACGTACTATTGGACCACTGGTTATCATTTGAACATTAGACTCTACGAGAAGCTACTCTTTGGTGTATTTGACATTCTGGAAGAAGGCCAGCTTATGGAGGTTTGAATTTTGGTCTTTGGTATCAAGGTTGATTTGTACCAAAGTTATATTTTTTTGTAGATAATAGTATTTGAGTTCTGTCTCAGGAAACAGAAGAGATCCTGAAGTTGGTGAAGTTGACGTGGTCAATGTTGGGCATCACAGAGAGGCTGCATCATGCGTTATTTGCTTGGGTGCTTTTTCAACAGGTATAAATTGTCTGACACATCTTTATCTGTAATTCAGTAGTGATTACCAGATGCTTTCACATACATTCCAATTATTTCTGGCTCCGTAGGGTATTTTGAATATATATGATTCAGAAACATGTTCCTGAAACTGCTTCAGAAAAAGCCTTTTAGATTTTGTAGCCACTAGATTTTGTAGCCACTCTATCGTGTCTAAATGAAAATATGTTATTATATTCCAGAAGACAGTTCTGATGCTATGCCTATGATGGGGAGCACATAAAATTTTGATTGGACTATATGTTTGTTTCTCAAAAAAATTCTGAAACTGGCATTAAGAGCATAGTGTTCTCCAATAAGTGTCCATGTATTAGAGAGAAAAAAACAGATCTGGTCTCCCAAAAGCACCTTGTGCTACTTTCATTTGGACAGATGCTTGTTATTATTTATTTAAAGAAATTGAAACAATTCCAGCGCTCATGTTTTATGAAAGTAAACTAAAATATAACATATGCTTGAATACAGTAAATACTTAGGTCAACAGCTAACACAATCATTTGGTTTTGTGGGACATAATGTTTTCATTTTATGAATTTGGTTCACTGTCTCTTGATAACTGATAAAAGTTGACTCATATATCAGCGAAATGCTATTCCTGACAAATTTCAAATGCATTTTCTTTTCAATGGAAGTTTGTTGCAACCGGAGAGGCAGTGCTATTGGACTATGGAATTTGTGAAATCGAGAAGGTTCTATCTGCTGAAGGTTATAATGACAAAGAAGTGGCTTACATGAAAAGCTTGACGTGTTCCACTAGTGGCAATGGACGTGAAGTTAGATTGAATTTGTTGCAGTCTATCTTTTTGTCAATTAGCTCATGGTGCGACAGTAAATTGCAGGATTATCATCTACATTTTAGTCAGGTTTTCTCCTTTTATAACTTGACATTACCAATTACTCGGTTCCTAGTTTTTGCATTGTTGGACGCCTTGAAATATTCTGTCTGAAGGGATCTTCAATTTTCAGAAATCATCGTTGTTTGAGAGGTGTTGACAATGGGGTTGTCCACTGGGATTCAAGGTTTTGTTCCACTTGGAAATAACCAGGTAGCAATACTGCAGATTAATCTTATTCAATGTCTTCCTTGTGGTTTAAAAAAGAGCTTTCATATATATTATTAAGACATTGTCAGATACTGGCATTTAGTCATCTCTGTTTTTCAAGGTGGATTCTTTTGCAAGGGGCTGTTAATTCATATTTCTCCTTTCTTACTTGGTATCTATTATTTTTCAAATTCCCATCGTTTTTCTTACAGGATGATTTCCTGGATTTTTTTTTTATTAAGTTGTCCTCTCGCATTACTGCAGCTTCTCTCTGATTATTAGTAAATTCTATTTATTTTGCAAACTAATTTTGTAACCCTGGCAGTTTACAGGATCTTGCCGTCCTAATGAGATTGCTGCAGAAAAGATCAGAATGTATGTTGAGAAGACTTTGGATGCTGCATGCAAGAGGGTAAGTCCACTGTGTAAGTTAAAATATTAACTTCTGTGATTGCTATTGATGAGAAAAAAATTGATATTTTATATGTCTCAGGTCACTGGTCTCACTACTAATGGTTCTATCAAAGATAGGACACATCCGCTGGCTACCCTAGCAAGTGAACTAAGATTGGTTGCCGAGAAGGATATCTCCGTATTCAGCCCAGTTCTTCGTCGCTGGTATCCTGAATGTGCGATGGTCTCAGCCAAAACGTTACACCAGTTTTATGGTGAAAGACTGGTCTGATTTGGTGAACATTAATTATTTTCTCTAGATATTTCGACTCATCAATTATTTGTTGATTCCAGTTCTTTCATTCTTGTCTTAGGAACCGTTTATCAAGGATATTACATGCCTCACTGAGGATGTCAGGAAAGTGCTTCCTGCAGCTTTTGAATTGGAGCGTTGCCTTATTAAACTCTATTCTTCAGCTTGTGAAGAAAAATTACTCACACTATGGCCTAGAATTGGAGCATTATCCGGTTCGTGCTCTTTTTGTCTCCTTCTTTTTCCTCTTTGGAAACCATTGAACTTTTATGTTTCTGTAAATGGTTTGAATTTTGATCCTGTAATGGTTACTACTTTCTTGCTGCACGCCTTATTGTCATGAAATCGCTTTTCACAACTCAAAAGAAATAACACATCATACTATTTGATATGATTGGCTTGCATATGGCTGCATATATCGTCTGCGCGCAAGAAAGAACAGTTGGTTCTTGAAATTTGTTTTGTTCTTTCCGTGTTACATTCTATGAAGAATTTCAGTTGGTCCTTTAAAAAAGTCAATGTGAGTGCGCGGGATATAGCTGCTACTTTTTGCGCCTTGTGTAACGCCCGAACCCATTTCGATTAGGAACGTCACATGGTACACTTGAGAATTTATAAATATTTTGAATCATAAATATTATACTTTAATTACTAAAATGTGGGCTTAAAAATTTGTTAATATAAACTTGAAAAGTTTATCAAAACTAATAAGTTTTATAAGAGTTACGCATTATTAAAATACTTATTACAAAAGTTTTAAGGTTTGCTTCATCAAAACATAAGTACTTAAATTATTCGGGAAATCTGAATGAATGGCGCCCACGCGGACAGTCCTGCGCCTCAACTCAACTCGATGTCAAATAATACAGTGCGGTATGTGAAATACGGGTAGCATACCGTTATGGTTTCGTTTTCCTCTGGTGCTTCATTAGTTAGAGCGAAAAACGAGCTTTCCCTTCTTGTCTTGGGGACGTCCCCGGCACTTCTGGGGCCTCTTATTCTTATACCAGCGAGCCTCGATACTGTATTTGAGCAATTATCAATCTCTGTCCGAGTTGGTGGCTTAAAACAGAGCCCTTTCCCAACTATGCACTTGCCATAGTGGTACTTCAGCAAAGTAGAGCATTGGGGTACATTTCCACGGTTTGGAACTTGGTCGCTAGTTGGTTTGAACCTTCGATTGGAGGAACAAACTTTCCTTTTGAGGAGGAACCCATTTTCTCTTTCCCGCTTGATCGGGTAGTGCGGTGGTCCGATCAAAATTGAGGATCGTAGGATATGATTTGAGACCTCTCAATCACTTCCTTGTAGGTGGACAACCTTAAACCGATCTGATACTCCTAATTTACGGCCTTAACCTCTTTCAAACCTCCTTTGCCTTCCTCCCATCCGTGTTCACCATATGAGGTGCAAACCTGAACAATTGATTGAATTGTCTTTCATATTCCATCACCGGTAACCTTCCTTGTTTTAAATTTACAAACTCGGTTTTTTGATCCTCACCGATTCCTAGGAAAATAGCGATCAAGAACCATCCCTTTAAATTCATCCAACGTCAACTCCCTTTTCGCACATCATTGGTGTCCTTTCGTGCGATGTCCACGATGTGGGCTGCACTTTTAGCTAATCGAAACTTTCCACAAGACACCTTCGGTCTCCGAAAAAATTCTTTCTAATTCCATGATCCACTCTTGATTCTGATGGGTTTCAGTGGAGTCTTGGTGGCGCGAATCGTCGGATTGTTCGACGATTTCATTAGTGCGCACCACCTCGTAGTGCCATAGGTGCATTCTGGGAGTCACCATACCCTGTAGGGTAGTAAGGAAGTCCCTTGCAAATTACCGCCCCTGATCGCCCCAATGCGGGAGCTGGTTCGGGTTCTGCTTTGCATGCTCACTCGCACTGACCCGATTGAGGGCTCCCTTTCTATCCTTGTCACGCCCTGGTCTTCTTCTTTGTGGTGCCATTTTCTTCTTTGTTAATCGAAATATCATAGTGCACTTGTTTAGGATTGATTATAGATAGACATAATTCCACAATATTTAAGCGGTAATTCCATACACAAACCTTGACAACAAAGTTGATGTGCAACCAATCATAAAAGTAAATACATACATGTGGCAGAATGATAAATGACATAGCAATGAGTAGAACTATTCCCGATATATTTATAAACCGATACGAGGAGAGCCAAAATACCATTCCTACTCGTATTTATAACGTTGGACTTCATGCTCTACAATGGGGCTGAGCATGAGTCATTTGTACAATCATCAACACATAAAATAAAGTACTGGTCCACCCTACTAGCCGATATATACTTGATGCCCTACGGGGAAAATGGGCATGAGTATAAATAATAAAGAAGTAGACTACGTCTTTGCTTCTCCTAAAACTAGATATATATACATATAAAAGGGCGATATCGTCCGGACACCCTTGGGAGCGGGTGCATCGCTGCTCCGCTTCTCCAAATGAAAATCCAAACGATCGAGATGGAGCATATCCTCCATCCCCTAGATCTTGTCGGACTCGGACCCATAGCTCGGTCTGGGGTCGCTCTTCTGTGTCGTCCGAGCGTATTGGCAACGTGAGACAACTCTAAGGCATGACCGCATCTTCATGAGTTCGGTTCGCTTTGAATATTGCGTTTTTTAAAGACGCCTACGAGTCTATCCGCCTCCCCGTTCCATAGCCGATTGTTGGAACAATCGGTCACTCACTAACCGTCCTCTCTCTTGTTTGTTACGGGTGGAGATTAAACGATGTCCGAAACGAGCGTGAACTAAAGCTTCCTCCTATAACCACATTCTCGGCGAACATCCGGTCTAATACCGCTTTGTGCGATTCACTATCAATAGGCACGGGTCGCGACCAAGTGAGTAGCGGCCGAAAAAAGTCGGCACATCGAAACCTCTTTGCTATAACTTGGTTACGTAAATGACCAACGCGGTATACATAGTCGGCTAAGGGCTCACCCATACGCGTAGTAGCATTCGGATAGTCATACCGTAAATTCTCTGTGGATTCATCCGAGTATATGAAAGTTTTATCGATCTATCTAAAAGTCAACTAATTGTCGGTCTTATTTCGAGAACTAAGTTCAAAAGTCTAAGTTCATGAAGCATCAAATGATCTAAGTTCAAAGTTCTTTCAATTGTGAGGTTCTAAAAAGCATCACTAGGTTTTCAATATTTGTTGTACTAGTTCTCATAAAATTCTTGTAAAGTTCCTCTAAAGTTCATCATAATTCATAATCGTTCTTGTTTGAGGAACAAGTTCATTTCATAAAATTTCATTGAAATAAAATGCAATAATATCAAAGCATTTTACTAAATCATACCTCGGAGCGAGTGAAGGTTCTGCTAACGTGGTCGTCCTTCCCAATTTTCAGTAATCAAGTTCTTAAAATAAAATAAATTTTTAAAGAAAAATCATTTATAGTCTACAGAAATGTATACCCGCTCTGATACCACTTGTAACGCCCCGAACCCATTTCGATTAGGAACGTCACTGTGGTACACTTGAGAATTTATAAATATTTTGCGGAAGCATAAATATTATACTTTAATTACTAAAATGTGGGCTTAAAAATTTGTTAATATAAACTTGAAGTTGTGACGACCCAACCCTTTTAAAATTACTCGAGTTTTTAATTAATTATAATGTTGCATCAAATACCTAATTTATATTTTTAATGAGCAATTTATTCGCTTTATGAAATTTATATATATATTTGAGCATCCGAAAACTGATTGCGCCCCTAACTACAGTAATGGAAATGTATAGATATCGCGAGGACATAACTAGAATATTATCCTGTAGTTTCGGACTTAGATTTTAGGATTTAGATTTTTGTACCGAATAAGTGATTTTCGGAGATTTTCACAAAAGTGTTTATTTATACTTTGGGAATTCGAGTTTAGTTTCTACCTTATATTTTATTACTAACGACCATCAAATTTATGAAAATGGAGTTTTATTAACTCTCGGGTTTTTAAGAAAATTAGTAGTCTTTTTAAGTATTTTAAGAATAATAACCCTTTTAATATTTTCTTTTTACATTTTCTTTTACCCCAAGATATTACATTTTTTTTTTATAAAAACCCCATCACATGGTCATCTTCCTCACACCACCTAAACTCATAAAAACTCCATTGTTGAAGAAAGCTTCAAGGGTAACTTTTTCTCATCTTTTCTTTAATTCTTGTTTTTCTTTAAATTCTTTTAGGCAAAATGATCCTATGAAATTATGGAACATATAAATCAACTTTGATCATGAAAATGTGAAGTTTTGAACCCCAATTTTGTTAGCCTTAATTTTCGGCCATTATATAAAATTTTTAATAAATTTTTGATTCAAATTTTGTTTATAGATTATGTTATATCTAACTAGTAGTAGCTTGATTATGTGTTTTAATCTTGGATTGAAAATGAAAAAAATTCCTCCTAATTACCTAGAAGTGGACGGCCACTTGGTGTATTTTTTTGAAATTTGATTTGTTAAATTTTAAGCTTGATTATGATGATAGGATGATTAAAAGTGATGAATATAACTTTTGTTTTTAATTTGGAGATATATATGATTTTTGGTGAATTAATCTTGATTTTAATGGCTTAAGGAGATTTCTAGAATTTTCATAAGCGATTATTGGAGAAGAACTTAAGCTAGATGATGAACTAATCAATTTGAAATTTTTGGTTTCATTAATTTTTTATGTTGTTAAAATTAGAAGCTTAATGCCTTAAGGAATTAATTGGTGAAATTTGAAGGATTTTGGTGTTCTTGGTGAAATTTAAAGGATTTTGATGTTCTTGGTGTTCTTGGTGAAAAAAAAAATGAAGATTTAAAGCTTTTGGTGAATTTAGCATAAGTTGATGAGAGCTTTTAATTTCTATAAATAATTTTAGGATATTTTGATAAAAGCTTTTGAATTTGTAAAAGTGATTTTAGAATAAGTTAATGAGAGCTTTTAATTTGTAAATGTGATTTTAGAATAAGTTAATGAGAGCTTTTAATTTCTAAAAGTGATTTTAGGATGATAAGTTGATAAAATTTGGTGTTTAAAAATATTAGAACCGGGAAAATTGAATAGAGCTTGAAAAAGCGGAGAAATACGTCCCGTCGGGTCCGACTCTCGTCCACCGGAGGTGGCGGTGCTTGGGCCCAGACTAAGGTTATCCTAATTGAGGATAAGGATGATGAATAGTGACCATGTGACAAATAATGATGAGATGTGACTTTGATGTGATGGTGTAAGTGATATGATGTGATGTGCACATAGGCGCCGCAAATCAATGCAATCTTATCGTTTTCATGACTAAGATATTTTCGGGATTTTTCCGGATGACACGTCATTTTTAAGAAAATCGGAATTTTAGTCGAAATAAGATTTTATAAATTAAGGGTTCGATTAATCGGAAATTTTATGTAAAACGAGTCGTTAGGCGATTATTTGAATTAGGTGATTAATTAAGGATTAATTGACTTTAAGTTGACTTTTTGACTTTAAATTGATTTTGACTTCATGTTGACCGTTGACTTTGACTTTTGACTTTGGTCAACTATCGTTTTAAAGCTCTTTAAAAAGGGCACCGAACACCGATTATGGGATTTTTGACTTTAAGAACGTCTTTTGAATTAATTAGCTCATCGGTTAAGTTATTTGATGAACTTTACTTTGTCTTATGTCATTTAAGTTGAAAGGATTAATCTGTCTTTGGAGTGCGCGCAATCGGATAACGGACTCATTCGAACAAATACATCACTAGATATCTCAGAAACTTCAAAGTGGGCAAACTTCGATTTTGTAAGCATGTTGTCTTTGTTATACTATGTCTGTCAACTTTCTATAATCGCTAAAATGGCCGAGCCACTTTTTATCTGTTGTCAACGTTAGGGGGAGACTCTTGGTGCGAAAATGGTCGAGTGCCATATATACGCTAACGTTTGGGGGACCTATTGGTGTCGAAAAATGAACTTTATTGCATTATGATTGTTTGACTTATATAGTGTAACTGCTTACGTTTCCCACCGGAGTTTCACAACTCACGCCTTCAAATGTTTTATTACATTTCGAGATAATGATGACGAGCCTGGAGCAGAGCGTAGGACTGTCCGCGTGGGCGTCATTCTCGTATTTCCCGATAATTTAAGTACTTATGTTTTGATGAAGAAACCTTAAAGCTTTTGTAATAAGTATTTTAATAATGCGTAACTCTTATAAAACTTATTAGTTTTGATAAACTTTTCAAGTTTATATTAACAAATTTTTAAGCCCACATTTTAGTAATTAAAGTATAATATTTATGCTTCCGCAAAATATTTATAAATTCTCAAGTGTACCACGGTGGCGTTCTAATCGAAATGGGTTGGGCGTTACAAGTGGTATCAGAGAGCGGTGCGTTTCTATAGGTATAAATGATTTTTCTTTAAAACTTTATTTTATTTTAAGAACTTGATTACTTGAAAATTGGGAAGGGCGACCACGTTAGCGTAACCTTCACTCGCTCCGAGGTATGATTTAGTAAAATGCTTTGATATTATTGCATTTTATTTCAATGAAATTTTATGAAATGAACTTGTTCTCAAACAAGAACGATTATGAATTATGATGAACTTTAGAGGAACTTTACAAGAATTTTATGAGAACTAGTACAACAAATATTGAAAACCTAAATGATGCTTTTTAGAACTTCACAATTGAAAGAACTTTGAACTTAGATCATTTGATGCTTCATGAACTTAGACTTTTGAACTTAGTTCTCGAAATAAGACCCGACAATTAGTTGACTTTTAGATAGATGATAAAACTTTCATATACTCGGATGAATCCACGAGAGAATTTACGGTGACTATCTGAATGCTTTACTATGCGTATGGGTGAGCCATTAGCCGACTATGTATATCGCGTTGGTCATTTACGTAACCAAGTTATAGCGATAGTTTCGATGTGCCGGACTTTTTCTACCGAAGCTACTCACTTGGTCGCGACCACCGTGCCTATTGATAGTGAATCGCACAAAGGTATTAGACCGTATGTTCGGCCGAGAATGTGGTTATAAGAGGAAACTTTAGTTACGTTCGTTTCGGACATCGTTTAATCTCCTCCCGTAACAAACAAGAGAGAGGACGGTTAGTGAGTGACCAGTTGTTCCAACAATCGGCTATGGAACGAGGGGAGGCGGATAGACTCCATAGGTGTCTTTGAAAAACGCGATATTCATGCGAACCGAACTTCATGAAGATGCGGTCGAGGCGCCTAGAGTTGTCTACGTTGCCAATACGCTCGGGCGACACGAGCGACCAGGCCAGCTATGGGTCCGAGTCCGACATCACGGGGGATGGAGGATATGCTCCATCCGATCGTTTGATTTCTTATTTGAGAAGGGAGCAAACGAGACCCGCTCACTGGGTGTCCTGGGACGATCGTCCTTTTTATATGTATATATATCTAGTTTTAGGAGCACGATGACGTGGAGTCTACTTGTTTATTATTTATACTCACGCCCATTTTCCCGTAGGCATCAAGTATATATCGGCTAGTAGGGTGGACCAAAGATTTTTATTTTTTGTGTTGATGATTGTACAAATGACTGCTCACTCATTGTAGAAGCATGAAGTCCAAATAAGTTATAAATACGAGTAGGAATGGTATTTTGGCTCTCCTCGTATCGGTTTATAAATATATCGGGAATAGTTACTCATTGTTATGTCATTTATCATTCGCCACATGTATGTATTTACTTTTATGATTGGTTGCACATCTACTTTGTTGTCGAGTGTCCTGTATGGAACTACCGCTAAACATTGTGGAATTATGTCTATCTATAATCAATCCTAAACAAAGCGCACTATGATATTTCGGTTAACAAAGAAAAAATGGCACCACAAAGAAGAAAACCAGGCGGACCAAGGATAGAAAGGGAGCCCTCAATCGCTCACCAACGAGTGAGCATGCAAATAACCTCAACCAACCAGCTCTGCGGTTGGGCGATCTGGGGCGGGACTTGCAAGGACTTCCTTACTACCCTGCAGGTATGGTGACTCCCAGAATGCACTGTGGCACTACGAGGGTGCACGCACAATGAAATCGTCGAACAATTCCGACGATTCGCGCCACCAAGACTCCGGAAATGAGGTCCCACCAGAATCGAAGAGTGGATCATGGAATTAGAAAGAATTTTTGATCACCTAGAGTGTTCGGAGACCCGAGAAGGTGTCTTGTGGAAAGTTTCGATTAGCTTGAAGTGCGGCCACGGCACCGGACATCGCACGAAAGGACACCGGAGATATGCGAGAAAAGGGAGTTGACGTGGGATGAATTTAAAGGGATGGTTCTTGATCGCTATTTTCCTAATCAACAGAGGATCAAAAGGAAAACCGAGTTTGTAAATTTAAAACTAGGAAGGTTCTTGGTGATGGAATATGAAAGACAATTCAATCAATTGTCTGGTTTGCACCTCATATGGTGAACACGGATGGGAGGAAGGCGAGGAGGTTTGAAAGAGGGTTAAGGCGCCGAAATCGGGAGTATTGTATCGGGTTTAAGGTTGCCCACCTACAGGAGTACCACTATGACGAGTGCATAGGGCGGAAAGGGCTCTTTTTAAGTGCCACCAACCGGACACGGGATTGATAATTGCTAAATACAGGCATCCGAGCTCACCGTATAAGAATAGGAGGCCCCAAAGAAGGCCCGGACGTCCCAAAACACGAGTTGGGCCCCAGCTCGTGTTTTCGCTCTAACTAATGAGGAAGCACCAGAGGAAAACGAAACCATGACGGTATGCTACCCGTATTTCACATACCCGCACTTGTATTATTTGATCTCGGAGGTGGCGTAGGGGACTGTCCGCGTGGGCGTCATTCTGTATTTCCCGAATAATTTAAGTACTTATGTTTTGATGAAGCAAACCTTAAAGCTTTTGTAATAAGTATTTTAATAATGCGTAACTCTTATAAAACTTATTAGTTTTGATAAACTTTTCAAGTTTATATTAACAAATTTTTAAGCCCACATTTTAGTAATTAAAGTATAATATTTATGCTTCCGCAAAATATTTATAAATTCTCAAGTGTACCACAGTGACATTAATGGGTTCGGGGCGTTACACCTTGTCTTTTTGAATTGCCTTCTTTGTTGTGTAATTACCTATGCTATGCTTTCCAATGCCAGTAATTGATATCATTGAAAGCATCATGGATATTCAACATTTTCCTACTTTTGCAGTTTGGTTTAAGGGCCAGGGGATTATAACCTTGTTTGGTCTATATAGCTTGTATTTCATGACAACTCAAATTTAAAACCCCCCACCCCCACCCCCACGCAAATACTGCTGTTTGAACACTACTGCTGGTAATTTATGCAGAGGTCACATCTAGATTGTGTATCTGGATGGTGGCAGACTAGATGTTTCCACTCAGGTTGTCCTTTGGCCAATTTGCATGTGCTGTTTCTTTATTACTACTTGAACAATAGCTCCAAGAACTTGGTGTTCTATCACCAATTTTTGTATCAATGTAATAAACCAGAGCTTTATGATAGATTGATAGTATAAACTCTTTCTTGGATTATGGACTTTTCCAGGATTACATGTGTTCGTTTTAATCTCAACTATAACACTAGATTTCCTTTACTATGCGCAGAAAAATGGAAAAAAATTGTTCTCTGACAAGCCCTGGCGTAGTTTGATTTTTAATTTTTTGTGTGTTGTACAAGTCCTGAAATGGATTAATCAATTGTGGACTTTTCATGCTTTTGATGAAATTAGTTGGTGCTAGAAGATGACTGTCTTTCACATAATGCCAAAAATGTTAACAGAAATTGTTTCTAGTTGGAAGATTGTAGGAACAAATTTAATTTTGGTCGAGTGTAAGATGGATAAGATGAATGATTGCTTTTGAATTGCTATAGAGTGCGGGGATCCCAATTCAATGAAACACGTTCCTGGGTAACAAATTCTGCCCCTTCCCGTTTTAATTTGTTAAAAACACAACAAATAGTTGTATAATGACAAACCCAAAAGTGAGAGATTGCAATTTTTGCAATCCTTTTCCCACGTGAAGATGTTGAATAGCACAGAAGCATCTTAAAAGATGATGTTTGTCTCCTCATATTGCTTTTCGGAGCTTATTAGTGATAAGTGATGTATATGCTGTATGCTCATTCTTCTTTGCTTCTCTCCCCAGATTGTTGAAATTTCCAGGTCCCTCATTCTTGATTGGGTAGTTGCGCAACACGAAAGAATTCTGGAATGGATTGGACGTGCTTTTGATCTTGAGGTCTGTCTCATACTTGGTTATGGCACTGCAATCTGCATTTGACGCAGCACTGTGACATAGCAAATCAATGGATTGTTGCACCATTTATGGGGTTCTTCTCATTGGTTTGCTTCAGTTTTTCATGGGCAAACATAAAAATTGTAAACATGTTTTTACAGTATCTCTTACCATCAGTCTGAAACTATTTCCTTTTTCCGTATTTACAGAACTGGGAACCTTTATCATTTCAGAAGAAGCAGGCAGCTTCAGCAGTTGAAGTGTTTAGGATCATAGAGGAGGTATGCATTGTTTCTATTGTGTAAGTGATACTTTCCGCATGCTATATTGAGTGGTCGAGCAAGATGCTCATTTGTGCCCTCTTGAAATGTTCAAGTAGAACAGCTGTGTTTCTTGGAGGAACTAGGTCCGGTCTGGATAAATGTCAGGCCATGCTTCTCAGGCGTCGTCATAGTCTCTTAATTTTTAAACGCCTGACCAAAATATCCAATTTCATTGGGTGGATCTTTTCATGCTGAAAGATGCTCTGGACCTCCTCGTGTACTGACATTTATTTGGAAAGTTGTTCCGATCCTTCTTTGTTAGGATGATACCACTGATTGCCCATTAAATTGGCTGAAATAAACCACCAATTGGGAGTTGATACTTACAAACATGGGTCCCACAACGATAGAGAAGACTGTGGCCCAATGTAATGAGTCCCTGGCAGATTATCTTGCCATGAAATTTATGATTTTTCCTGATCTAGACGTCAGAATTTAGAATTATTTGCTTAAGTCACTGTAATATGTTAAATGTCTGCTGAGATTTTTTTGAAAACGTGTTACATCAGTCATATGTGTCTCAAGTTTCCAGGTCGGTTTTGCTCATACATCAGAGGTCCTAGGCTTTAAATTTTGGTTCCTGTTTTGTTAGTCTGCATTTCTAGGCCCATGACACTTGTTTAAATGTATGTGTGACATGTGGAATATTATTAATGTCATACAACTTTAATGTGCTTTTTAGTTTGAGATTTGATTATTTGACTTTTGCTCATTTGCATCCGACTTCTGTGTATTTCTGTACCGCACTTATGTCCTTACTCAACTTAAACCTCCTGGTTTTCACTCCTCCCTGTCACTAGATTCCTGCCTTTGTTTGAGCTCCTAATTTCATTGAATTGTCCAGAACTACTATTATCTCCTTGAACCCCTTCCTTTTTCCCACTATTGTCCTAACAACTGATCAGTATTTAAGTGAAATGATACTGTGGCAGCTGGCATCACAATAAAACAACTGTACCTACTTTTTCTTTCATATTTGTTGTTACCATCATAGTTGCAAATTGTGATGCTCTCACTGAGGTCAGAAACTCTTGTTAAATCACCCAAACTTCTTTCTGTTATAGCATAACATTTTGTTGTAAAAACCACTACGTCATTTGTTGAATATTTACTATATCTTTTTTTCCTTTTTGGTCCGTGTCAGCTATTTATATGTGCTTAAGGATTTTTTTACTTTTTACTTGGCTTATTGTCTTCTTTTCATGTATTTACTAAGCACTTCTTGTTGAGTTTTCTGATTTATTTGTGGATATAACATGTCATTTAATTTGCAGACAGTGGCTCAATTTTTTTGCGTGGAGTATCCCATTGGACATCACTCATTTACAAGCTCTACTATCCATTATTTTCCATAGCCTGGACACCTATTTGTTGAAAGTGGTTAGCCAGTTAGGTATGGACCTTCCGACAGTTGCTAATTTTCGGTATATGTCAGTAAATTAAAGCTCCATGTGTGCATTACCATGTTCCGTTTAAATGAAGTTTTAATGCTACAAGTTGATTCTTACCATTTCCTTTAGTTGAGTGTCACACAACTTATGTCATATAATATCGTATTACAGTCAGTTAACTGAACCAGCCTGGTGGGGACAGAGCATGAGCCAATTGTGATTCTTTTAACAAGTGAAGGCCATAGGGTTAAATATGAAGTTTCAATGGGTTGTCCAACTTAGATATGAGTTGTGAGGGCTATTATGCTTGCTCATATCTTTCAGTTAACTTAGATATGGGCTTGTGGTAGTTGTCTTTGATGCAACATTGGATTTCATGCCAGTTTATTTATTTATTTATTTATTTTCAGTTTGCTGGCAACGGAAAGGTAGAATTGATTTGTCCAGTGTATTGAAATTAATGTAGAACTGGAACACCTTAGTGGTTGGTTAATTAGAGTGCATAGCTGAACTGATTTTCTTTGGAAAATTATTTGGTACCCAGATAGCCTAAAATTGCAACAAATACCAAAAAAAGAAAAAAGTAAAAATGTGCTCATGCAAAAATTGAGCCTATATTGGCGTACTTGTATCTACATTAGTCGCATACTGTATTCGTGTTAATTCTAAATGGAGTTAATTTGTTTGGAATCTATGAATATGCATGGTTATTTCTTTTTTGGCAGCCGAATTTTAACTACTTAAAGTAAGATGATAACAATGCATTTTGGTGGTGCAGTTGAGAAACACAACTTGTATCCTTCTACTCCTCCGTTGACTCGTTACAAGGAAGCAACATTTCCTATTGTCAAGAAAAAGCTGGTAGAGAGTTTGATTATAGATGATGACATATATAAAAACTTGGATGAATTGACAGCTTCCAAGCTTTGTATCAGACTGAACACTTATCGAGTGAGTGCAATTTTTATTCTGATGCAATAAATCTTAAACTCCATTCTCTCTTTACGGACTTGTTCTCATTTTGGTTAATAAGTTAAAAGTATCTTTTATCTGGAAGATTAACAATGTCTATGAGTTCTTACACCTGTTTCTAATGTTGCTCGCTAAAGTACACATATGAAGCTGGCATGCTTCATTAAATTCTATTTATCAGAGAGGTAATCAATTACTGCCCCGCAGCCAGATAGGTTCAAGAGGGCTATGGGTTACAGAGAGTGCATTAAGCTACAACTGCTAATGAGCTAAGTCATCTTAGTTATATTAGTTTTCGGGACTATCTTATATGGGACAATGCTTGAAGCCAGGAGACAGAACTTGATGCTCAGAGCAGATTCAAAAAAGTATGATGCATGTATCATACGTATTTGACTGACCAATTGGCAGAGCACTAAGTTATTTGCTGATAATTTGACTTTGTGCCTCTGCTAATGGGTTCTCAGAAATTATTGCTATTAATGAAATACAATGTTTGGTGATGTAAGATAGGGTATTCTTAAAAGGAGGGAAATGAACAGGTGTCAGAATTCAAGGACCTGGTACCTAAATTTAACTTTAAATATGCGATTAAAAAGACAAAACACAGCTTTTTAAACAACTTTTTCTCATCCAGAATCAGCTTGGGGTACTTCTTGTTTAATTTTTTTTGTGCATGATAGGAAAAATAGGTCAGAAAGAGACGATGTCTAATTCTAGGAGCTAACTGAAATATATACACGCCATCTCACTATTGAAATTTTTTGCTTTCACTAACTCCGCAGATGCTGATACTTCTTTGCAGTATATTCAAAAACAAATTGATGTACTTGAAGACGGCATCAGGAAGTCATGGGAATCTGTCGCATCATACCGAATAGACAGACATTGTAAGTTATTCAGCATTCATCTGAGGATTTGTCAATCTAATTTGCAACTCTTTGCTCTATATCCCCTTGTTTTTATTTTCTCCATTAGGGATATAATTGGGTACAAAGTAAGGTTTTCATATTAGTCCTACCCTAGGCAGATTTCCCTCATAAAGACATCTAAACTGGCGACTTTTAGTTGGAGAAGCATCATCCATCAAGGAATAGAGACAAACTATGAGATATTGAAACTTCTGCACAACTATGAAAAGCAGAAATGATGGGCGTGCTCCTTGTGCTTTTAAAACCCACTTCATAAACAAATCTGAAAAATACTCATGTATTCTGTTTTCATTAGTTGTTTCTGACGCTGTTGAAATATGCCTCAGTTGATTAAAATGCCAAAACAATAGTCATATTATTTATTTTCATTATTTGTCTCTGAAGCTGCCGAAATATCCCTCTGTTGATTAAACTGCCAAAACAACATATAATTCATCGAGATGCTTTTAATGTGTTATAATTCATCCAGATGCATTTAGCGTAGACAATTATTCTCATTCTATGTGCATGGCATGAGAAAGGACAAGTTATAAGGACCTTCATCGGAGCTGAACATCTGTTTTGTGCATGCGAAAATTTGCATCACCCTTCATTAGACAACACAAAAGAAATTCCTGAGACTCTGGAGACAACAGATATGAATGATGAATCAGTTTCTGAGCTTTTTGTTGCAACGCTGGACTGCATCAGGGATTCTGCTGCTGATGCTGTTAGAAAGACTAGCGATTTCCTTGGTAAGTTATAGCTGATCCTACATGTAGTTCTGTTACCTTTGCCCATTAACGAGAATATCATTTAAATTGAGATTGAGGTTTGGTTATGGTCCTCATGTGTATATTATAATAGACTCTGATACATATATTTGGTGGGAAATTTTACAAGAGAATTATGTCTCTTTTCTTTTTGTAGCTAGAAAGAAGCCTGTAAAATAACCTATATGAACAGGTCAAGATTGTTTTAAAACCCTGTGCTATTTCCTGCTTGACAAAAAGAGAGAGAGGGGGTGGGGGGCGGCTTTGGATTGGAGAGTTTACCATCTGATGTGTTTAGTAGGTAGTAGTATATGCATTTTTGTGTGTATGTGCATGTGCATGTGTATGCATGTAAGTTAGCGCTCAAAAATAAAACAAATAAGTTTGTAATGTAGACATATATAGTAACAAAATTCTCATTTTTGCTCATGTTGCATAAGTTGGCATTGTGTTTGGTTAATGTTAGGCACATCTAGCACATATGTCCGAAGTGCCAGATATGTTTGTCCACTGACTTCTATGCTTATTATTTACTGGACATGTAGTTGGAGTGGTGGCCATGTATTTCCGGAGTTTCGGATGTGTGCTCATATCAGAGTGCCCCACATATACGGCTTAATCATAGAAATGTCTGTGCTGTATACGTAATTTACTGTTTTAACCCAGAGCACTTTATAAGTAATTTACTGTTTTAGGAAGTGAAATTTTATTTATCCATATGACAAAAAGGAAATAGTAGTTTGGACCCTAGACGAAGGGGAGTATTTTTTCTTTCTGCATGTGAGTTATGATATGTTATAAGTTGCTTTTGTTGTAAGCACTTAATAAATAAATTCTTGCTGCCTTTAATAGCTTAAACTTTTAAATGAGATTTCATTAGCATGTTTGTGAAAACAGCAAAGGTCCAATGTTTAGATGACCAGATTTCAGTTCCATGAATTCATTAAAATTCCATATGCATGGCCGCAAAAATGAAATATGGCTTCAGGTGAAGAGAAACGTACAGGACGTTCAGTAGATAGTTCCTTTTGTTGTTAATTCGGCTTTTGACTGCATGGCTTGAATAGATATGAAAGTATAGATTGTACATCTCTGGCATATAGTTGATAATAATCTAGTTTCTTTTTTGTACATATGTCAACATTATTTGACATATATAGCATGTTTTTTGGCTCTTAAAGTCTATCGTCATGAGTGAACTTTTGCAAATAAAGCAGCATTTTAAGAAAGACATAGGTATTGCATTTTTTTTTTAATTTACTTTACGATTGAGCATTTCAATGTGGGGTATGGGAACTAAAGACATAGAAGATGCATTTTCTATGATTCACTTTAAACATTGAGCCTGATCAACAGCTATATCTTTGTTCTTTGACTTCCAGGAGCCAGAATTGTGTTCTGGGATATGAGAGATTCGTTCCTGTTTTATTTGTATCATGGCAGTGTGGATGGAAATCGCTTGGATGGTGTACTTCCAGAATTTGATAAAGTAATACATTTCGTATTATGTCTTCCTTTAAATATTTTGGGTTTTCTTGCACCACAAACGCATGCACAGTTGCACATTACGCCTAATCAATAGACAGACAAATTCATGTCATCTTACTTAGAAACAAAGGTAGATGTGGATCCTTTTCCTCTGTTTTACTCTATCAATTTCAGAACTAAGAGGGTGTTTGGCTGAGCTTGTAAGATCTTTTAAACATTTTACAAGCTGTGGGTGCTTATAAGCTCCTAAAGAAAAAGTAAACCCACTCCAACTTATTTTCAAAATGAGATCTTATTTTAACAAGCACCTTAGGCTCGACAGTTTCAATTACTAACAACTTAAAAGTCCCATCATCTTATTTTATAAGATAAGTTGGTCAAACACCCTCTAGATCCTGAATATGGTCATATAGGCTGATGATTGTTTTTTGCATGTAGACCTCTTCTTAGGTTTACTGACGAACAGAAATCCATCTGAATCTGCTATGTGCATCTAGCAACTTTCTTTGAATGTGCCTAAGCCATCCTAGTCTGTTCAGTTACTATATGTTTCCAGTAGCTGTGGTAATAACCACCTCCAGGATAAATTCATTTTTAATTCTATTTCGTCCTGTTTTGCTCGACATTCTAATCTCAAAGGCACTCACCGAAAAGATTGATAGTTCTTGGCAGTCCAACACTTGGTTTCATATGGCATTGCTAGTCTTATTGCTGTCTAATAGAATCTTTCCCTTGAACTTAGTAACATGTGGGAAGTCATCACTATATTCTACATGCACCTTACAGATGCAGAAAAACAGACAAAATAGTTTATGCTTTGTTTTGCTGTTTTACTTCTCTAACATTCAGTAGCATGTTTATAGGTCCTCAATAATGTATGTGGTTTGATTGATGATACCATCAGAGACCTCGTGGTATCAAGCATTTGGAAGGAAACACTGGTATGATCTAGTTTGTGATATCAGTGAACATATTGCTTTTTTCTTCTCTCTCTACTTTTTTCTTTTTTTTTTCTTTTTTTCTTTTTAATTTCTGCATGCCATTGCAATAGGAAGGATTTATGTGGGTGTTGCTTGATGGAGGTCCTTCGCGCGCATTTTCTAATACGGATATTACAATGATTGAAGAAGATTTCAGTATGTTAAAGGTAAGACAAATGCACCATCCAAAGATTGTTAATAAATATTGCGAATTTTTTTTGTGATCATGCATTGCATGCTTTTATATTGTGTCAGGGTCAAATAATCAACAAATTTCGATATCTGTTGTGGAAAATTTGAAATAGTGATCATGAAAATATATACAAAAAAGTCTCTGTTGATTCTTTATTTTTGTCTCTTTTGTTTTCCTTTTGCTTGCCAACAATAATCATAAACTGATTGGAGTAGAGCATGTACTCTCCTAGACCACCAAAAGCACCTTTTGCCCGTAATGTGTTGAGAAAGTTAATGGGCAAATTACACGATTTTGTGACTTGCCGATTTTGCAACTGTAGGGATTATTATTATTATTATTCATTTTTTTTCCAGGACTTGTTTGTTGCTGATGGGGAAGGCCTTCCTCGTTCATTAGTTGAGGAGGAAGCAAAATCTTACCGTCACATTCTGAATTTGTTTTCCCGTCCGGTTAGATCACTTTCCCTTTTAGATTGCTATAATTTCAAATATTTTCATTTTCCTAATTTTTTGTCCTTTTCCTAAAATTTTGGGGCAGACTGAATCCTTGATCCAGATGCTGATGGCATCGAGTGAACACATTTCAGCTGGTGTGAGTAGTTATAAAGGCGGTCAGCGGTATCGAGGAGATGCTCACACTTTAATACGAGTACTATGCCACAAGAAAGATAGGGAAGCTTCAAAGTTCTTAAAAAGGCAGTATCGGTTTCCTTCATCATCAGGTAACCATTATTAATTCTTGGGATAATTGCGAAATACCTCGAGGTTCACTAATTACAACTACCCAGAGGTTTTTGAAAATTGCAAAAGCCATTCAGGTTTGATTCTCATAAGCAAAAAAACTTCAACCCCCCCCCCCAAAACCGACATTTGCAACAATACTACCATTAGTCCCTTAAATTTGAGACAAAATCGGATTCGGATTTTTTTTGTAGTTTTGAAACATCTCTGGGTTTGTTTTGTAATTAGCCCAAACCTCACTGGTGTTTTTGTAATTATCCCTTAATTTTTTGTAGTTTTATCTTTTCCCAGTTTTGTTTTTAGAATGTATTTTATTTAGGGATAATTACAAAAAACACCCCCAAGGTTTGGCCTAATTACAAAAATATCCAGAGATGTTTCAAAATCACAAAAAGCCCCCTCATATTTGATTTTGTCTTAAATTTAAGGGGTTAATTGTTATATTTCTACAAATATCAAGGTGGTTTTTGAAATGTTTCTTGCTTATGAAGGAAGGAAGATCTAAGTGGAATCAAACCTTAAGGTTTTTTTGTATTTTTCAAAAATCTCTGGATTTTTTTGTAGTTAGCCCAAACCTTAAGGGGTTTATGTAATTATCCCTTTTCTTTATCCATTCTTCATTCCCTTGTTATGTTGAGAAACTTGGGTGTTAAAAGTGAAGCTACTTAATTTTCTGATTAATTCATTGCAGAGTATGATGAGAGTGCAGAGGAGAGTTCCAGTTTCAGTTCACCCCTTGATGCTGATTTCTTGAAACGAAATACATCGTTTCGTTGGTCTGAGAAAGGTCATAGCAGCTTCAGGTCTATAAAGAAAAAACTCCAAGAAGCAACATGGAAATAAAAATTGTCAGGTGGTGAAAATATAGTTAAATTAAGGGGTAATTACAAAAAAAAAATCAGAAGTTTTTGAAAATTACGAAAGAAAAAATCCTTGAGGTTTGGGTCCGTCTTACATTAAGGGGATAATTGTAATATTTCCTTAAAAATCGTGGGAGGTTTAAAATATTTTTTTTGGCTTCAGGGGAAGTGTAGATGAAATCGAATCTCAATTGGATTTTTGTAATTTTTAAAACATCTGAGTTTTTCGATAATTAGCTGGAACTCAGGGTTTTTTTCTTTTTTTTTTCTTTGGTGTAATTATCCCTTAAAGTAATAGTCAATCATAAGCATTTGGTTATAAGATTATAAGATGTTGGGAATTGTTGTAGGAAGTGATTCTTTTATCTTTAAAATTGTATTGGAACAAGAAATATGAATTTTGATAGTGCAATTGGATGCGTCATGAAAATGTAATAAATACCCTTGATGTGATTATTTTTTTAGTAAAAAATGGTGGTTGAAATATTGAGAGAAAATAAATATTATATTTTCTGAATTTTTTTGCAAGCTATTGTACGGGACAAAAGATATATGTGTGTCTTCTTGTTTCAGTTGCTTGTAGCCTGTAGGTGACAATGGTAAGATATCGAGTTTTCTTGGGTTAGTTGAAAATATAATAAATTCTGAAACCCGCTTTCTTTAAATGAGCAAGTTAATGATCTATTGGGTTGAGTTTGTTTGTCTGTAAGTGAGTCAAGCTTTTCTTTTATTAAATAATTATTATTTTTAAATTTAGTCTAATTGTAAAAATATTTTTTTCTTCATGCCTAGGAGCATTCTCTGGATACTTGTGTACAAATTACAACTGTCCAACTAGTATTTTTAAATGTAAATTTCGGAAATAAAATTTATTCTTTTTTTGTGTAATTAACTCACTTGGCCAATTCTATAACAAAATTATGGTTCAATAATGATTGGTATATTAACAAATCTATAAGTTAAATTAATGAATTTTAATATTTGTTTTATGCATAACTTAAAAATAATAAAATGAATTAATCAGACTACAGAATAACTAATTAAACTGATGAACGGCAACGAGTTAATACTAGAGTGGGACCCTCCATAGCATCAGGTGATACACACAAATTTATACTACTAAAGCACAAAATTTATAAATTCATTCTATCAAGTTCATTTCCAAATTTGGAAAAGGATTTTAACAAAATTAAGTTATAATTTGTTTAAGAGTGTATTATGAAATTATCTTATAATTTAATTATAAAAACTTTCAATTATCTTAAAAAATCTAAGAAATATACTTCTAATTCTTTGTTTTACCAATGCCGTTCAATATGTGCAAAAGGTAAAATAAAGAAAAGTTAACGTAGCATTTCTTATGTTAAAAATAATTAATTTTTGGGAATCGGATATGTAGTAAAAAATACTTAATTTTTTGTTTAAATTTAAATCACAAAAGTTGTAATTCACGTCTTATAATTGAGTAAATCTCCTGTCAGACGGTATGACGACAGTGGCGGAGCCACTTGAAGCTTTGGGGGTACAGTTGTACCCTCAATTTGGAAAAAAATAATAGTAATTTTAATTTAAAAACAATATTAATAATATTTTGTACCCCCAATTTTTATATAAAATGGTATTTTTAACAATTAAAATCTAAAAAAATAAAATATCTTACATATTTTTATACAATTTCCATATTTTCTTCCCTTACAAACACTTTGTTCCCAAAAATAATTATAGAATCTAACTGATTAGCCTAAAATTTATCGTCTTCATTTTCAAATTTCTCGATCCACCACCTGTCCCCGGATCTGGTGATTGGTCAGACGGATCTCACCCGAATCAACATAACAAAAAATTAAGAGAGAGAGAGAGTACAAAAAATAACAAAAAACCATTCTTCTATTTTTCTTAGGTTTTAAATTTTAAAAAGATTGTATTTGGTTGTTGGGTTCTTTAATGGGTTCTACTCGTGCTTTTTATCCATGGACGATTTTGGTTAGCTAATTATTTTATTGCCCTTATATGATTTAAGTAAAATAATTTATTCTAGATATGTCTCATTGTATTTTTAAATATAGTTTAAATATTTTATATAAAGTCCTCAAAAGTATTATATTTTTTTCTCCAAAAATATCCAACTCGTGGGTTCGGCGAAGAAAATCAAATTTAAACCAATATTTTTGATTTTCCAAGTGTCCACCCCAAGTATTGAGGTAAGCATTTTATCGTTGGGAAGAAAATAATCTTGTTCTGATCAATTCGTGTTATGGGTTGCTGCTTTACTTTGTTGAAGAAATTAGAAATCAGCGTTCTGTGTATGTTTAAGTTCCTAGAATCTGAAATACACATTATTTTGATATAAGGGTTATGGAGAGAAATGGTAAATCAAGAGATTTCGAGCAAATAATCATTGTTGATATTGTCATGGGTGCTAGAGGCCTCTTCAAATTCTCAGCAATGGGGAAATTATTTTCTTTTGAAAAAAATGAAGATTTTTATATCACTCAAAAGTTATTTGGGGTGAGAATAATCAGTCTCGGTGTTGTTTTTATTGCTGGACTAAGAATGCTCTGATGGGCTGACAATGTGACGGTGCAGAACGTAAGGCCGAGGTACGAACCTATATCTTGGTACTAATTTATCCTTCAATTTCATGCTTATGTTCATTGGTTTGGAAGCTTATTAATCTAGATAAATGAGCAGATCGATATCGCTTTCCTGTTACTCGTACAGAATTGCTTTAGTACTTCGTATACGTGAATTGATCGAACAAGCGTTTTATGGCTCATGTTGTTAGTGCATCCAAATTTTATTGCAGTCTAATGTTGGCTCATCTGCAGAAATATTGTTAGTTCAAACTGCAAGTGTGTTATATCTATGATTTCCTTTATTTCTATTTCCTGATTTTGTTTTGTGAACTTTATTTATTGGTTGTTGGCTTAGCATCAAGATCCTATTGAAGTCCTAGAATTATGATTACAGCTAATCAGGAAGGTGATTCCTTCTAGAATTTGGCATATATGGCTTTTGAACAAATAAAAGTTATTTCCAAGTCTAAGTTATAGTTTTTAGAAAGAACTATTTATACTTGTACGGAGGAACTCAGTTGATACTGCAATGAATGCTCTGTTACCTCTTTTATGCGTTTCCTATTATCTCCAAAGGATCACGTGATCCATTTGTATCATTGTATGTAATATTTAGAAAGATTCTAGGTTCATCAAAGATTCTAGGTTCATAAAAGATGAAATAAGCTTTCGTTACAGTCGTTAACATAGGAATATTGTGTGGCTAAACTGCGAATCACACGCCATATTTAGGCATATCGCAGGTGCACCTATTATAAGAAAGATTTTATAAGATGCTTGTGATTAATGAACCTATCATGTTGATTTTTTGGTTGCCTCTTTGTGAGTTACTTAACAAGAAGAAATATTTTGCTGTTGGATTCTATGTAAGGTTCCTCGTTGAAGCTTAAAATAATCGATTTGTGACTGTTATACTGCTTCCTTCCTTTCATTACTAAAGAAAAAGACTTTTGTGATGAAAATATTTGTCTAAGTATTTCCAGATTTTTTCCTTGAAGGTTAATGTGACGGAAAGGCTTTCGTCACAATTTCTTTGAAAAAAACCTGTTCCGAGAGATCGATAACTCTGTGCTAAAAATGTGTTTGTCGTGGTGGTCTTCCACTTTGAGTCTATGATGGAAGCTCTCGAATTTCACCACAAATTACAAAAGACAAGATTATAATATGTTTTGTCCCTAACTCCTCATGGTGACAGAAAAGTTCGTTTGAACACTCAAAAAATTATTGTAATGGAAAGCTTTTTTCCCTAATATTATATTTAACAAGTAATTATAATAATGCAAATTTGCCACTATACTATGCATATACATATACATAAACACGCACACTCATACTTGGACTACACTTGCAAGATTATGTACTTATATCAAAACACACTCAATTATGTACTTCATTGTAAATATCTCAACGTTTTGCCTTTTGGAAAATTACATTTTTTTAATAAGTTGAGAGTAGTGGTTGGAGGGTAGCGGATAAATTTCAAAGAAATCGAAGATACGAGGGTTCAAACCCTAGTCAACACCCCTACGAAGAGTGAGTGATACCACTTGAACTACAAACTCGTGGGGCTTTTTGGAAAATTACATAGATATATGAATAGTTAAATTGAATGATTTCTAAAGTTGTTGACCCGAAAGAATTCTCCAAGTACATTTGAACTATTCCGATCTAAATAGGAACTATTAGAGGTTTTCATGTCATAGTAACTAATTTAAACACCACTTAGCAAAGTGGCAAGACTAATAGGGATCAATACACCAATCATAACTCCAATCCAAATAATAGAATGTGAAATAGATAAAAACTCATCATATATATCATATTTTGCATGAGTATATGAATAAAGAGAACTTCTAAACAAAATTGAAAAACACAAATATACATAAGTAGTCTAATGGCATGATTGGTATGTGGAAATGCGTGGGAATGGAATGAACTTTCATTAGTTCATACCCATTCACATTATATTTTTTATTCCGCTACAGGATTTAACTTAGTTCATTCCTTAGTTCATAATAGTCTATTTGTTCGATTCTATTTTTGATTCCGCTACAAGAATTAGCTTAGTTCATTCCTCATTTGAATAGGTTGAAATAAAATTGTTTGATTCTATTTTTTATTCCACTAAAGGAATTAACTTAAGACAAATTATAGTTTTATTAAACTGATTTCCTTTTAATTTATTCTTAGTTACAAAATTTTAGGCCTAGGGACTTTACATTACTTTGAGCCTAAGAACATTCTTGGATAGTTTCATATAATTTCCGTGTTTGAGAACAATGCACTTGGATTATGAGAATTTAATAGGGATGTCAATCCCTGACACGAAACGATAGCATGAACCCATGTAGTTCTTGAGAAAATACGATCACGAGCATGAATGCCGAGACGATGCGCCAATTTGTCTTAAAAAATAGTTATTTTATATTTTATTTATTTTTTATACATTTTGAGCATAACCCGAAACCAAATCGAACCTGGCCCGATGACTGAATTGTCACCTGGAAGTTGAGATTGAGAAGTTCTTGTATCCAAGCACGCTTGATTATGAAAACATCCGGTCTATAAAATTTCCTTTTTGAAATCTATCATACACAATCGTTCTCACATACCAAAAGGCTTAACTAGAATGGAATCTTCGTGATTTTTTCATATTAGATTCATGTAACCTTATGCACCTTACAATTCAAATATTGACAGAATCCACGGAGGATTATATGCACAATTACTCTTTTGTCTTGTTGAATGGCGGAAAGTCATTTAAGGAAAGTAATTTGACGCATCCTTCAATTGATATATCATATATGGTATGGGAAAGTGATCAAATTAGCATAATTTCCGTTGCCAAATATTTAAAGTAATGCGATGAAATCGAATGGGACCAAGATTTTCTCTCTTATTTAAAGCCTTATTTCTTTATTTCAGCTACAGAAACTTTCAAAATCTGCAACAAACTATTGTTGAACTCCTTTTAACTCGTTCCCCCTCTTTTAGTTTTAGTCCCGGCACATTTCCGCATAATAAATGAATGTTTATAAATTATTCCTCAAGTTCATCGATTTACAGGACGCCTGCAACAATGCCGAGTCTCTCACTGATCTTCCTCCAAACATCCTCTCAGAGATCCTCTCTAGGCTTCCCATCAAGAGCCTCTTTGTATGCAGGTCCGTTTGCAAAACCTTTCTCAATTTAACCTCCTCCAATCCGCATTTCAACGCTTTGCACTTTTCAAAAACAGCCCAAAATCTCATAATCAATTTGGAAGCTCATACCAGCCCACAAGATTAGTCCACTTGGTTGACTCGAACTTGATACTGCTTTTGGGTTTCGCTTAAAAGTCAATGTAAAAGAAAAAGCCATGTTTCAGATTCCTAAGTTTCCGGCCAAATATTTTGAAGAGTACCGTATGTATATTGGGGATGAAAATAACTTTGTTCTGGTTAATTCATGCAATGGGTTGCTTTACTTTGCTGAAAGAAGTGTGTGTGAGCGCTCGTTTATTTGTAATCCTATTACTAATGAATATGTAACCCTTCTTGAATACGATGTGGAAAAAATCTAACGATGGGTTTGTGGTTCGGGTTTAGTCCGAGGAGAATCTATACAAGGTACTGAGGATTTTCGCCACTGTAAGTGGTACACCGTCGCAAGATGGTTTCAAGATGGAGTATTGGGCTCAAGTCCATGTGGTCGGTTCGTCTTCTTGGAGAGATATCGAAGATAAGCCACTTTCGGAGTACCTCTCATGGGATAAATGGTCCGTTTTCTTGAATGGAACCGTTTGTTGGCTCTGCAATTATCCAGAGACATCAAAATTCATAGGGTTCTTCGATTTCCATGAAGAAAAATTGGGAAATAGCACCTCCGCTCGATTTTGGGCTAGAACAGCAAATGAATAAACATGGCATGAGCATTGGAGTTCTTGGAGGTTATCTCTGTTTGAGTGATGATACTCGGGATCTCGATATATGGGTTATGAAGAAATTTGGCAGTCAAGATTCTTGGAGTAAAGAGTTTGTTGTTGATACATCGATTCATATGGATAAACCCCTCGAGGGCCCATTCAGGCCGCTGCAAATTCTTAGCGATGGGAAAATATTGATGATCTGGGCTAACCGTGTTCTAGTGACCTATGATCCAAAAGCGAAGGATTTTGGATATCTTGAGTTTGATGGGGTGGAATCACTCACATCGGTAAGGTTGTTCTTTATACTCCTAGCTTTTTTCCTCTAAAGGACGCCTTGATGGTGACAATTTGACTGTGCAAAATATGACTTCCAGGTATGGACTCGTGTTTTGGTACTAATATGTCGAATCCGATTTCATGCTATGTTATTCTGAAATTCGTAATCGCGTAGATCAATTTCTCATTGCAGCGACTCGTAATAGTTTACTTCACTGGTTTGTTCCTAGTTATTCCAAAGGGATAGCTACAAAATTGTCCTTGTGGTTTGACCTAATTACAAAAAAACCCAGCTAACTTTGAAAATTACAAAAACCACCCTTGGGATTTACATTCGTCTTACATTTTGCACCTGCCGTTAGTGGAGCTAACGAAATTACTGATGTTATCAATATTTTCACAATTACTTCCCTCAACTTTTCTCAATATTACAAATAACCCCAGTTTTCCATCTTACATTTTACAATTACACCCTCAACACAAATAGCCAAGCAAAAAGTTAGGGCTATTTGTAATATTCAGAAAAGTTGAGGGCATAATTGTAAACTAATTTGGTGATGTTAGCAAATTCCGTTAGGTCAACTAACGGCTGAGGCAAAATGTAGGGCGGATGTGAACCTCAAGGGTGATGTTTGTAATTTTTGAAGTTAGTTGGGTCTTTTGTGATTAGTTCAAACCTCAGGGTAGTTTTGTAATTGTCCTTGTTCCAAATTGTGCAATCAAACACTGTTATCATTTTTAGTGTTTATGAAAGTTTGCATCAGATTGAACATCTTTAGTAGTTTATGACAAACTTTGGCTTGTCTGAAGAAACATTACTAGTTCAATCCGACTACTTCCGTGTTCGATTTATTTGTTTTCTTATGCTTATTCTGTTTTCTAAATTTTTCTTGTTTGTTGGCAGAGAAAATCCGGGTTTGATTGAAGATTAACATTTTCTGGGTAAAAGTGTATGGTAATCTGGAATGAGCATTTAGTTTTCTTTTCATAAGTTTGGTGCTGTTTAATGTAATGTGGATTATGTATCCTTTTGGATTTCATGTACTTGGTGAAATTAAGATTGTCTTTGAGTTTTCTTGTTTACTTTTTTTATATTGTTATTATCAATTTATTGTTTATAAAGTACAAACTTTTGAATTATGATCTGCTAGCAGATGACGATCATATGTTATTGTTAATGAAAATATGTCCTCGTGTGGATATAATTTTTTAAAAGTAAAAAAAAATATTATATGTTGAAATTATTTTGAAGAAAACTCAAAATACAATATATATTTTAAGAGACGATTGTTTTGAAATGTCTTTTTCTGAAAATATATTATAAGCAATCACACAGCTAAACTTGACAGTTGTCAGCATATTTTAAGAAATTTAGATTGGAAATAATAGAAAATTATATGTTTGTTATAATTTTGTAAAATGGAATAATCGAGCTGTGACTCGAAACTAGCATTAAAATTATTTCCGCTACTTATTTATGATAGAGCCGCGTCTGTGAGCGCGAGTAGTTTTGTGTAAATGTTGGTTGTTGTATTGAGGACTAAATGTCGTGTTGGTTAAATTTGATTTTTATCCTTTGTTATTATAAAATTGACTTAGATCACAATTTATAAATTTTTCAAAATAGTAACGCCTCAAAAATAGTTTTTTTAAACAAAAAAAAATATCAATTTCACGATATACTCCATTTTGGCCTCTCCCCCATCTTTAGTTCTTCTTTCCCTCTTTACTTCCAAATCCGTATAAGTGAATTTATAATTACCCCTTTCCACATTATGAAGATGATTCACAGATCCACATTTTGATCAACTTTGTGTTTCAATGATAGAAACTTGTACTTTTCGGCAATTGTACGTCGATCACATATGCGTCATGTGTTTATCCCGGTTGTGCCACCCAAAAAGGCTCAAACATCCACAACTATCACTTATCAAAACATCAAGTAACTAAATACTTATGAATATTAATGAGTTGGGTTTGGAGTTGGTTGTAATGAATCTAGATTCGAAATTATAATTTGTTGCGAACCCGATTCTCACTCGTTTATAACTTTAAAAACTTTTATTTATTAAAAAAAACAGTATTACAATATTTTAATATGAAGAGATGGTGTTATAAGCAAAGAACTAATTGTTTATAAAATATTTATGTGGATCGTTATATTTGAAAAATAATATTTCAAAAATTATATGTTATATATATAACTAGTAATTCCACCGTGCGTTGCACGCGTATCAGTATTTTAGCATTATTAATTTGTAAGAAAACTATTTATTAACAATTAGTTGGTATTTATTATTTTATTTTAATAATAATATTCATATAAAGTAAATAAAATTAAGTATTTGTATATCAAATTTA
This sequence comes from Rehmannia glutinosa, assembly GCA_016081115.2. NCBI lineage: Eukaryota > Viridiplantae > Streptophyta > Magnoliopsida > Lamiales > Orobanchaceae > Rehmannia > Rehmannia glutinosa. Next base: position 4,851,206 of record CM071927.1, read on the forward strand.
TATTTTTAATTATAAACTTAAATGTCAAATTCAGCTCGTTTATATTTATCTCTCTATATATGAATATTTTTATATTGGTATTATATTTGTCACTCTCTTTCTCACACACATTTTACCTCAATACAAAAAAATCATATGAGACATATGTTTTCATATTGAACTTGAATTGATGAAAAATATAATACTTGAAATTATTAATAAATAAAAATCTTCACAACATTAATAAATATATTAACTCTCCATAAATAATGTCAATGAAGAAATGTAGTTTTACAAATTACGAAAAACTTAAGCACTTATATACAACAATATATAAAATTAATACCTTATCTCCAAGCGATTCAAAATGAATGGCTCTAGAGTTAAGTTCAAAGTCCGTGACAAAATAATAAAAATAAAATATATCTATTTTAATATAAAGTCCATCACATTTTATCAAAGAGAATATGTTGGGAGAGGTTAAAAGCGAAAATCTTTTGAAGTTAAGGCATGATGGTGCAAATTCAAGAAATTGAGCAAAATAAATTAGAGTTTGTAGTCTCTCGATGAAGGCATGTAAGCTCAGCGATCCTTTTTATTGTTAACACGTGGTGGTATTTCACCCTTTGTGTTTCAACACATGTAAGTTCATTCAAAAAGATTAGAGAATTTGTTTTCCATAACCCAAAAATTATTTTGTTAGTAATCATAATGAAAAAATTGTTGCTCTCAAGATTTTCCATCTTTTGCTCTTTCAAACATGTATTCGTCCATTTTCTTAGTATTTTTATTGAAACATACCTAACTATCAATAAATTGACTATCAATAAAAGTTGACTCAAGTTAATGAAATGGTCATACGACTATCAATAAAATTGACTCAAATCTTGATGTGAACTACGAATCCATACCGGTTTCACATTTGTAAAAACTTGTCTAAAAACAATTGGATCTCTTTTTACTCGGCAATTTGGATATATGACCTAAAATCTTAATCTCGGTTGGAGCATATTGACGATCGATTGTCCTAATTAAGATTGATTGATAAGAACTTAGTTAATTTTAACATACAAATTATAAAATAATTAAGTTAAAATTAAAATTAAAAGTTGGTAACCATAACAAAACTTACAATAATTGCTTTGATCTCATATGCTTTCTTCAAATCAACACTATCCTTGTCCCACAAAGAAAAAGAGCATTTCAGGTATAATCCATCACCGCATCCGGGTTATACCTAAAAGATTTAAATAGTAAATTCATTTTTTCTAATAATATAAAAATATCGGAAAATTCAATAAAAACACGTAACAAATGATTGAGTATCAATGAAATTTGTTATGTGAGTATTTGTTCTCTTAGTGTATTATTTATGTAATATATTTAAGTATACACCAAATAAGGATAATTGATTAACGTAGAAAAAATACATATGGCTCCCACTTTCATCTAAATACCACACTTTGAACACTTAAGCTTTTCACCATCATTATATAACTTTCTATAAAGCATCGAGGGCATGAGTTGTACCCGACCAATTCTCTCATTCTCAACTTCGCTGTTGTGCAATATGTCGAAAAGAACCATCACAGGTAAAAAAAAAATGGTGTATTAAAAAATTAATAAATTAAACAATTTATTTAGTATATATTAGTACTTACTTCATTATTTTCAAGAAGTTGTCATGCGATAGTCCTACCATAACTTTTCCATTCGAGAAATCGGTTGTAATTGAACATAGAAAAACATCGGATACCTTACTTATAATACTTGTTCCAACAGACATTTTAGACAAACTTAATCCACAATAAATAAAATTTATCAATATAATTAAAGAATAATAAAACATAATATAAATACTAAAAAAATAATAAAGTATGCACCTTGTTATAAAGGCGCTTAATCTGATCATATCCATTTACAATTATCTTAGTCATATTATAAATATTGGTAACCCGTGACCTTTTCTCGTTGATAAAGCATTAGAATACAATTCATTAAAATACACGTAATAGAAAAACTTATTCATATTAAAATACCTTTATATTCTTTAACTCGACAAAGCTGGGCAGAAAGCAACAACAATAGGCGAAGCAAGCCATCACTCAAATAAGTGAGTATTTTGTCAATGAAACCATCCCAAAGAGTACACGTAAGTCTTCTCCCTAAACAAGCAATTTAAATTAATAATATCATACAATTATAAATTTAAGGGATATGTAAATTATGTACTATCTATAAGTACGCAATTAGCATATATTTACTCTAAATCCTCAAGATCTGATATCCATAACCTTTCCTTCGGCGATCGTGCGGGGGTGGTTGAAAGGCCACCACTTTTCCTATGACATATGTAGTAAAAATATGTTTTGAGGTGTATTGACAAAAAAAAGCTAAACTAATCAATTTAGAGTTCTTGTTCTACAAATTCAACTATAGTTGTTATCATTATTACAAATACTATTTACAATAAAAATAATTTAACAATACACATACCTATAAGAAAGTATGCATTTCATGAGGAAGATTCGGAATCTCGTCAAAAGATTTTAAATTATATAAATCATACGGAAACAAATCATCTGAATATGTCTCTCTATTATTGTACGTCCATAGAATCTAAACTTGAAATTAAAGGAACTTGTCTTGAATTTGTTGGTATCTTTGGATACCATAAAATTGGAGACAATATACTGAACCCACCCTCTTCCAAACTTTGGCTTGTTCTTTTCAATATGAACCTTAGTACCATGTATAATATTACCCTAGTGAAAACATTGAAACATATAATAATAAGTTAATTTGATTGAAATATAATATAGGATTATATTTTCGTTCACGACTTATTTTTAAAAAATATGTTAAACTTACATTACTATCTTTAAAAACAAGTCAAAATAAAATTTCATCTCTTCTTCCGATAAAAGGCACATCGTAAGCCCTTATCAAATGAAGTTTAAGTTCCTAAAGTGATTTTGAAGGATTTATATCTTTAACCATGTTAAATATTGGTGCCATTCTTAGACATGAAAGGGCTTACTTTAAATCTATTCATAAAACCAAAAATATAACATTGCTAAGAAACTTCATGAAATCTCTTACAATGAAGTTTTGTTATTCAACAAAACATGAGAATATTTCTTTAGCTATGACTGAAACTTTTAAACTTGGTGGTTTATCAATGAACATCCCGTCTAAAATCGAAATATATAGATAATTTTGTGTAGTAAAATATTTTTGTTTGTAAAATATTTGTTACATATCGAATTATGTAAGAATTTCAATCATATCTTTTTTGTATAAGATTTTTTTATCTAAACGTGAAATAGAACTTTTGGTAACAAATATATTTCGATATATAATTGGTGATAAAAGCCTCAAAAGATTTGATTAAGCTAAACATATAATAGAAATTTTCCTACGCGTCACGATCAGATTTTCAAAGTTGAATTCTAAAGATAGTACTTAAATCGTGAATTCAATTGTCTTTAGTTTAGATGCCAAACACATAGAGTGAAATAAGGAATAACTTTCGTTTTAACATATCAAAGTATTTAGTGAGATTGATATTTTATTTTCTTTTAGGTTGACGAATTTATCAATTAAAATATTTTATTAGATCTTATTCACAATTTGTTTTCCTTTTAAGACAATAAACTTATAGATTAATAAGATTTTAAATCTTGATGTAAGATTTTATCGATTTTTCCTAAATCTACAATATAAAGAATGTAATAGAAAATAATAAAAAATATAGTGTGTATAAAAAATAATACAATATAAGGAATAAAAACAATATCGATGAATAATAAAAAAACAAACAAATCATACAAAAAACAACTTTAAAAATACAACTAAACTATCGGAATAATCAAAAAAGAAATTCACCAAATTTTGTCCGTACAAATCTACAATATAATATATAAAAACTCTTTCTTATTGTAGTATTCGAGTTGATATTGTCGGTGTTGGCGGGACAACTGAAGAAAATAGAAATAGAGGAGAACGTGAAGATGAAACCATATTTGGTGTTTAGGCTTTGAATTTAGGATCAACAATATGAAAGAACAATATGAAGTGTTTCTTCCAATGTAACTTATATAGTGTAAATATAATAGGATTTATCATAAATAATAAGCTAAATAATATAATTGGCGTGAAGATAAGTTTCTCATCGAAACAAATAAAATTATATATAGAAACAATATCAATATGGCGTGAAAGATATGTTTCTCAATTGAAACTAATAAGATAATAAAGCTAAATATAATTTAATTTCTTGAAGTTAGTAAAACAATAAAATTGAAGAAGATATGTAGAAAATGTAAGAACCGACTTTTGTTTTTTTATCAACAATAATGGTGAAATACCATTTATAAATTTTAAAATCTATATATATTATATATAGATGGAATTGATCTTATTTAATATTTTCCTAATTTATATAATTACAATGATCTTTTTATAATACATTCCTAATATAAGAATTTATAATAATTACCATTTGTAATTTATAATAATTACCATTTACAATTTTACAATGTTTCCTAATATAGATGTCAAAAAAGAGCGGAAAAATGCAATTTACGGACTTACGCTTATTATATATATATATATATAGATGAAACATAAGAATTAGAAAGTATAATGTGAAAGGAAAAATTGTGAAGGAGCTTCATTTACATAAAGGTATATTATAAAATTACACAGATGTATAGTCTAATTACCAATATATATATATATATATATTATTCACTACCTTTATCTTTTTCTTTAACAATTATCCTCCTCAATTTGTGTCATTTATAAATAAAAAAACAAATATTAATTTTTTTTTTTATGTAATATGACTACAAATTGAGTGAAGATATCTTATAAGCGTGGCGCCTTATTTACATCCTTAAGTCATCTAAAAACACTCTTTAATTTTCATAACTCACATCAATTTGAAAGACTACAATGCTCTTAGTATCGTACTAAAATTCTAAATACATCCTGAAACTCTTTCTTAGTGCACCATTCTTTTTTTAATACCTTATAATGTTGTTTCTATCCACATTCTTCTTCTTCTCTAAAATCAAAGAAAACAAATTCTCTCGATCTCTATTTTTCCAAATCGATGTATCAAGCCATCAATCTTCGTTGCAAATCGTTGTTGTATCGCGCCATCAAAATCGTTCTTGATGGTTCATTGTACCTTAGTCATTTAAAAATAGACATGACATGATTGTGTCATCCTTTAAAATACAGCGGCCGGAAGAATCGTATCATTCTTTAAAATGAGGCATGTGAGGTGGTTCGAACTTGTAGACTGTTCATTTTTTTTTCTTTTTCTTCTCAAATAGTATTTATGAGATGCTCAAATAGTGTTTGAATATTTTGCAATTTGGGATATGAGGTGCCCAAATTGTTCAATTTTTTCTTCTTTTTTCTTCACAACAACAATGTGTGTGTATAAGATGGCAATTTGATCAACTAATAGTACACAATCACTTGTCTGTTCGCCTCGTTTGGAGTTGCCTCACCTCAGAGCAGGGGGCAAGGCTAGTGTGGATATCACTTTCCGCTGGGGTACCGCGCTACGTCGATGCGTGATTCTCGGGGACGTGGGCGCGAACTTTATTTTGAAGACGTTATCAATTAATTTTTCTTTAACATTTTTTTGGGGGGGCAAGTGTAATTTTTTATTACTATAGATATAATTTTAAAATAAAATGACAAGAGAAAAATTAAATTTTGAAACATTTTTTTGGGGGAGTGGCTTGCTGCCCCTTTTTAGTTCGCCTCATTGCACCTCGTCCCTTACATATTTTTTAATATATTTAATATATATTTTGTATAGATAATATATATTATAATATATTTTTTTATCTTTTAATATTATATTTAATATTTATAAATTAAAAATAACAACTTTTGTAAATAATATTTATAAATTTATTAAAATAAATATTTTCCATTTTTTTATTTTTTCTATTTAAATTTATTTAATTTGGGTCGAGGCGGATTGTCTGTCATTGCCCAAATGACCTCACGATGGGTTGACCCGCCCCATTCTAAGGACTAATGAATAAGGTCTTTAGATATCCGATCCGTCCAACTCATTGTCATCATACGATGTGTATATGTGTTGGAGTGAAATTATGTCTTGCGGGAAAGGAATGAGGTGTAATTGAAGGAAAGGGGAATTGAGAATGTTAGAAATGTATTAATTATTAAGTAAATAAATTGTTTTTTTAAAGACGGGTGCATTTAGGAATGGATGAATTTAGGGTGGCGTTATTGTGTTTTTTTTATGAAAGACAATCTTTTCAAATACGATAAATTGTTAAATATCTTTCACTTTTTTTTCCAATTTTACCATTGCACTTATTTTCCTCCTAAATACACCCAAAATGATAAAACTGCCGGCGCGTAATGTCTTTTGGAAGAATTTTTTATTCCATTTAATCTTTTTGTTCCTCGGCAACAAAAAAAAATGTAATATCTTTTGGATTACACATTTTTTAATTTATTTTAATTTTGAATTTAATACTGATGGTATCTTATCGGCGAAAATGGTGGAATCTCTCACTGATTTCCCCTCAACCATCCTCATCGAAATCCTCGCAAGGCTCCCATTGAAGACCCTCTTCGCAAGCAGGTGCGTCTGCAAAACTTTCCTCAGTTTAACCACCCCCGACCCCTACTTCACTGCTTTGCACTCTTCAAACGCTACTCAAACTCTCGTATTCCAATTCGGAGACGTCTTCGAACCCTCAGAAATACTCAGCTTCGCCGATCCGGAACTCGATATCGCTCCTGGGTTCGTCGAAGATTTCCAATTGAAACCCATATTTCAGATGCCCAAATTGGTGAGTGATAATGCTAGCCCTAATTTTGTGGTAAAAAATAAGTTTGTTCTTGTGAATTCGTGTAATGGATTGCTTTACTGTGTTAGAAGGCACACCTCAGATGAGCGTTCCCTTGTGTGTAACCCTGTTACAAAGGAATACATAATGATTCCTGGTGTTGTTGTTCATGAAAATAGCATATTGTTACGGACTAAGAGTATGTGGTTAGGTTTTAGTCCAGTTACTAATCAATACAAGGTGCTGAGAATATTCAGACTCATAAATGAAGATGACGAACCTTTGGCGATGGGAGCTCAAGTGCTTGTAATTGGGTCTAGTTCATGGAAATACATCGACAACGATATGCTGTTGTGGCATGACTATTTATGGCGCATGTGTTCCACCTTCTTAAATGGAGTTATTTATTGGCTTAACAATTTAATAGTAGACATATTTTTCTTTGATTTTGAGAGGGAGGTGTTTGGGGACATTGAGTTGCCACCTGAATTCGGGGAAGAGCATTTGAGAATTAATCGTTGCATGAGCATTGGAGTGCTTGAGGGTTGTCTTTGTTTGACTACTTGTAATGCTCATCAGGTCGATATATGGGTAATGAAAAAGTTAGGCAATCAAGACTCTTGGAGCAAAGAATTCGTTGTCGATACAATGAGACCAATAGGTGGACTTGTCTATGGCGGATTCCAGCCACTCTATGGCGGGTTCAAGCCACTGCAAGTTCTTAGAAATGGGGAAATATTGATGCTTTGGAAAAGCAATGATCTGGTTTGTTATTATCCGATAAAGAAGAGTTTAAGATATGCTGGGGTTCATTGGCTGGAATCAAATCCTAAGGCTGTTGCTTTTACTCCTAGCTTTATTCCTCTCAAGGACACTCTTTTGGTTGATAAGGTGATGGTACAACACGTGACGCCGAGATGATTTTCAAAATCATTTGTAACATTTCGTAAGTGATTTTGATGCTTATTGTATTCTAGGAACTTGTCTGCTTAGGTATGGAATATTCGACCGTGATGGTGCAACATGTGAGGCCAAGATAATTGTGCATTGGTAACATTCTGTAAGTGATTTTGATGCTTATTGTATTCTACGAACTTTTCTGATCGTTTGCTCTATTCAGAAAATTGTGTTAGTGTATTGTTGCACTAGCATCATCTTTAAGAGTATCTGCCAATTCTTCAAAATGACTTTGACAAGAGTTGTATATTTTCGTTATTGTTAGTACATTTATGGGAAAGCATGCATTACCCATTAAGATACAGTAATCTATTGTACAAACTGTTGAATTCTCTGTTGAACAAACTAACTGCATTGATTATATGATCTTGTTTTTATACCCAATATTGTCGATCTCCTAACAATGAGCTATGAATATATTCTGCGGTTATACAAGCTGCAATATATTGTTTTGTTCCTCTAGAGTCTAGAATATAGTTCTTCCTCAATAACTATATGAAAATAAATTTGGTTTTCGTTTCAAGTTCATCTGTGATTCTGTGTAATCTGCACCCTTATCTGGAATAGACCTAAATAATACTGACAATGTACAGTACATATATATATTTCAACCCTGAAAAACTAGTTTTGAAAATTTCATAACACTAAATGCATGGTTGGAGAACCAGTTTCCCTGCAAAAAATTATCTAACAGTGTTATTAGAGGCGAGAGGCGTGCCAAGGTGCAAAGGGGTACGTAGTGCCTAAGGCAAGAGGCGCGCGCCCGAGACGCCCCTCTTGAACACGAGACGCCAAAAATAAAAAACAAATATAAAAATAATATAAGCTATTTAATTCAAAAAAAAAGAGAAGAAAATAAAATTAACACAAGCTGAAACTAAGGAAACACTGAAATTTAATTAGTAAATCAATGAAAAAGAGGGAAGTAAACAAAAAAAAGGACTTTCTGATGGTGACAGGTGGCGCCGTCGGGCGGGTAGAAGTGCTGGAGTGCAGAATCTTGGAGAAGCAGGTGCTTTCATTTTTCTTTTTTCAAATGAAACCCTAGTTTTCTTTATTTTTGAGTTTTCTAGGTTATTTTCAATGTTAAAGTGTAAGTTGTTATACCAAAGGTTAAAGTGTATTTCTGAAATGTTATTAAACTAGCAACTTTAAAAAAAAAACACCCAAAAAAAAAAGAATTTTGCAGGAGGCACGCCTCAACAGTGCCAGAGGCGCACCGAGGCGTGCGCCTCCGAAACATGCATCGCCTCGGAGTTCTAGAGGCGTTTTTCAGTGAGCCTCATGCAAGGGCCCGAGGCGCGCCTCTAACAACTATGTTATCTAACCACCATAATTTACTCATTTACTTTATTTATTTACTTTAAGAGTTTTGCAGGCATGTCCCTTATCTCGAGTCAAGGGTTTAAAGGTTATTTCTTACTCATTGGCCATTTCTCTCACATTTGAGATGACTTGAAAAGTACTCTCAATCTTTATTTAATACCAGAAAACTGCAATCGGACATGTTGCCTCCTCGTCATTTCTACTTTTCTAGTGCATTAAATTTTCATTACAACAACAAACTAAGCCTTATCCCACTATGTGGGGTCGGCTATATGGATCATATAACGTCATCGTTTACGGTCAAAAGCCATATTTTCCTTTATTTCTAGATATAAGATGTATTTTTTAATAGTTTCTTACCAAGTCTTTTAATGTCTTCCCCTACCTTTTTTAATTTGGGTGAGTGATTCTCTGTCTTCCACACATCACGATACATCTAAATGTCTCCTATAAACATGTCCAAGCCATCTTAATCGCATTTCTCTAATTTTCTCATTTATTGGTGCTACTCACACTTATTTCTAATGTGTTCATTTCTTATTCTTTATAATCTAGTGTGTCCGCACATCCATCTTAGCATTCTCTTTTATGCTATCTTCATTTTTTGTTCGTATTCATATTTAGTAGCCCAACATTCTACTCCATAAAGCTATGGGTTGCTTTACTTTGTTAAATGAATTGGAAATCAGCATTCTTGTTAAGTTCCTAGAATCTGAAATACACATCATTTTGATGTATGGGTCATGGAAAAATGGTAAATCAGGAGTCTTCGAGCAAATAATTCATTGTTGACATTGTCATGGGTGCTAGAGCCTAGAGGCATCTTCAAGTTCTCAGCAATGGGGAAATATTATTTTATTTAGAAAAACAAATGAAGATTTTTAGATTACTCAAAGTTATTTGCGGTGAGAATAATCGGTTTCGGTATTGTTTTTGCTGTTGGACTAAGAATGCTCTGATGGGCTGACAATGTGACGGTGCAGAACGTAAGGTCGAGGTACGAACCTGTATATTGGTACTAATTTATCCTTCAATTTCATGCCTGTGTTTTTAAGAAACTTATTAATCTAGCTAAATGAGTAGATCGATATCTCTTTCATGTTACTCGTACAAAATTGCTTTAGTACTTTGTATACGTGATTTGAACGAACAAGCATTTTATGGCTCATGTTGTTAGTGCATCCAAACGTTGCATGATACTTAAGCATTTCATCTTGCACTCTAATGTTGGCTCATCTGCAGAAATATTGTTAGTTCAAACTGCAAGTGTGTTATATCTATGATTTCCTTTATTTCTTATTTCATGATTGCATTTTATGAACTTTATTTATTGGTTGTTGACTTAGCATCAAGATCCTATTGAAGTCCTAGAATTTTGATTACAGCTAATCAGAAAAGTGATTTCTTCTAGAATTTGGCATTGTGTCTTTATATGTGAGTTCATGCGGATAACAAAACCTTTTGCATATCATTGCCTTTGAACAAATAAAATTTATTTCAAGTCTAAGTTATATTTTTAGAAAGAACTATTTATATTGGTACGGAGGAACTCTGTTGATACTGCAATGAAGGCCCAGTTACGTCTTTACTGATTTTCCCGATTATCTCCAAAAAAATCACGTGATCCACATGTATATAATCCTTGGAAAGATTCTAGGTTCATCAAAGTTCTGAATTTGGAAATCCTGGACTCTAATCATGTATTTATTCGTTGATTTGATTGCAGACAATTCTTATGGCCATATAAAATATGAAATAAGCTTTCTTTACAATATGTTAATGAGGTGGTTTTATATGAGAATTCTCATGACTTGAGTTCATGAAACGAATCCTACAAAACACAAAAAGTTTTTTTTTTTTTTTTATGGGTTTGGGTTTGGTTTAGATTGGAGTTCCATTTACATATAGGATCATATATTGTGTGGCTAAACTACGAATGACACAACATATTTAGGCATATCGCAGGAGCACCTATTATAAGAAAGATTTTATAAGATGCTTGTGATTAATGAACCTATCATGTTGTTTTTTGGATGCCTATTTGCGAGTTACTTAAAGAGAAGAATATTTTGCTATTGGATATTATGAAAGGTTCCCTGTTGAAGCTTAAAATAATCGATTTGTGACTGTTATACTGCTTCCTTCCTTTCATTACTAAAGAAAAAGACTTTTGTGATGAAAATATTTGTCTAAGCATTTCCAGCTTTTTTCCGTGAAAGATTAATGTGACGTCACAATTTCTTTGAAAAAACCTGTTCTGAGAGATCAATAACTCTGTGTTAAAAATATGTTCTGTCGTGGTGGGCTTCCACTTTGAGTCTTTGATGGAAGCTCTCGAATTTCACCACAAATTACAAAAGACAAGATTATAATAGGTTTTGTCCCTAACTCCCCATGGTGACAAAAAATTTCGTTTGAACACTCAAAAAATATTGTAATCAAAAGCTTTTTTCCCTAATAATATATTTGACAAGTAATTATAATAATGTACATTGCCAATAACTATGCATATACATATACATAAACTTGGCAGACCCATACTTGGATTACACGTGTACAAGATTAAGTACTTATATCAGAACACACTCAATTATGTACTTCATTGTAAATATCTCAATATATTTGCCTTTTGGAAAATTACATGGATATATGAATAGTTAAATTGAATGATTTCTAAAATTGTTGACAAAAAAAAAATCTCCAAGTACATTTGAACCATTCCTATCTAAATAAGTAAATAGGGACTAAGAGAGGTTTTCATGCCATAGTGACTAAAGCAAACACCACTTAGCAATGGGCAAGACTATTAGGGATCAATACACCAATCACAACTCCAATGCAAATAATAGAATGTGAAATGGATAAAAACTCATCATATCTATCATATTTTGCATAAGTATATAAATAAAGAGAAACTTCTAAACAAAATTGAAAAACACAATATACATAAGTAGTCCCAATGGCATGATTGGTATGTGGAAATGCGTGAGAATGGAATGAACATTCATTAGTTCATGCCCATTCAAATTATATTTTTTATTCCCCTACAAGATTTAACTAAGTTCATTCCTTAGTTCATAATAGGGATGACAATCCAAGTGACACGAAACGATAACATGAACCCGACATGCGCAAGCACTAAGAGAAACACGAATGAACTGAGGCGATGTTACAATTGTCTTAAAACATAGTTATTTTATATTTTTTTTATGTATTTTGAGCATAACCCGAACCCAAATACGAACCTGACCCGATGACCTAGATTGTCACCCCTGAAAATTCAGATTGAGAAGTTCTTATATCCAAGCACACAGATTATGAAAAAATCCGGTACTATAAAATTTCCTTTATGAAATCTGTCATACACAATCGTTGTCACACACCAAAAGCTGCCTAACTAGTATGGAATCTTCGTCAGATTTTGCGTATTAGATTCATGTAATCTTATGCACCTTACAATTCAAATATTTAATTGACGGAATCCACGGAGGATTATATGCACAATTACTCTTTTGTCTTGTCGAATGGCGGAAAAGTCATTTATGGGAAAGTAATTTCGAACGCATCCGTCAATTGATATATCATATATGGTACGGGAAAGTGATCAAATTAGCATAATTTCCGTTGCCAAATATTTCGTCATTTATTATGCAGAAATGTGTCGGGACTAAAAGAGGGGGAACGAGTTAAAAGGAGTTCAACAATAGTTTGTTGCAGATTTCCTTTATGAAATCAGACACAATCGCGTTCTCACACACCAAAGTCGCCTAATTAGAATGGAATCTTCACGATTTTTCGTATTAGATTCATGTAATCTTATGCACCTTACAATTCAAATATTTAATTGACGGAATCTCCGGAGGATTATATGCACATTTACTCTTTTGTCTTGTCGAATGGCGGAAAAGTCATTTATGGGAAAGTAATTTCGAACGCATCCGTCAATTGATATATCATATATGGTACGGGAAAGTGATCAAATTAGCATAATTTCCGTTGCCAAATATTTCGTCATTTCTTATGCAGAAATGTGCCGGGACTAAAAGAGGGGGAACGAGTTAAAAGGAGTTCAACAATACTTTGTTGCAGATTTTGAAAGTTTGTGTAGTTGAAATAAAGAAAAAAGGCTATAAATAAGAGAAAATCTTGCTCCCATTTGATTTCATCGTACCTGACGAAATATTTGGCAACGGAAATTATGCTAATTTGATCACTTTCTCGTACCATATATAATATATCAACTGACGGATGCGTTCGAAATTACTTTCCCATAAATGACTTTTCCACCATTCGACAAGACAAAAGAGTAATTATGCATATAATCCTCCGTGGATTCCGTCAATTAAACATTTGAATTGTAAGGTGCATAAGATAACATGAATCTAATACGAAAAATCTGACGAAGATTTCATTCTAGTTAGGCAGCTTTTGGTGTGTGAGAACGATTGTGTATGACAGATTTCATAAAGGAAATCTGCAACAAACTATTGCTGAACTCCTTTTAACTCGTTCCCCCTCTTTTAGTCCCGGCACATTTCTGCATAATAAATGAATGTTTATAAATTATTCCTCAAGTTCATCAGTTACAGGACACCTGCAACAATGCCGGAGTCTCTCACTGATCTTCCTCCAAACATCCTCTCAGAGATCCTCTCTAGGCTTCCCATCAAGAGCCTCTTTGTATGCAGGTCCGTTTGCAAAACCTTTCTCAATTTAACCTCCTCCAATCCGCATTTCAACTCTTTGCACTTTTCAAACACAGCCCAAAATCTCATAATCCAATTCGGAAGCTCGTACTTGCCCACAAGATTAGTCCACTTGGTTGACTCGAACTCGATACTGCTTTTGGGTTTCGCTTAAAAATCAATGTAAAAGAAAAGGCCATGTTTCAGATTCCTAAGTTTCGGCCAAATATTTCAAAAAGTACCGTCTGTATATTGGGGATGAAAATAACTTTGTTCTGGTTAATTCATGCAATGGGTTGCTTTACTTTGCTGAAAGAAGTGTGTGTGAGCGCTCATTTATTTGTAATCCTATTACTAATGAATATGTAACCCTTCTTGAATACGATGTGGAAAAAAATCTAACGATGGGTTTGTGGTTCGGGTTTAGTCCCAAGGAGAATCTATACAAGGTACTGAGGATTTTCGCCACTGTAAGTGATAAACCGTCGCAAGATGGTTTCAAGATGGAGTATTGGGCTCAAGTCCATGTGGTCGGTTCGTCTTCTTGGAGAGATATCGAAGATAGGCCACTTTCAGAGTACCTCTCATGGGATAAATGGTCCGTTTTCTTGAATGGAACCGTTTGTTGGCTCTGCAAATATCCGGAGACATCAAAATTCGTAGTGTTCTTCGATTTCCATGAAGAAAAATTCGGGGAAATTCCACCTCCGCTCGATTTTGGGCTACAACAGCAAATGAATAAACATGGCATGAGCGTTGGAGTTCTTGGAGGTTATCTCTGTTTCAGTGATGATACTCGGGATTTCGATATATGGGTTATGAAGAAATTTGGCAGTCAAGATTCTTGGACTAAAGAGTTTGTTGTTGATACATCGATTCATATGGATAAACCCCTCGAGGGCCCATTCAGGCCGCTGCAAATTCTTGGCGATGGGAAAATATTGATGATCTGGGCTGACCGTGTTCTAGTGACCTATGATCCGAAAACGAAGGGTTTTGGATATCTTGAGTTTGATGGGGTGGAATCACTCGGTAAGGTTGTTCTTTATACTCCTAGCTTTGTTCCTCTAAAGGACGCCTTGATGGTCGACAATTTGACTGTGCAAAATATGACTTCAAGGTATGGACTCGTGTCTTGGTACTAATATGTCGTCTGATTTCATGCTATGTTATTCTGAAATTCGTAACCGCGTAGATCAATTTCTCATTGCAGCGATTCGTAATAGTTTACTTCACTGGTTTGTTCCTAATTATTCCAAAGGGATAGTTACGAAAACCGTCCTTGTGGTTTGACCTAATTACGAAAAAACCTAGCTAACTTTGAAAATTACAAAAACCACCCTTGGGATTTACATTCGTCTTACATTTTACACCTGCCGTTAGTGGAGCTAACGGAAATTACTAGCGCCATCCAATATTTTCACAATATTACAATTAACCCCAGTTTTTAATCTTACATTTTACAATTACACCCTCAACACAAATAGCCAAACAAAAAGTTGGAGCTATTCATAATATTTAGACAAGTTGAGGGGCGTAATTGTAAACTATTTGACCGTAGCAAATTCAGTCATGTCAACTAACGATTGGGGCAAAATGTCGGACGTATGTAAACCTGAATGGTGATATTTGTAACGTTTAAAGTTAGTTGGATTTTTCTATGATTAGGTCAAACCTCAGGGTAGTTTTTGTAATTGTCCCAATTCCAAATTGTGCAATCAAACACTCTTATCATTTTTAGTATTTATGAAAGTTTGCATCAGATATGAACATCTTTTGTAGTTTTATGACAAAATTTGGCTTGTCTGAAGAAACATTACTAGTTCAATCTGACTACTTATGTGTTCGATTTATTTGTTTCTTCTGCTTATTCAGTTTTCTAAATTTTTCTTGTTTGTTGGCAGAGAAAATCAGGATCTGATTGAAGATTAACATTTTCTGGGTAAAAGTGTATGGTAATCTGGAATGAGCATTTAGTTTTCTTTTCACAAGTTTGGTGCTGTTTTATGTAATGTGGATTATGTATCCTTTTGGATTTCATGTACTTCGTGCAATTAAGATTGTCTTTGAACTATGATATGCTAGCAGATGACGATTATATGCATATATGTTTGTTATAATTTTGTAAAATGGAATGTGTCGAGCTGTAACTCGAAACTAGCATTAAAATTATTTCCGCTGCTCATTTATGATAAAGCCGCGTCTGTGAACGCCAGTAGTTTGTGCAAATTGTTGGTTGTTGTATACTCTTAATGTAAGTTAATTTATAATTACCAATTCCCACATTATGAAGATGACTCATAGATAAACATTTGGATCAACTTTGTGTTTCTTGATAAAAACTTGTATTTTCCGGCAATTGGCACATCTGATCACATACAAGTACATGTGTTTCCTCTTAGTTGCCCCTAAAAAATCGCTCAAAAATCCAAAGACGGATCCACATACCCATCTATGGGGGCATGTGCCCCCATAGGTTTCATTTTTTTATTTTTCTTAGTCTTTTTTCCTTTTTCTAATAGTTTTTTTTTTCATTCCTTTTACTATTTCATATTTATTTTTAGAAATTATATATTAATTAGGAAAAAAGAAAGCGGAATGTGCCCCCCATTAATTATTTTTGATGTAGTTATTGTATATAATTTGTGCTCCCCTCATAGAAAATTATGGATCCGTCCTTGCAGAAATCCACAACTATCTTTTATCAAAATACTTATGAATATTAATGGGTTGGATTTGGAGTTGGTTGTAATAAATTGGGATTCTAAATTATAATTTGTTGCGAACCCAATTATAAGTCGTTTTATAACTTTAAAAACATTTAATTTTTTTTGAAAATAGTATTACCGTATGTTTAATATGAGAAGATGGTGTTATAAGCAAATAACTAATTATTTATAAAGTATTATGCGGATCATTATCTTTGAAAATTAATATTCACTACCTTGAAGTTTTTTCTGTACAAATATCCTCCTCAATTTGTGTAATTTATAAATAAAAATAAATATTAAAAAGATATATTTTCAATTTAGAAAGATAATTAAATTTTTTTTACGTAACATGACTACGATTGAGGAATATAAATTTATGTGAGTGTGACGCTATTTACACCCTTAAATCATCTAAATACACTCTTCTTTAATTCTATAATTGTCATCAATTTAAAAGATTATAATGTTCTTAGTGTCATACCAAAATTCTAAATACATCCACAAACTCTCTAAATGCACAATTCCTTTTTTTTTTTCAATACCTTATATTCTTGTTTTCCCTATCCACATTGTTCGTCTTCTCTACAAAAACTGCATTTTTTTTCTCTCGACTCTTATTTTTCGAAATCGCTTATGTATGAGCCATCAAGAATTATTCAAAAATGTTGTTGTATCCCTTCATTAAGAAGCGTTCAAAATTATTATTGTATCTCGCTATCAAGAACTATTCTTGATGGTTCGACTGTGTCATCATTTAAAAGACATGGCATGATTGTGTCATCATTTAAAATGGACATGACACAATCGTATCATCCTTTAAAATGATTCAATGAGAAATGAGGTGGTTCGACTTGTAGGCTGTTCATTTTTTTTTTTTCCTTTTCTTCTCAAAGACTATTTATGAGATGCTCAAATACTGTTTGAATTTTTTGCAATTTGGAACACGAGGTGCCCAAAAAATGTTCAATCTTTTTTTCTTTTTCTTTTGTTTTCACAATAACAATGTCGTGTATATAGAGATGACAATTTTGACTCAACCCACGGGCACCTGCCCTGCACCTCCCCATTTGGGTTGCCCTACACCGTGACTCCTGGCGAAGCGGATTTGGGTATCACTTCCTCCCCAACGGTACCCGCCCCGCCTATATATTTTAATATATTTAATATTATTATAATTTTTTTATATTTTAATATTACATATAACATTTATAAATTGAAAATAACAACTTTTGTAAAGAAATATTTTATAAACATATTAAAATAAATATTTTTTCCTTTTTTTTTCTATTTAAATTTATTTAATTTGGGTCAGAAGCTGTAGATTCGCCTAGCATGTGACCCGCTTTGGGTCGCCTCGTCCCGTTCTAAGGACGAGGTGGATTTGGATCTTTAGATACCCGACCCAACCCGACTCATTGTCATGCTACGTGTGTATCTACGGGTGTATATGTATTGAGTGGAATTATGTCTTGCGGGAAGCCGGGTGTATTTAGAAGGATGAATTTGGGTGGCGCTATTGGCACCCCCAAATTTGATGAGTACACCTACTTTCTAAAATTTCAAAAATGCCATTAAGTCAAAAGACTATAATACCCTTACTAAAAAGCCAAGTTCTAAATACACCCCCCCAATCTCTAAATACACCCACATCATTCATTTCAATTAAATCTACTAAAACACACCCACCCACATCCTTCAGCTACATTCTTCTTCTTCTTATTCTTCTTTCTTGAGATAAACTTAAACCTTGTTCTCATAAACCCTAGTTTTTTCGACACCAACACAACAACTTAAATGGACAACAAAGATTTGATTCCTCCAAATATTGTAAGTATTTTCTTGGTTATCAGCTCAAAATTATGTAATTTATCCACTTTTACCGTTCGATATTTCTGCTGCACCATTGTTTTCCGCCGATTGGCACGATCAACAGCATGGCACGATCATCACGTCGATCGTGCCACGTGGCAATATGGCACGATCACATGTTCAATGATCGTGCCATATTGCCATGTGACACGATCAAAGGTGGAACGATCATGGTCATGATCGTGCCATTTGACAGTTTGTTTTTTGGTCTTGTTGATTTTGTTTTAATAGGGTATGGCCTCGTTGCCTACGGAAAATAGTGTTGTTTGTCCTCCCAAGAATGATGAGAATGTTGAAGAGCTTGGTGTTGTTACCGATTACACACACGTATTCACGACGTATGAGTTATTTGTTTCTCGATAAATTATTTGATTGGGTGCGTGAGAGAGGACATGAGCACAACATGGTAATTGTAATAAGTAGGTCGAACAAAGGGTCAAGGAAAAAGAAAAGACCTCGGATATTTTTGTCTTGTGAACGTAGTGGGCATTACCGTGATTCAAAAAAGACTAGAGATGTCGAACAAAATGATGCTAAGAAATTTGAAAAAAAAGTCTCTAAGAGAGAATCTGGAACTAAGAAATGTGGTTGCCCATTTCGTTTGAGGGGCCTCGGCAAGTAACAATTGAAGGAGAATGATCACTAAATGTTGAATGTGGTGTGCATAATCATCCAATTGCACAATATTTGGAGGGTCACTCTTATGCCTCGATTATCAAAAAGTGAGGAAGAATATGTGTTGGATATGTCACATGACAATACTCCGAAGGACATTTTGTTTGGCCTACAAAATAAGTTTCAAGATAATAAGTCCACCATACGGACTATCTACAATGCCCGTATGAAGAATAGAGTTGTCGAGTGTGATGGTCGATCTCAAATGCAACAACTTATGCATAAATTGAAGGAGCATGGATATTTCTATCATCATAGACGTTGCGAGACGAGTAACACCGTGAAGGATATATTCTTTGCTCACCCTACAAGCGTTGAGTTGTTGCGTGCTTTTCCGAGTGTCATTTTTATGGATTGCACATACAAAACTAATAGGTACAAGTTACCTTTGTTGGAGATTGTTGGTGTGACATCGACACATATGACATTTTGTATTGCAGTTGCTTATATGGAGTACGAGCGGGAAGATAATTACATATGGGTTTGCTCAGTCTTAAAATCATTGATGGACCCATCTTCCCTGCCAAATGTGATTATTTCTGATAGAGAATTAGCTCTAATGAATGCAATAGAGACGACATTTCCCACTTCGAGACATTTTCTCTGTCGGTGGCACATTAGTAGGAACATTTTGGCAAACTGCAAAAAAATATTGGCCACAAAAGAGAAGTGGGAATCTTTTAACCTCTATTGTAATTTATTGGTCATCGTAGATTCTGAGCAATCATTTTATGACTTAATTAGGAGATTGCAGTCAAAATTTTGTGATTATCCAGCCGCCGTACATTATGTAATGGAGCAATGGATGGGGCCGTATAAAGAAAAATTTGTGTCTGCTTGGACGAATAATGTCATGCATTTCGACAACACCACAACAAATAGGTAATTCACTTTATTGTGCTCATCATTGCGTTTATGTTATATCATATACAATCCTAAAAATTAATATAATATTGTTTGAAAAATCATTATAGGGCGGAGAGTCACCATGCAGCATTGGAAAGACAGCTTGCGTCTAGTCAGGGTAATTTCGGGACATGTTGGGAACAGATTCACACCCTCCTCGAGACATCACACAATGCAATCTGCTCTTCTTTTGAGAAGAGCAGAAATGTAGTCTTACATAAATACAAATCGATTGTATTCATGTCACTACGAGGTATGGTGTCTATACATGCATTGAATTTGATCTATACTGAAATGCATCGTGTAGCTGAGGGTAGCGTAGACCCTTTGTTGTGTGGTTGTGTATTGAGAAAGACGTGCGCACTCCCATGTGCTCATGAACTTTCTGAATATGTGAGTTTGGATAAGCCAATTCCACTTGATCAAGTGGCTTCATTTTGGCGAAAATTAGATATATTACCGACTAGCAAAGACGGCCGAGTTGGGCCCGAAATTGGGTCTCGATGGACTCAAGTTTGGTGATCTTTTCACCAAATTTGAACAAGCACCCGAATCAGAGAGGTTATTAATTTTGAAAAGAATTACGGAGATTACGAATCCAAGAACAACCTCACTAATTGAGCCTGAAGTACAGCTTCGCACACGTGGTCGTCCTAAGTCCGTAAAGGTTAAACAATCCAAATCAACCAAACGTGACCCGAGTAAGTTCGAATATGTCGAGTCTATTAAAGATAGTTGTTCACCATGTGAAGAAGTAATCTTTAATGTTGGTCCATCGAATCAACCTATGTTCTCTCCGATGCCGGGCAAAAGCTACCGGTAAATATCGTCTCTTTTATTCGTGCATGTACACATGACATATTTGTTGATAATGTCCCACTTTTTCTTCATGTTGTGTTTCAATAGGTTGTGCGTCAAAAGGACCAGAAAGTGACCATTAGTGGTTTTATGGAGCAACTTCCAACTCGTTTACATCAACATATTATTGGTACTAAGGATGTTGTGAGCGATGGTCATTGTGGTTTCCGAGCCGTAGCAGACCTACTTGGATACGGTGAAGATTCATGGGGTCGGGTTCGATGAGACCTATGTCATGAGTTGAACGAAACCAAGGGTTGTATAATCATGTATTCGTCAAACATGGTAGTGTTGACAAAATCTTGTCTCGTCTCAACTACTATAACGAGACAAAATGTAGATAAGAAACATTGGTTTTGTTTACCCAAGATGGGTCACTTGGTTGCGTCGGCACAATGTTGCGTTTGTGTGTTTGGATCGTGAATGTCCCTAACATATCTACCATTACGAATGTAAGCGCCAATTGCTCAAGCTAATTTGTGTTGGATTTGTGAACAATAACCATTTTATAGAGGTAACTAAAAAATTGAGTAAATATTATGTGTACTCATTGTTGACATGTATTTTTTTTCATTTGTAGGTTTTCTTGAGTGGCGGTCACCCATTGCCTCCCGTGGTCGCAACATGGAATAATTATCGCCATGAATGTGCAAAGAAATTGGAAGAATTTGTATACTAAACAACTTGAATTGTATAGTGGAAGTGTAGGAAACAATCCCATTGTCCGTAGTACGAGACTATAATCTTAGGTTAGAATTATTTGTTTGTTATGTATTGGATAAGTTAAAGAACTTTGTTGGAAATGCATGTGTTTTTAATTGGTGTGATTGCTGTCGGAAATGCTTGTTTTAAGGTGACACATTTTTTACAGGGATTTTGTTAAGTTGACTGTCAAATGGCACGATAGTGGCGCAATCACATACTATGATCGTGCTTACATAGACACGATGGTGGCACGGTCGCATACTACGATCGTGCCTTTTAGACACGATAGTGACACGGTCACACACTGTTATCGTGTTTATAAAGGCACGATAGTGGCACGGTCGTAAATGCAATGATCGTGCCACATGCGTTGATCTATTATTATACTATCACGTTGATAATTTAATGGATGGACCAATTGAAACATAACATATCATGATCGTGTCAAACCTTATTGATCGTTCCACATGAGGCACGATCGATAAAAATGGCGATCGTGTCATCGTGCCACATGTATGGCACGATCAATGGTTTGGCGATCGTGCCATCATGCCACATTGACAGCAGAATCACAAACAATTCAAGTGATACCAGAGAGTTAATCAACAACCAATTCATCCAAATCATTCCCAAATCATACCTAGTTATTCAAGTTAAACCAAAACATATTATATAAAAACTAAATATACAAAATATATACAATTCCAACTAAATAACCACAATATACACAATTCCAACTAAATACCCACAACCTAAACAATATAATCATGGGGGAGGGGTCCAAGTCGATGCATCAGTGCTAAATTTATACACCGTAAATGCTACATGCCGACGATAGGTTGTTTTTATATACTCCTCTATGTTAAGCACCGGGTCAAATACATTTATAAGAAAACTCTCCACCCTCCTCAACGCAAACGGCCCACAACTATGACTATCATGTTGTTCGTAATTCTTTGATGGACCAACAACCTTGACAGTCCAAGTATTCTCTCGAGGTGTCAACTCCGGACGCTTGATGGCTCAAAAGCTACCTTTAAAACCGTAGGCAAGTGCACCTATCGTTTTATAGTATAGATTATTGAGTACCGAGTGTCATTCCCACGAGGATTGTAAGTACTAATAATTACCGTCTTTTTGTTATTTAATCTAACAATTTTCAAAGTTTTTGTTTGATGAAAAAGGAAAACAAATTATAAATTGTCAAAAATGAAGGAAGATTTGTAAAATAAGAAATCAAGAGATAGAAATGTGTTTGAATGTAAATCCCTCTAGAATGTTTTTGTGATTTGACAAGTTAAAAATACAACTGTAAGCCCTTAAGCAAAGACCAACCTCTTTTAATAAAATCTCATGTCTTGTGGACCGTAGAAATTCCCAATTTAAGTTAAACCCTTTCTCAAGGCGAAAAACTTCTAATCTCAAGTTGATTAACTGAAATCTCTTTCTAGTTAAAACCCCCAAGACAACATTATAACGATTTGTGAATTCCCATATTAGGTTTGACCCTAATCCAGAAGATTTATGTCGTCCTATATCTAGGATTGCATGCAACTCTTTTCACTTATATAGGTTCTATTTCACCATGAATCTCTCGATTTCCCGGATAAAAAATAAACTTCAAATCAATATTGCGCATATATCAATTCGAATGAACGAAGCATAATATAAGTGAATCACACAAAATATGAAGATTTTATTAAAAACATACACACCTTAATCACAAATCCATTCTGAGTTCATTACATTCAAACACTAGGAGTTTAGCTACACATGATTTTGACCAAAGAATAAATTACACAAGAAGATTTAAGTTTTGTAGACATGGTGTACTTATCTTTCTCAAAATCTCAATTGACTTCTCTCTTGATTGATGATGTTGCTCCAAGCCTTCTTCTCCAATATTGCCCCAAGCTTTTCTTCTCCAAGACCCCTTGATCCCAATTCTACTTAATGAAATGAATACAATGAATATTTCCCGAGTATCTAATGAATGAATCTCCCAATTTCAACCTTGGCTTTTATAGGCAACCAATACATTGATAGTACTCTCTTTTATTAAACAATCACCCCCATTTCCTTGTTGGTTGGTGAATTCTTGTATTCAAGTGATGAGGAGGGGACATGGAGACATGTTTCAAAGAAAAATAGGTGCTAAAAGTGTACAAAAGTGGCCAAAAATGGGTTGGTTGGTGAGTTTTCCCAAATTCCGCAAAGAAAAGTTGCAAAAGAGGTCCCTGACACGCCCGTGTTGGGCAAAGCATGGCCAGGCCGTGCTGCACTAAAATTGTCAAGAAATGCCCGACACGGCCGTGTTCGGGCCTTTTGTGCGGTTTTCCTCCTCTTTTGATCCCCTTCAACATGGCCGTGTTCGGTGACACGGTTTGGCCGTTTTGGACCCCTTTTCCAATTTTTATCCAATTTATTTCCTTCTTTTTTGAACATGGCCATGTTACTTGACACCCCAAGTCATGTTGAGTGATTTTCTTGCCTTTTTACAATTAATATTGGCTTCACATTGCTCCAAATTGCTCCACCTATAATGTTAAACACATCACACGATAAAATGCTACAGAAATACTTGAGAAACTATGATTTTTCTAACAAAATAATTCAAAGACTATTGAATTAATAACACAAAATATGTACAAAATGACACTTATCAACGCTCTTGGTAGAAACCGGTTTGCCGTAGCAAAACCGGAATAATACGTGCAAACGGATAGAGAGCCACGCGCCGGTCAAGTCTAACCTCAAGCGGTAGCTTGTGGATGTTGGAGTCATAAATCCAAATCGTGCAATCCTTCAGCGTTATCCTCACAACAATCCAATGACTGCCGATGTTGTGGATAAAAACAACCTGCAAAAAATCGATTAGAAATTAGGGAGTATGAACAAAACAATAATTAGTTAATTAATTTATACCGAAAAGAGATAGTTCTTACGTGGTCCAACGAACTCCATGGAGGCACCCCACCCCAAAGAGATCGTTCACCATGGACGTACTCCACCAACGGCGCCAGAAGGTCATCTGGTATGACCTCTGGCACGGTACCATCAAACTCTCCACCCGGTGGGTCCTTTTCATGTAGATCGATCCATACTTTGCCTAGATCAAGCTGTATAATGAAAACATATTTGTTAGTAAAAACACGAATGTACCGAAACAAAATAAATGACACATTATGGACTATTTATCTAAGAAATACATAAAACTTACAGCGAACTGTGTGTCAACCAATCCCATACGACCTCGCACTTGGGGATGGACCACTACACCAGCCAACTCAGGCTGGCAATGTAGTACAACTAGGTAGGCATCAATTTGCTGTAACAAGCAAACAATAAGATCAATTGTCAATGAACATGAACAAATAACACGAACGAAATGAAAGAAAAAAAACATTAACATTGTGTTACCACAACTTCCAAATCACTGGTCGGCGACTCGATATCCTTAAAGAAACTACTGCCAAATGTGCAAAACGCGTATCCAACATTGCGGCTGAGACAAAAAACTCATGTTAAAATCACAAAACAACAATAGTGTATTTGAATTCATATATTGATTTAACTTAC
Organism: Rehmannia glutinosa; assembly: GCA_016081115.2. Lineage (NCBI taxonomy): Eukaryota > Viridiplantae > Streptophyta > Magnoliopsida > Lamiales > Orobanchaceae > Rehmannia > Rehmannia glutinosa. Next base: position 4,876,307 of record CM071927.1, read on the forward strand.
GTCTCATCACTATCTAAGAACCGCATGTACTCAACATGTGTGGCATCCTCCTTACGGCGCTCGTTTGCCGTGAAAGGGCTACGAAGGTACCTAGACAGCAGTCGTGCTCTCACAACACGAACGGACATATCATCCCCTCCAGATGAACCCACAACCGATGCACCAATACCAACCGATGTCCGTACATCTGTAGGGGACAGATCCAATGAAGCCCCCTGCGGCACCGGTGGTGGAGGAGAAGTAGTCCGTTGGCCCACCTGGGGGGGAGTAATCTGCTCACCCACCACCGTGAGGGGAATAGAATCCTGCACAATGAAGGAAACTTCATTAAATAACATAATTCAAAAGATATTCTATTCTAAATGTTTAACAGGAAAAACAAATAAATGCGCACCTGAGCAGATACCGTACGCTGAATGGCAGGATCAATCAGTACCCTGACCTCCTTCCGCACGATAGGCGGTACCATAGCAGATACGTGCTTCTGGACTAAATCTAGCACGATCTCCTGCACAGAAGGTGGAACCTCCTGTCGCACCGTTGCAGGAACCTCCTGCTGCATCCCAGTCCGAACCAAATCCGGAACCAACGCCTAAACCTCCTGCCGTACTAAACGCGGGACCAAGGCCTCAATGGCACGCTCAACCAAAGTCGGCACAATGGCCTCCACTGCTCTTTGCCGCACCACTTCTAATAGCGCGATCGGCAGCTAGAGAGGGTGTGGAGGTGTGTGGAGGAACATCTGGAACAACGCCCTCGGGGGCTGGACGATCATAATCACCCATCTCAATATGTGGATCGGCATCAAGGCTATCATCATCATCCATCAATGAAGTCGACTCATGTGTGGTGCGTCGACGCTTTGTGGGCTTCTTCTTCCCGATCGGGTTACCCCGATGAACATAGACAACACCGGATCGGAGCTCGAGATTGACATGCAATAAATAAGGAAGCTCATTGTCCCTCGCAGTCAAAGTCCGGTGCGTATCAATCTACAAAATTGCAAGATCAAAATCAGTAATTACTTAATTATTACCATAAGTTAAAATTTGAAAAATGCAAATTACATTTTGTACCGACGGTCAAGAAAGCCATGCAAATTCACGGAGGACTTGAAACTTCCGGCGTGTGCGGCGTGGAATAGCAATGTCCTGAGGCCGAACCCCACATGAATCCCCAAGATTGGGTATGGCCTCGCAAATGCGCCCATATCTAAGAAGAACAATAAAAATAGTTAAATTATAAGATGTATGTTTGTACTAAATGTAAATTATAATATGTAAATTACATTAATATCACTTACCAAGAAAGCCCAAACAAATCCGTAAAAATACGGAAAGTACTCTTGGGCTCGGTGGGTAACAGTGAAAGATAGTGGCATAAAATCTGGAACGAGTACTTCCCCCAGCAGAAAGACTCCCACTGATCAACGTCATCAACCAAAGTCCACCACGAAACCTCAATGACTGTGGACCTTGGATCCCATGCGAATAGCAAATAATGTACAACCAACAACTTCGCCACCTTCAACTCATCAGAAGGATCATCACGGAATGCACCGCCTGCAAAATGCAAGAGTAGATCCTCCATCGACACCTTTGTTAGATAAATGTTTTTATCATAATTTTGATGATTATGTTCGATTTTGTTCAAATATGTTTTTAAACCAAAACTATGTCCCTAAATGTTGTCTAAATACTTCCGATCAACTTAAAATGTTTTTACTATTTTTCGGAGTATTTCTTGAAGTTTATTTTCAATAAAACATTGGACAACATATTTGTTTCAGGCTCGACCGGTCGCCCTATAGGGCAACCCGCACTGAGTTGAATTGAGAAACAAAAATGGGACGTAAGAAAAACAGGCGGGCGACCGGTCGACCAGGTGGGCGATCTGACGATCGATCGGCCGACACGACCAGCCGACCAGGCGACCTGCACTCCGCAAGTTGGATTTTTGTTCAAAACTTCTCTGTTTCGTAAAATCGTCAAGGCGGCAACCGGTCACGACTAAGGCGACGGTCGCACCCTTCGACCGGTCCCCTATGTAAAAATTCGCAGAATTCAATTTCAATCTTATCTCTGCGCGACCGGTCGAACCCCATGTTTATCAGCAAACTATCCGTTGCGTTTTCAGACAACTTTTCCCTATTTTGTGGGATTGATTTCTAACAGTTATATTGATCATTTTAAATGGTTTCTTTTGCAGCAAATCACTCCCCAAGGAGGAGCCAATGTCTGGAAATGAAAGCCAAGTCCTCTCCTATAAATAGAGGCTTCATTCAAGCAACAAGATACAACACACTACATACAAGCAAAGAGCAATTGAGCAAACACTTTCATATATCTTGTTGTATTAGCCTAAGCACTTTCACTTGCACTTATTTGAGGTCTAGGCTTTCAATTCTTGATTACACTTGTACTCATATTGTATCAATCATTATTGAGTTGTAATCTTGATTTTGGTCATCATTCAACACAAGACATCCTTGTGAGTATTCTTGTGGTAAGAATACACTTGGGTGATCTAGGTGGTAGGTGTTTGAAGGTTGTGGTAATCTTCAAAGGTGTTGTAAGAGGGTTGTGGTAATCCTCAAGGTGGTGAAAGAGGGTTGTGGTAATCCTCAAGGTGTTGTATTAATTTTTGGTAAATTAATAAAATCCTTTTTTCTTTTTAAAAATCCATCCCGGAGATACTGGGGTGGTAGAGGATTAGGCCCTAGGTGGGTTGAACCTCTTTAAATCAATGAGTGTTGTTTATTTTCCGCATTTACATTCTCGTTGTTTCGAAAAAGAGGGTGATTTGTAAAAAAATTGGCATAATCTATTCATCCCCCTCTAGATTATTGTAGCCACTTGGACTTACAATTGGTATCAGAGCCAAACTCTTTGGCTAGCTCGTTCCGAGTAAAGAGGAAAGATCCATGGCTACAAATGATGCTCATCTCACCACCAGCGCCTCCACCAATAAGCCACCACTATTTGATGGCTCAAAAGCTACCTTTAAAACCGTAGGCAAGTGCACCTATCGTTTTATAGTATAAATTATTGAGTACCGAGTGTCATTCCCACGAGGATTGTAAGTACTAATAATTACCGTCTTTTTGTTATTTAATCTAACAATTTTCAGAGTTTTGTTTGATGAAAAAGGAAAACAAGTTATAAATTGTAAAAATGAAGGAAGATTTGTAAAATAAGAAATCAAGAGATAGAAATGTGTTTGAATGTAAATCCCTCTAGAATGTTTTTGTGATTTGACAAGTTAAAAATACAACCGTAAGCCCTTAAGCAAAAACCAACCTCTTTTAATAAAATCTCATGTCTTGTGGACCGTAGAAATTCCCAATTTAAGTTAAACCCTTTCTAAAGGCGAAAAACTTCTAATCTCAAGTTGATTAACTGAAATCTCTTTCTAGTTAAAACCCCCAAGACAACATTATAACGATTTGTGAATTCCCATATTAGGTTTGACCCTAATCTAGAAGATTTATATCATCCTATATCTAGGATTGCATGCAACTCTTTTCACTTATATAGGTTCTATTTCACCATGAATCTCTCGATTTCCCGGATGAAAAATAAACTTCAAATCAATATTGCGCATATATGAATTTGAATGAACGAAGCATAATATAAGTGAATCACACAAAATATGAAGATTTTATTAAAAACATACACACCTTAATCACAAATCCATTCTAGAGTTCATTACATTCAAACACTAGGAGTTTAGCTACACATGATTTTGACCAAAGAATAAATTACACAAGAAGATTTAAGTATTGTAGACATGGTGTACTTATCTTTCTCAAAATCTCAATTGACTTCTTTCTTGATTGATGATGTTGCTCCAAGCCTTCTTCTCCAATATTGCCCCAAGCTTTCTCCTCCAAGACCCCTTGATCCCAATTCTACTTAATGAAATGAATACAATGAATATTTCATGAGTATCTAATCAATGAATCTCTCAATTTCAACCCTTGGCTTTTATAGGCAACCAATACATTGATAGTACTCTCTTTTATTAAACAATCACCCCATTTTCCTTGTTGGTTGGTGAATTCTTGTATTCAAGTGATGAGGAGGGGACATGGAGACATGTTTCAAAGAAAATAGGGTGTTAAAAGTGTACAAAAGTGGCCAAAATGGGTTGGTTGGTGAGTTTTCCCCAAATTCCGCAAAGAAAAGTTGCAAAAAGAGGTCCGGACACGCCCGTGTCGCCAGCCTTAACGGCCGGCCGTCTTTGTTTTATCACACAGGGAATCGGGAGACATGGCGTGCTTCCCAACACGGCAAGGCCGTGTCTTTGACACGGCCGTGTTGGGAACACGGCCTGGCCGTGTCGGAGGCTGTTTTGTGCGAAAAATCGAGTTTTTAGCTCCCGGCGAACACGGCCGTGTTGCCCGACACCCCTGCCCGTGTTGGACCAAAAGGCCCCGAAATGACGCGTTTGGCTTGGAATTTCGAGCGTTTTTGCATCCTTAAACTCCCGGTATGTTTTGACATGAATCCATGGTCCGAAATTCACCAAAATTAGCCCCGAATGGTCAATCTACATCAATAAAAGCACCTCGTGAGTAATATGAACTATGTACAATCAAAAATTTACAAAACTAACAATAAAATAACTCGAATTCTACTCAAATATACACATAAAACGTGCACAAAAAGACCCTTATCAAACCACCTCCAACTTTGAACTTTGCTTGTCCTCAAGCAAAACATTATATCAAAAAGAGGGATTCAATAAATCACAACATACAAAGATGATTTTTTTCAACATATTGAACATAAGTAGTCAAGTTCTTGGCCTTCTCAACCCGAATTAATCATTAAGTAAAAACATAGTTTTGTAAAACGATCGATCGTCAAGAAAGACTGTAATATCGGCAGGAATTATTCAGACTTGAAATCATCACTCCACAAATCTTGATAGTTATGAACAACTTCAATTCAATAACGCCATGAAAATAAAAGAATTCAATAGATCATTGTAGTTAGCTTACTAGTCATATAACCAAGCTTCTTGAACTTTATTGGAATGAGAAGTCAAGGAGTATTCATTCTCCTCTTTTTTTTTCGTTCTTTTTTTTTGGGACCTTTCGAGACATGCTTCCACTAGGTTTATATTTTGAATTTCTGTTCAAACACTCCTAGGGTGGTTTTCCATACTCATATTCGTGTCGCCGTTTTACGTAAAAGACAAACATGGGGCTCATGAATGCTCCTAGTTACTAAGCAACAACAAATAGAGGAGTATAACCTCGATTGGTCCATTTTTTTTTTCTTCGTTTTTTTTATTATTTTTTTTCTCTTTTTTTTTATTCACAAGCTTGGTTTAACAACTAGTTAACCACTACTAAATCATGAGTTCTCGGAAGTTCATAGCACTAAGTATCGTCGTATATGCCTTAACACATCAAGTATTTATGGTGTTGGAAATCTCGTCAAAATTTAGCCCGCATCCACGTGAATCTATCATAGACAATCAATTGTTTCACACTGAAAACACAAATTAACAAGTTAATATAGGTATAATTGGGCCAAGTTATTGACTAGCAAATACTCAATTTGTTAAAAAAAAAAAAATCACATCTCTTGAAAACAAACACACAAGCATTCCGAAAATGTTATTGTACCCACCTCCAACTTTAAGATTCACATTGTCCTCAATGTGAAAGAAAGAAATGGACAAACACACACAAAAAACTCAAAAAAAAACAAAGAAATTAGAATGATATAAAAGAGGTGGAAAAAAAAGAAAAATACGACCTTACTACAATAGTGGAATCGGTGTTGAGCGACCATTGGGTTGTTTTGGTACGGGACCTTCAACGACATCTTCATACCTAATCAAAGGTAAGCAACACACAACTCGAATACCGTGAAATCTCAAATATTCCCAATTAGGACAAGCAAGAAGAAGCTCAAGAGTTTTTTTTTTAATGATTTGAAAATGACTCTAAGGACTTGTGATTATTTTGAAAGAAAATAAAATAAAATAAAAATAAATGAAAACAATTGCACACAAACATCGGGTTGCCTCCCGGGTAGCGCTTAACGTCGATAGTGGACCATTTCACCCGAATGTGAAGATTTAATCGGGCGAGCCTTGAACTTATGAAAAATTTATCTCTTTGAACAACATCGCCACACCGTATCGATTTTCGAACAATTGACCTTCATGGTCCTATTTTTCGTATGTTATTCTCAAAATGGGATTTATCTCTGTGGAAACTTTTGCACATTGAACATCACATACTTTCAAGGATTTATTAGAAGACATATCAAGCAAATAATCATTTATCCTTGTCTCAATCAAGTTTATAGGAAAACAAGTATCATTTATAGGATTTCTCAAAGGAATTTTAAAGATAACTTGTTCACCCCTACTCTCAAAGTAAGCTTTCCATCATGCACATCAATGAGAGATTTAGCGGTAGCCAAAAAGGGACGCCCTAGAATTAAGGGAACTTCTAAATTATCATGCATGTCAAGAATAACAAAATCGATTGAAACACGAATTTGTCAATCTTGACTAACACATCATGAATAATACCTCTAGGATGTTTAATCGATTTATCGGCTAATTGAATGTCCATCCTAATAGGTTTAAGTTCACCTAATCCTCGCATGCTTAAATGTTTCATAAGACATCACATTGATACTAGCTCCCAAGTCGGCTAGTGCCCTATCAACAGTAAATCATCAATTGTGCAAGGGATAATAAAGCTTCCCGGATCATTAAATTTTTGTGGTAGTTCATTGGAAGGACATTTATCATTCAATTGCACATTTGATAATTTGTTAAGCTTATTTTCACTAGGAATGATGTCATTAAGATCCCTAACATGCTTTGAAGGAGGGTCAACAAATGGAATATTGGCATGTAATTGTTTGAAAGAATTAAGGTACTTACCAAATTTGTCCTCCCTTCTATCTTCTTCGGTTAGACTCCTAGTAAGGATCTTGGGCTTGTATTCGCAACCTCCTTTTTCATGAGATTTTCTTTGGGCATGTCATCCTCCACGTATTTCGCATGGCGGCATTGGCATAATCATGCTCATGTGGAAAACCGATGGTGATTGCCTTTACGTGCTCCCTGGTTTGGCTCGATTACCCTAAGCAAACTACCTTGTGGCCTTTCGAAATCATCTTCGCAATCGCCTATTTGGTTTTCCAGTTATGGATAGATGCCTCTTGATTTCTCAAGGATGTTTCCACCGCCGAATCGGTATCTGTTGATTGCACAAACTTTGTTATAAGATCTTCCAAGTTAGGCTTACCTTGATTTGGTAAATCCGGAGACGTGTGTAGATCAGGATTGGGATTAGGTCGTGGTTGACCTTGATTTCCCCAACCAAAATTAGGATGTTGTCGCCACCCAGGATTATATGTGTTGCTGTAAGGATTACTTGGGTAATTTCTGCCTTGATTCCCAACGTAATTAGCATGTTCAGCGTGAGGAATTGTGTGTGGACAATCCTGATGATTATGCAGTCCTCCGCAAGTTTCACAAGATAAAATATGCGGTGGTGGTGGTTTAGGAATTGCCAAATCATCGATCTTTTGGGTTAACGCTTCGACCTGTGCGGCGAGCGTAACTACCGCATCTGCATTATACACACCAACAGACCTGTTAGTTTTACCTCGTATGGATTGCCATTGGTAGCCGTTCATGGCCATTCCCTCGATCAAATCCTGAGCGGCTTCCGGCGTTTTGTTATTAAGAGTTCCCCCGGCCGCTGCATCGATCATTTGTCTTGTTGCAGAAAGTAGCCCATTATAAAATGTTTGGACTTGCATCCAAATAGGTAGGCCATGGTGTGGGCACTTTCGCAATAATTCCTTAAATCTCTCCCAAGTATCGTATAAAGTTTCATCGTCTGCTTGAGTAAATGAAGAGATTTCGTTCCTTAATCTTGCGGTCTTTGCCGGTGGGAAATACTTCAAAAGGAATTTTTCGCCATAATATTCCATGTTGTAATCGTTCCTTTTGGCAAAGTATTTAACCACTGTTTTGCTCGTCCCGAAGAGAAATGGGAATAAGCGTGGCGGATGGCATCATCGGAGACCCGTTGATTTTGAAAGTGTCGCAAATTTCAAGAAAATTTGCGATGTGATTATTGGGATCTTCATCTGGTAGACCGTCAAATTGGACAAGTTGTTGCACCATTTGAATAACGTTGGGTTTAATTTCAAAATTGTTGGCGGCAACAGCGGGCCTTACAATGCTTGACGTCGTGCCATCCATGGATGGCTTGGCGTAATCGTACATAGTTCTTTGTTCATCCGCCATGGCAAAATCTTTGATTTCGCTATATCCTCCTCGTAGTCCGTATTAATGCTTTCCTCCGTGTATTCTCTTTGCGATTTCGCACTTCCCCGCCTCGACGACGAGTAGGCATGCACTGCGATAAATAAAGATGATAAGTATAATACAAGACTTAAAAATATAGATAAAAAGAAAGATAATGTAAAAATAAAAAAAATGATTAAATTAACAAAAATAAGGCGTTCTTAATATTACAATCCCGAATCGGCGCAAAACTTGATGGCTCAAAAGCTACCTTTAAAACCGTAGGCAAGTGCACCTATCGTTTTATAGTATATATTATTGAGTACCGAGTGTCATTCCCACGAGGATTGTAAGTACTAATAATTACCGTCTTTTTGTTATTTAATCTAACAATTTTCAGAGTTTTGTTTGATGAAAAAGGAAAACAAATTGTAAATTGTAAAAATGAAGGAAGATTTGTAAAATAAGAAATCAAGAGATAGAAATGTGTTTGAATGTAAATCCCTCTAGAATGTTTTTGTGATTTGACAAGTTAAAAATACAACCGTAAGCCCTTAAGCAAAAACCAACCTCTTTTAATAAAATCTCATGTCTTGTGGACCGTAGAAATTCCCAATTTATGTTAAACTCTTTCTCAAGGCGAAAAACTTCTAATCTCAAGTTGATTAACGAAATCTCTTTCTAGTTAAAACCCCTAAGACAAAGACATTATAACGATTTGTGAATTCCCATATTAGGTTTGACCCTAATCCAGAAGATTTATGTCGTCCTATATCTAGGATTGCATGCAACTCTTTTCACTTATATAGGTTCTATTTCACCATGAATCTCTCGATTTCCCGGATGAAAAATAAACTTCAAATCAATATTGCGCATATATCAATTCGAATGAACGAAGCATAATATAAGTGAATCACACAAAATATGAAGATTTTATTAAAAACATACACACCTTAATCACAAATCCATTCTAGTTCATTACATTCAAACACTAGGAGTTTAGCTACACATGATTTTGACCAAAGAATAAATTACACAAGAAGATTTAAGTATTGTAGACATGGTGTACTTATCTTTCTCAAAATCTCAATTGACTTCTTTCTTGATTGATGATGTTGCTTCAAGCCTTCTTCTCCAATATTGCCCCAAGCTTTCTCCTCCAAGACCCCTTGATCCCAATTCTACTTAATGAAATGAATACAATGAATATTTCTGAGTATCTAATCAATGAATCTCTCAATTTCAACCCTTGGCTTTTATAGGCAAAATCAATACATTGATAAGATACTCTCTTTTTATTAAACAATCACCCCCATTTCCCTTGTTGGTTGGTGAATTCTTGTATTCAAGTGATGAGGAGGGGACATGGAGACATGTTTCAAAGAAAATAGGGTGTTAAAAGTGTACAAAAGTGGCCAAAATGGGTTGGTTGGTGAGTTTTCCCCAAATTCCGCAAAGAAAAGTTGCAAAAAGAGGTCCGGACACGCCCGTGTCGCCCCAACGGCGGCCCGTCTTTGTTTTATCACACAGGAATCGGGGAGACATGGCCATGCTTCCCAACACGGCCAGGCCGTGTCTCTGGACACTGGCCGTGTTGGGAACACGGCCTGGCCGTGTCGGAGAAGGCTGTTTTGTGCGAAAAAATCGAGTTTTTAGCTCCGGCGAACACGGCCGTGTTGCCCGACACCCCTGCCCGTGTTGGACCAAAAGGCCCCGAAATGACGCATTTGGCTTGGAATTTCGAGCGGTTTTGCATCCTTAAACTCCCCGGTATGTTTTGACATGAATCCATGGTCCGAAATTCACCAAAATTAGCCCCGAATGGTCAATCTACATCAATAAAAGCACCTCGGAGTAATATGAACTATGTACAATAAAAAATTTACAAAACTAACAATAAAATAACTCGAATTCTACTCAAATATACACATAAAACGTGCATAAAAAGACCCTTATCACTATTCGACGCCAATAACTACGCATTTTGGAAAGACCGTATGGAGTGCTTTCTACAAGGGTGCGGGTTCGACATTTGGTATGGTCATTGAAGGAGTTGATCAACCAACAAAGAAATCGGAGGATGGCACTTTGGCTCCTAAACCTTTCAAGGAGTTTGATGAAAACAACAAAAAGGCTTTCTCTCTAAACGGTAAGGCCTTAAATATTTTGCATTATTCTCTTACCGCCACCGAGTACAATCGCATAAGAGGCATAAGGTCGGCATATGAGGTTTGGGAAAAATTGGAGACAATCTACGAAGGGACTAAGAAAGTCAAGCAAGCAAGAAAGACCATGCTTGTTAAAGACTTCGAAAACTTTAACATGTATGATGGCGAAAGCATCTCCAAGATGGTGGAAAGGCTTGACAATATTGTCAATCCTCTTGTGGCCCTCGGCAAGGTCATCTCCGAAGAAGACAAGGTGACCAAGCTATTGAATGCACTTCCCGGGTCATGGTCCGAAAAAGTAACGGCAATCACGGAGGCACAAAATCTTGAGACACTCAAATTTGATGAACTTATTGGAAATCTACTCATCTATGAAGTCTATCTCAAGGAGAGGAAAAATTCCAAACCATCCACAAATCAATCGGGTATGCAAATTATTTCTAAAGGTCTTGCTTCTTCTTCCAATAATGCATACTATGATAATGATGATGATGATGATGAGGAGACGGCCGCACTTGTTCGAAAATTTGCAAAATTTGTAAATAAAAATAAAGCAAGAAAACCTAGAGATAATGCTTGCTTTAAATCGCGAAAACCCGGGCACTTCATTGCCGATTGCCCGGCTCGATGAAGAGGAGCAAAGAAAAGGAAGCCTTTCACAAAAAAGAAGGCTCTAAATGCGGAAGTCAAAACTTGGGATGAACTACTCGAAACAACCGATGAGGAAGGAAGGAAAACCGAACACGGTCTCATGGTTATAGGCGATGAAAACAATGAGGTACACTCAAACTCTTCTACTTCCTCCATAGTTGATGACTTGCAATGTGATTTTGATGAATTGCAAATTGAGTTTCAAAATTTAATCGTTAAATACAAAAACTTGAAAAAGGAGCATAAGGAGATTAAAGTTGAAAAAGAAAAATTATTTACCTCTTATGAATCTCTAGACAAAGCTCATGCTCTTACTCCTACTAGAATTCATTCTCTTGAAACCGAAAAGGAATTGCTCACAAAAGATATTGAATGTTTGAAAAATGATATGCATCGTTTCAATATAAGTACGGATAAAGTTACAAAAATTTTAGATGCACAAAGAGGTGAGCATTCCAAATCGGGACTTGGTTATAAGCCATTTCAAAGTGTTTTTAAGAAAAATAACCAAAGTCCAACTTTTGTACGTGCTAATAATTATAATACTCATACTTGTTTTTATTGTGGCAAAGTTGGACATTATGCTAATAATTGCAAATTGAGAAATAGCTCAAGACATGTTTGGAGACCCAAAGGTCTCAAGACTAACCCCCATGGACCCCAAAATTATAGGGTACCTAAAAGAAATTCTTTTGTAGGAAATAGGGGCTATAACTACAATGGAAGATTCAAAATGACTCGTGGACAGCGGATGTTCACACCATATGACCGGGAGGAGAGAACTTTTTACCAACATCAAACTCCAAGAAGAGGGTATGGTCATGTTCGGCAATGGCAAAGGAAAAATTCTTGGAAATGGAGAAATTGGTAACTCTTCTTTCTCTCTTAGTAATGTTCTATTAGTTGAAGGGCTTAAGTTTAATTTGATAAGTGTTAGCCAACTTTGTGATTCAAAATATGATGTTTCCTTTAATAAAGAAAAATGCCTTATACTTAAAAATGGTGAAATTATTTGTGAAGCAAATAGAAAAGGCAATCTTTACAAAATTTGTACAAGTGATTTGGTTAGTCAAAATGTTTCTTGTTTAGTCGCCAATAATGATTTAACTAGTTTATGGCATAGGCGACTTGGACATGTTGGATACAAGAATTTGAAAAATATTTACAAAAACCAACATGTGAAAGGACTACCCAAATTGAATTTTGAAAATCTTGGCTTATGTGACACTTGTCAAAAGAACAAATTAGTTAAAAGTAGTTTTAAACCCAAAAATGAAATTTCCACAACCAAACCTCTACAAATGCTTCATCTTGATTTGTACGGGGACATTGGTACGACTAGTCTAAGTGGAAAACATTACACTTTTGTTATAGTCGATGATTTTTTGAGATATACTTGGGCTCTTTTTCTTACCAATAAAAACGATGCCGTTAATGAGTTTGTTAAGTTGTGCAGACTTATTGAGAATGAAAAAGAAGATACTATCAAGTCTATTCGAAGCGATCGAGGTGGAGAATTTGATGGTGAATTTAGAGTATTTTGTGAAACAAAAGGATATGCTCATAATTTCTCGGCTCCAAGGACACCTCAACAAAATGGAGTAGCCGAACGGAAAAATCGGACATTACAAGAAATGAGTCGGTCCATGCTCAATGAATTTTCACTTCCAAAGTATTTTTGGGCCGAAGCGTAAATACCGCTTGCTATGTCATTAATCGAGTTTATATTCGTCCTAAAATGAATAAAACTCCATATGAGCTTTGGAAAGGTAGAACTCCAAATATTAGTTATTTCAAGATATTTGGTTGTAAATGCTTTATTTTGAATACCAAGGATCAATTGGACAAACTTGATCCTAAGGCCGATGAAGGGATATTTATGGGATATTCAACAAAAAGCAAAGCATATCGGGTTTACAATAAGACTAGTGGAGTTGTTGAAGAATCCATCCATGTTAAATTCAATGAAGCTTCGGGAGTTGAAAGAATTCCTAATGATGAAAGTGATGAGGAGGATATTATTGAACAAATTGTTCAAATTGATGATCAACCGTCTACATCAAATGATCAACCGTCCACTTCAAATGGTTCTCAAGAAGATAGAGGTGATATCTCGGATCTTCCGTTGCATTGAAATTTAAGGAGATCACCCAAAAGATCTTATTATTGGTGATCCCCTTGACAAAGTGATGACTCAGAGAAAATTTGCCGAGAAAGCTCTTATTTCTCAAAAAGAGCCTAAAAATGCTAAAGAAGCTATTTAGGATGAGGATTGGTTTCTAGAGATACAAGAGTAGTTGAATCAATTTGAAAAGAATGATGTATGGGAATTGGTACCTTGTCCTCCTTCTCAAACCATTATTGGCACAAAATGGGTTTTCCGGAACAAACTTGATGATCAAGGCAACATTGTTCGAAATAAGGCAAGGTTAGTAGCTCAAGGGTATTGTCAAGAAGAAGGTATTGACTATGATGAAACTTTTGCACCCATAGACGTTTAGAAGCTATTCGTATTTTGCTTGCCTATTCTTGCTTTAAAAATTTCAAACTTTACCAAATGGATGTTAAATCCGCCTTCTTAAATGGTATTATTCAAGAAGAAGTCTATGTAAAACAACCTCCGGGTTTGAAAATTTTTCTAGGCCTAATGATGTTTATAAACTTAAAAGGCCTTGTATGGTTTAAAACAAGCACCCGTGCATGGTATGATAGACTTAGTTCTTTTCTTTTACAAAATGGTTTTATAAGAGGTAAAGTTGATACAACTCTATTTGTTTTTGAAAAGGGGCAAGATTGTTTACTTGTGCAAATATATGTTGATGATATTATCTTTGGTGCTACTAATGATTCTTTGTGCAAGAAATTTTCTAAGTTAATGCAAGGAGAATTCGAGATGAGTATGATGGGGAGCTTAACTTCTTTCTTGGACTTCAAATTAAGCAATGTCAAGAAGGTATTTATATTTCGCAATCAAAGTATACAAAAGAACTTTCAAAAAGTTCGGCATTGAAGAAGGAAGAACCGTCTCTACTCCTATGGCAACAAATGTCAAAATTGACAAAGATGAGAAAGGCAAGTCCGTGGATGAATCAAAGTATCGAGGTATGATTGGTAGTTTACTTTATTTATCCGCTAGTAGACCGGACATTCTTCATGCCGTATGCCTATGTGCTCGTTTTCAAAGCAATCCCAAAGAATCTCACATGAGTGCCGTTAAAAGGATTTTTCGATATTTGAAAGGCACCATTCAATATGGTTTATTTTATCCAAAGAATGAAAATTTTTCTCTTAAAGGTTATAGTGATTCGACTATGCGGGAAATATTGATGATCGAAAAATACTTCCGGATCATGTCAATTTTTAGGCGATTGCCTAGTTTCTTGGTTTTCAAAGAAGCAAAACTGTGTTTCTCTTTCAACGGCCCGGCCGAATATATTTCCGCCGCATTTTGTTGTACTCAACTTCTTTGGATGAAACAAACCTTAGCGGATTACAAATGCTCTTTTGAAAATGTACCTATCTTTTGTGATAATATATCCGCTATAAATATTGCTCAAAACTCGGTTCATCATAACCGTACTAAACATATTGAGATTCGACATCATTTTCTAAGGGATTGTGTTTCAAAACGTAAAATTGAGATATCCTTTGTACCATCTCAAGATCAATTAGCGGATATTTTCACAAAACCGCTATCTTCCGAGACTTTTTCTTCAATACGAGCTCGGTTAGGCATAATGCATATTGAATGAAGCTTACGTTTGCATTTTGCACGTTTTAAAACTTAGGGGCGAAAAATCGGATTTTTGGTTGAAAATTCGGATTTTGGAAAAAGCGACAAAACAAATGATGGTCAAGGAGTTGAGGGCAACCTCGCCCTCAACCTCGACCGGTCGCCCTAAGCTATATTTTTTTGGCTTTTAAACGTTCTGTCTTGAAAGATTCTTCATTTTAACAAATTTTTGGCCATTTTTCGTCCCCTTTGCCAAATTCACTCAAATTTCATTCAAAAATGGATTTCATGCATCTCTTACACAACATGGACATTATATAGCATGATCATCATCATTATGGCTCACTCTTTCCGATCAAATGGTAAGAATTTCGCTTCTTTTTCTCAATTGGGTGGAACCCTTGAGTTTTCGAGTTTCTTGAAAATTTTTGATGTAATTTTCGTATGATCATGATGAGCTTGGTTGTTGTGTTGTTATGTATGATGAGTGACTTAAATTTATGTTGAAAATTTTTGGCTTGAACCATTTACAAAGGTTATATACAACCTCTTCTATTTTTAACGCACACAAGGTGTTCGATGATATGTCGCAATGAAAATTTCAACTTATATATGATTCTCTTGCTTTCAAAAGTTTTCTATACTTATTGAGATCATGTTTTGACAAACAAAACAAGCGTGTGAACTCTTCATATTACATTTCTCCCATTTTCCTTGGATTATTACGCTTTAATCACTCAACGGTTAATAAACCGTCCCTTTGGCGCACTTTGATATTATTGTATGGTGTTTTCACCATTCTAACATTCTTTTGATGATTCCAAAGGGGAGAAACAGGATATTAGCTCGTTAGCTCAAGAAAAGCTAATAAAAGCTCGCAATAAGTATTGTGGACTCTAATACCTAGTCCATAGCTTGAATTTTGGACTCGGATGATATTGATTATAAGTTTTGTGACAGGGGGAGCTCTTTAGCTCATGATGCATTCTATATAAGCTTGTTATAGCTTGTGCTCTTACTTATAATAATCATTTGTTGATATGCTCATAAATAGGGGGAGCTTTGTATGAAATACTTCTAACGGATAGTTTACTTGTAAAACCGAAAATTTTATTTGGTTTTAAAATCGTCCTCAAGAAAATTGTTTTGGTTTGTAATCATCAAAAAAGGGGAGTTTGTTAGATAAATATTTTATCATGATTTTGATGATTATGTTCGATTTTGTTCAAATATGTTTTCAAACCAAAACTATGTCCCTAAATGTTGTCTAAATACTTCCGATCAACTTAAAATGTTTTTACTATTTTTCGGAGTATTTCTTGAAGTTTATTTTCAATAAAACATTGGACAACATATTTGTTTCAGGCTCGACCGGTCGCCCTATAGGGCAACCCGTACCTGAGTTGAGTCGAAAACAAAAAATGGGGCGTAAGAAAAGCGAGCGGGCGGCCGGTCGACCGGGTGGGCGGCAGTGGTGCGACGGCCGCCGGCCGGCGGGCGACCTGCACCTGCAAGTTGGATTTTTGTTCCAAACTTCGTGTTCCGTAAAATCGTCAAGGGCAACCTTGTCACATTAAGGGCGACCGGTCCCCTATGTAAAATTCGCAGAATTCAATTTCAATCTTATCTCTCGCACGACCGGCCGAACCCCATGTTTATCAAAACTATCCGTTGCGTTTTGCACAACTTTTTCCTATTTTGTGGGATTGATTTCTATGCTATATTGATCATTTTAAATGGTTTCTTTTGCAAAAATCACTCCCCAAGGAGGAGCCAATGTCCGAAATGAAAGCCAAGTCCTCTCCTATAAATAGAGGCTTCATTCAAGCAAAGAAGATACAACACACTACATACAAGCAAAGAGCAATTGAGCAAACACTTTCATATATCTTGTTGTATTAGCTTTAAGCACTTTCACTTGCACTTATTTGAGGTCTAGGCTTTCAATTCTTGATTACACTTGTACTCATATTGTATCGATGGCTCAAAAGCTACCTTTAAAACCATAGGCAAGTGCACCTATCGTTTTATAGTATAGATTATTGAGTACAAGTGTCATTCCCACGAGGATTGTAAGTACTAATAATTACCGTCTTTTTGTTATTTAATCTAACAATTTTCAGAGTTTTGTTTGATGAAAAAGGAAAACAAATTGTAAATTGTAAAAATGAAGGAAGATTTGTAAAATAAGAAATCAAGAGATAGAAATGTGTTTGAATGTAAATCCTCTAGAATGTTTTTGTGATTTGACAAGTTAAAAATACAACCGTAAGCCCTTAAGCAAAAACCAACCTCTTTTAATAAAATCTCATGTCTTGTGGACCGTAGAAATTCCCAATTTAAGTTAAACCCTTTCTCAAGGCGAAAAACTTCTAATCTCAAGTTGATTAATCAAATCTCTTTCTAGTTAAAACCCCCAAGACAAAGATATAACGATTTGTGAATTCCCATATTAGGTTTGACCCTAATCCGGAAGATTTATGTCGCCCTATATCTAGGATTGCATGCAACTCTTTTCACTTATATAGGTTCTATTTCACCATGAATCTCTCGATTTCCCGGATGAAAAATAAACTTCAAATCAATATTGCGCATATATCAATTGGAATGAACGAAGCATAATATAAGTGAATCACACAAAATATGAAGATTTTATTAAAAACATACACACCTTAATCACAAATCCATTCTAGAGTTCATTACATTCAAACACTAGGAGTTTAACTACACATGATTTTGACCAAAGAATAAATTACACAAGAAGATTTAAGTATTGTAGACATTGTGTACTTATCTTTCTCAAAATCTCAATTGACTTCTTTCTTGATTGATGATGTTGCTCCAAGCCTTCTTCTCCAATATTGCCCCAAGCTTTTTCCTCCAAGACCCCTTGATCCCAATTCTACTTAATGAAATGAATACAATGAATATTTCCTGAGTATCTAATCAATGAATCTCTCAATTTCAACCCTTGGCTTTTATAGGCAACCAATACATTGATAGTACTCTCTTTTATTAAACAATCACCCCCATTTCCCTTGTTGGTTGGTGAATTCTTGTATTCAAGTGATGAGGAGGGGACATGGAGACATGTTTCAAAGAAAATAGGGTGTTAAAAGTGTACAAAAGTGGCCAAAATGGGTTGGTTGGTGAGTTTTCCCCAAATTCCGCAAAGAAAAGTTGCAAAAAGAGGTCCTAGACACGCCCGTGTCGCCCAGAACGGCCGGGCCGTCTTTGTTTTATCACACAAGGACTCGGCTGACATGGTGCTCCCCAACATGGCCAGGCCGTGTTCTGGACACGTGCCGTGTTGGGGAACACGCCCAGGCCGTGTTGAGGTCAAGTTTTTTGTGCAAAAATTCGAGTTTTTGGCTCCCGTGAACACGGCCGTGTTGCGACACCCCCTGCCCGTGTTGGACCAAAAGGCCCCGAAATGACGCGCGTTTGGCTTGGAATTTCGAGCGTTTTTGCATCCTTAAACTCCCGGTATGTTTTGACATGAATCCATGGTCCGAAATTCACCAAAATTAGCCCCAAATGGTCAATCTACATCAATAAAATCACCTCGAGTAATATGAACTATGTACAATCAAAAATTTACAAAACTAACAATAAAATAACTCGAATTCTACTCAAATATACACATAAAACATGCATAAAAAGACCCTTATCAAACCACCTCCAACTTTGAACTTTGCTTGTCCTCAAGCAAAACATTATATCAAAAAGAGGGATTCATAAATCACAACGATTAAAGATGATTTTTTTCAACATATTGAACATAAGCGGTCAAGTTCTTGGCCTTCTCAACCTGAATTAACCATTAAGTAAAAACATAGTTTTGTAAAGCGATCATCAAAAGAAAGATCGTAATATCGGCGACATTATTCGGACTTGAAATCATCACTCCACAAATACTGATAGTTATGAACAACTTCAATTCAATAACGCCATGAAAATACAAGAATTCAATAGATCATTGTAGTTAGCTTACTAGTCATATAACCAAGCTTCTTGAACTTTATTGGAATGAGAAGTCAAGGAGTATTCATTCTCCTCTTTTTTTTTTGTTCCTTTTTTTTTTTGGGACCTTTCGAGATATGCTTCCACTAGGTTTATATTTTGAATTTCTGTTCAAACACTCCTAGGGTGGTTTTCCATACTCATATTCGTGTCGCCGTTTTACGTAAAAGACAAACATGGGGCTCATGAATGCTCCTAGTTACTAAGCAACAACAAATAGAGGAGTATAACCTCGATTGGTCCGTATTTTTTTTTTCGTTTTTTTTTTATTTTTTTTTCTTTTTCTTTTTATTCAGAAGCTTGGTTTAACAACTAGTTAACCACTACTAAATCATGAGTTCTCGGAAGTTCATAGCACTAAGTATCGTCGTATATGCCTTAACACATCAAGTATTTATGGTGTTGGAAATCTCGTCAAAATTTAGCCCGCATCCACGTCAATCTATCCTAGACAATCAATTGCTTCACATTGAAAGCACAAATTAACAAGTTAATATAGGTATAATTGGGCGAGTTATTGACTAGCAAATACTCAATTTGTTAAAAAAAAATCACATCTCTTGAAAACAAACACACAAGCATTCCGAAAATGTTATTGTACCCACCTCCAACTTTAAGATTCACATTATCCTCAATGTGAAAGAAAGAAATGGACAAACACACACAAAACACTAAAAAAACAAAGAAATTAGAATGATATAAAAGAGGTGGAAAAAGAAAAAAATACGACCTTACTACAATAGTGGAATCGGTGTTGGCGACCATTGGGTTGTTTTGGTACGAGACCTTCAACGGCATCTTCATACCTAATCAAAGTTAAGCAACACACAACTCGAATACTTCGTGAAATCTCAAATATTCCCAATTAGGACAAGCAAGAAAGAAGCTCAAGAGTTTTTTTTTTTTTTTTAATGATTTGAAAATGACTCTAAGGACTTGTGATTATTTTGAAAGAAAATAAAATAAAATAAAAATAAATGAAAACAATTGCACACAAACATCGGGTTGCCTCCCGGGTAGCGCTTAACGTCGTATATAGGACCATTTCACCTGAATGTGAAGATTTAATCGGGCGAGCCTTGAACTTATGAAAAATTTATCTCTTTGAACAACATCGCCACATGTATCGATTTTCGAACAATTGACCTTCATGGTCCGGTTTTTCGCATGTTATTCTCAAAATGGGATTCATCGTGGAAACTTTTGCACATTGAACATCACATACTTTCAAGGATTTTTAGAAGACATATCAATCAAAGAATCATTTATCCTTGTCTCAATCAAGTTTATAGGAAAACAAGTATCATTTATAGGATTTCTCAAAGGAATTTTAAAGATAACTTGTTCACCCCCTACTCTCAAAGTAAGCTTTCCATCATGCACATCAATGAGAGATTTAGCGGTAGCCAAAAATGGACGTCCTAAAATTAAGGGAACTTCTATATTATCATGCATGTCAAGAATAACGAAGTCGACTAGAAACACGAATTTATCAATCTTGACTAGAGGTGTCAAAACGGGCCGGCGGGGCGGGCCGGCCCGTGGCCCGCCAAAACCCGCCACTTGGCGGGCGGGCGGGCCGAGAAAGCTCAACCCAACCCAACCCGCCTTGGGCTGCGGGTTGGGGCGGGCTGTCCCGCCAAAAATTAAAAAAAAAAAAATTAAAAAAATATTTTTTATTTATATTATTAATTTTAATGAATTAAATATACTAATGGATAACAAGTAAATATTTTATAAAAATATTATATATACTTTTATAAGAGATAAAAATATAAAAAATTAATTATCCTATTTTTTTTTTGTCTATTTTATCTAATTTTTCATTTTTTTTTTTATTTTGGGCTAATAGCCACGCCCGACCCAACCCGCCGCCAAGCCAAGGCCCGCGGCGCGGCTAGCCCGTTAGGCCCGCCTTTGGCGGGCTACTAAATACTTATCCCACCCCTACCTTAGGGCGGGCGGGGCGACTGACGGCCTGGCCCGTTTTGACTCTAATCTTGACTAACACATCATGAATAATACCTCTAGGATGTTTAATCGATTTATCGGCTAATTGAATGTCCATCCTAATAGGTTTAAGTTCACCTAATCCCGCATGCTTAAATGTTTCATAAGACATCACATTGATACTAGCTCCCAAGTCGGCTAGTGCCCTATCAACAGTAAAACCATCAATTGTGCAAGGAATAATAAAGCTTCCGGATCATTAAATTTTTGTGGTAGTTCATTGGAAGGACATTTATCATTCAATTGCACATTTGATAATTTGTTAAGCTTATTTTCACTAGGAATGATGTCATTAAGATCCCTAACATGCTTTGAAGGAGGTCAACAAATGGAATATTAGTATGTAATTGCTTGAATGACTCCCGGAGTACTTACCAAATTTGTCCTCCTTTCTATCTTCTTGATTAAACTCCTAGGGGATCTTGGGCTTGTATTCGACGACCACCTTTTCATGGGCTTTTCTTCGTGTCCGCCCTCCACGTATTTACTCGCATGGTGGTGTTGGCATAATCATGATCATATGGAAAACTCGATGGTGATTGCGCTTTACGTGCTCCCTCGGTTTGGCTCGGTGTTACCCGACAAACTTCCTTGTGGCCTTTCGAAATCATCTTCGCAATCCGCCTATTTGGTTTTCCAGTTATGGATAGATGCCTCTTGATTTCTCAAGGATGTTTCCACCGCTTGGAATCGGGTATCTGTTGATTGCACAAACTTTGTTATAAGATCTTCCAAGTTAGGTTTACCTTGATTTGGATCAAATCCGGAGACGTGTGTAGATCAAGATTGGGATTAGGTCGTGGTTGGCCTTGATTTCCCCAACCAAAATTAGGATGTTGTCGCCACCCAGGATTATATGTGTTCTTTGTAAGGGATTACTTGGGTAATTTACGCCTTGATTCCCAACGTAATTAGCATGTTCAGCGTGAGGTATTGTGTGTGGGCATCTTGATGATTATGCAATCCGCCGCAAGTTTCACAAGATAAAACGTCACGGTGGTGGTGGTTTAGGAGCTGCTAGATCGTCGATCTTTTGGGTCAAAGTCTTGACCGCTGTGCGGCTAGTGTAACCACCGATCGCATTATAAACACCCACCGCTCATAGGTTTACCTCGTGACGGATTGCCATTGATAGCCATTCATGGCCATTCCTTCTATCGATCTTGGGCGCTTCTAGTGTTTTATTGTTCAAAGTTCCCACGTACCGCATCAATCATTTGTCTTGTTGCGAAAAGTAGCCCATTATAAAATGTTTGGACTTGCATCCAAATAGGTAGGCCATGGTGTGGGCATTTCGCAACAATTCTTTGAATCTCTCCCAGTGTCGTCTGGTCTCGTCATCTTCTTGAGTGAATGAAGAGATTTCATTCCTTAATCGTGCGCTTTTTGGTGGTGGAAAATATTTCAAAAGAAACTTTTCGCCATGGTGTTCCACGTTATAATCGTTCCTTTGGCAAAGTATTTAGCCATTGTTTAGCCCGCCCCCCTCAAGAGTAAATGGGAATAGGCGTAAACGGATGGCATCATCGAGACCCCATTGATTTTGAATGTATCGCAAATTTTGAGGAAATTTGCGATATGATTATTCGGATCTTAAATGCCTGGTAGGCCATCGAATTGAATGAATTATTGCACCATTTGAATGACATTCGGTTTGATTTCAAATTATTGGCTACAACAAAGAGGCCTCACGATCTTTAGATGATGTCCGTCCATAGACGGCTTTTTATAGTCGTCGTACATGGTTCTTTGTTGTTCATCCGCATATCGGGATCTTTGCCTTCGTTAATATCCTCCTCGAGTGCGTATTAATACTTTCCTCTCGTTTGCTACCGCGGCGCTTCCAAATTCGGCGACGAGTAGGTATGCATGCACTGCGGTAAATAAAGAGGATAAGTGTAATCCAAGACTTACAAAGATAGATAAAAAGAAAGACAAATGATGAAATAAAATAAAAAAATGATTAAATTAACAAAAATAAGGTGTCCTTAATATTACAATCCCGAAACGCGCCAAAAAACTTGATGGCTCAAAAGCTACCTTTAAAACCATAGGCAAGTGCACCTATCGTTTTATAGTATAGATTATTGAGTCACCGAGTGTCATTCCCACGAGGATTGTAAGTACTAATAATTACCGTCTTTTTGTTATTTAATCTAACAATTTTCGAGTTTTTGTTTGATGAAAAAGGAAAACAAATTGTAAATTGTAAAAATGAAGGAAGATTTGTAAAATAAGAAATCAAGAGATAGAAATGTGTTTGAATGTAAATCCTCTAGAATGTTTTTGTGATTTGACAAGTTAAAAATACAAAATCCGTAAGCCCTTAAGCAAAAACCAACCTCTTTTAATAAAATCTCATGTCTTGTGGACCGTAGAAATTCCCAATTTATGTTAAACTCTTTCTCAAGGAGAAAACTTCTAATCTCAAGTTGATTAATCAAATCTCTTTCTAGTTAAAACCCCCAAGACAAAGATTATAACGATTTGTGAATTCCCATATTAGGTTTGACCCTAATCCAGAAGATTTATGTCGTCCTATATCTAGGATTGCATACAACTCTTTTCACTTATATAGGTTCTATTTCACCATGAATCTCTCGATTTCCCGGATGAAAAATAAACTTCAAATCAATATTGCGCATATATCAATTCGAATGAACGAAGCATAATATAAGTGAATCACACAAAATATGAAGATTTTATTAAAAACATACACACCTTAATCACAAATCCATTCTAGAGTTCATTACATTCAAACACTAGGAGTTTAGCTACACATGATTTTGACCAAAGAATAAATTACACAAGAAGATTTAAGTATTGTAGACATGGTGTACTTATCCTTCTCAAAATCTCAATTGACTTCTTTCTTGATTGATGATGTTGCTTCAAGCCTTCTTCTCCAATATCCTGAGTATCTAATGAATGCATCTCCCAATTTCAACCCTTGGCTTTTATAGGCAACCAATACATTGATAGTACTCTATTTTATTAAACAATCACACTCATTTTCCTTGTTGGTTGGTGAATTCTTGTATTCAAGTGATGAGGGAGGGGACATGGAGACATGTTTCAAAAAAATAGGGTGTTAAAAGTGTACAAAAGTGGCCAAAATGGGTTGGTTGGTGAGTTTTCCCCAAATTCCGCAAAGAAAAGTTGCAAAAAGAGGTCCCAGACACGCCCGTGTCGCCCAGAACGGCCGGGCCATGCTGTTTTATCACACAAGGACTCAGCCTGACATGGCCGTGCTCCCCAACACGGCCAGGCCGTGTTGGACCAAAAAGGCCCCGAAATGACGCGTTTGGCTTGGAATTTCGAGCGTTTTTGCATCCTTAAACTCCCCGGTATGTTTTGACATGAATCCATGGTCTAAATTCACCAAAATTAGCCCCGAATGGTCAATCTACATCAATAAAATCACCTCGGAGTAATATGAACTATGTACAATAAAAATTTACAAAACTAACAATAAAATAACTCGAATTCTACTCAAATATACACATAAAACATGCATAAAAAGACCTTTATCGCATCAATCATTATTGAGTTGTAATCTTGATTTTGGTCATCATTCAACACAAGACATCCTTGTGAGTATTCTTGTGGTAAGAATACACTGTTGGTGATCTAGGTGATAGGTGTTTGAAGGTTGTGGTAATCTTGAAAGGTGTTGTAAGAGGGTTGTGGTAATCCTCGAGGTGGTGAAAGAGGGTTGTGGTAATCCTCGAGTGTTGTATTAATTTTTGGTAAATTAATAAAATCCTTTTTTTCTTTTTAAAAATCCATCCCGGAGATACTGGGGTGGTAGAGGATTAGGCCCTAGGTGGGTTGAACCTCTTTAAATCAACGAGTGTTGTTTATTTTCCGCGTTTACATTCTCGTTGTTTCGAAAAAGAGGGTGATTTGTAAAAAAATCGGCATAATCTATTCACCCCCCCTCTAGATTATTGTACCCACTTGGACTTACAACCTTAACACCACGGTAGTGTCTATCATACAACCCATTGGGAGGCGGCACGTGGTTGGTGTTCGGATTAAATGTGGTGGGGGCAAAGGATAGCCCAAGAATTAAAGCGTACTCATATTTGGAGAATCAATCAAACGGTTTCCAATCCGAAACCAAAATTCGTCCCTTGCACCTTTCTTAACAACCTCCTTCGCACCATAATAACGGCATGAAGGCGACATTACAACTAACCGCACGGTTGTCCATCCGCAATACAAAACCAAAACAGGACTTTCGAAACTCTTCATACACAAAATCCCCGCAATCATGCAACTCGAGTTCTAAGTCGTCAAGAATCGACAACCTGCTATACAAATTGATCTTGGCTTTATTGCCACAAAGTTCGAAGCCTCTTCCAAGCCCACTGTGAAAAATAGTAAAAATCAAAATTAGCAATCAACCACTATCGACCAAATCACATAGAGAACTCTAAAAATTGGCGGCTACTATGGCGGTGGCTTATTCATCGACCGCCAGAGTAAAAGCCATGCCATCAAGGCCGCGATGGTGGCACGATCGATGAATAAGCCATCGTGCAACAAAGCACGATGGTGGCACGATCGATGAATAAGACATCGCGGCCTAAGTGGCACGATGGTGGCACGCTCGATGACTAAGCCATCGTGCCTAAGTGGCACGATCGTACAATCGATCGTGCCACCTGCGGGCTTCATCGGCCGTGCCATTTAAATCTTCTTCAAAGTTCCATATTTCAAATTTTACATCCAAATGGCGCCATAACTATACCCATCTCAAACACATGCCCATACAACTACATAGCACACTCAAACTACAAAAATGCAAGTTATTTTAAGGAAAAGTTGAGTTATAACAATACCCGTCATTTTCTTCATGAGCGGCCTATTTGCGTCGGTGTCTCGTCTCGGCTTTGTTGTGGATGGTGGTGCACCATCCACGAAGTCGTCATCATCATCGGGAAGAACCATCCTTCTTCTCCGGTATGTTTGGATTTCTCTAACCATTGCCGTCGAATAGAATAGTCTCTTGAGAGGGTGGGTGTATTTTTTGTTTCAAATTGAGAAAGTGGGGGAGGTGAGAGGTTGGAGGGTGTATTTTGGGGAAAATAAGACTAAAATTGGAAAAAAGGGGGTGAACTCATCAATTGGGTCATATTTGAAAAAAGTGGGGGTGGGCGAACTTATAAGGTGGGTGTCTTTATCATCAAATTTGGGGTCTGCGATAGCGCCGGCCGATGAATTTATAGAGGTTTTGGGGTTTATTAGGACTTAACATCACGCATATAGTTTCCTGTGAAGAAATACACGGAAGACAATCGGCGAAAATGGTGGAATCTCTCACTGATTTCCCCTCAACCATCCTCATCGAAATCCTCGCAAGGCTCCCATTGAAGACCCTCTTCGCAAGCAGGTGCGTCTGCAAAACTTTCCTCAGTTTAACCACCCCGATCCCTACTTCACTGCTTTGCACTCTTCAAACGCTACTCAAACTCTCGTATTCCAATTCGGAGACGTCTTCGAACCCTCAGAAATACTCAGCTTCGCCGATCCGGAACTCGATGTCGCTCCTGGGTTCGTCGAAGATTTCCAATTGAAACCCATATTTCAGATGCCCAAATTGGTAAGTGGCAATACTAGCCCTAATTTTGTCGAAGAAAATAAGTTTGTTCTTGTGAATTCGTGTAATGGCTTACTTTACTGTGTTAGAAGGCACACCTGGGACGAGCGTTCCCTTGTGTGTAACCCTGTTACAAATGAATACATAGTGATTCCTGATGCTGTTCACGAAAGTAGCTTATTTTCACGCACTGAGGGTATGTGGTTAGGTTTTAGTCCAGTTACTAATCAAAACAAGGTGCTGAGAATATTCAGCCTTATAAATGGAGATGATGAACCTTTGGTGGTGGGAGCCCAAGTGCTTGTAATTGGGTCTAGTTCATGGAAATGCATTCACAACGATATGCAATTGTGGCATGACTATTCATGGGACGCATGTTCCACCTTCTTAAATGGTGTTATTTATTGGCTTAAAAATTTAACGGTAGGCGTATGTTTCTTTGATTTTGAGAGGGAGGTTTTTGGAGACATTGCGATGCCACCTGAATTAGGGGTAGAGCATTTGAGAATTAAACATTGCATGAGCATTGGAGTGCTTGAAGGTTGTCTTTGTTTGAGTTATAGTGCTTGTGATGCTCATCATGTGGATATATGGGTAATGAAAAAGTTAGGCAATCAAGAATCTTGGAGCAAAGAATTCGTTGTCGATACAGTGAGACCAATAGGTAGACTTGTCTATGGCGGATTCCAGCCACTCTATGGCGGGTTCAAGCCACTGCAAGTTCTTAGAAATGGTGAAATATTGATGCTTTGGAAAAGCAATGATCTGGTTTGTTATGATCCAAGAAAAAAGAGTTTAAGATACGCTGGGTTTCATTGGCTGAAATCAAATCCTAAGGCTGTTGCTTTTACTCCTAGCTTTATTCCTCTCAAGGACACTCTTTTGGTTGATAAGGTGATGTTGCAACGCGTGAGGCCGAGATGATTTTGCATTTGTAACATTTCGTAAGTGACTTTGATGCTTATTGTATTCTAGGGACTTCTCTGGTTAGGTATGTAATATTCGACCGTGATGGTGCACATTGTGAGGCCGAGATAATTGTGCATTGGTAACATTCTGTAAGTGATTTTGATGCTTATTGAGTTATTGTATTCTAGGAACTTTTCTGATCATTTGCTCTATTCAGAAAATTGTGTTAGTGTATTGTTGCACTAGCATCATCATTAAGAGTATATGCCAATTCTTCAAAATGACTTTTACAAGAATTGTATATTTTCGTTCTTGTTAGTACATTTATGGGAAAGTATGCATTACCCATAAACATGCAATAATCTATTGTACAAACTGTTGAATTCTCATTTGAAAGAACTAACTGCATTGATCATATGATCTTGTTTTTATACCCAATATTGTCGATCTCCTTACAATGAGCTATGAATATATTCTGCGGTTATACAAGCTGCAATATATTGTTTGTTCCTCTAGAATATAGTTCTTCCTCAATAACTATATGAAAATAAATTTGGTTTTCGTTTCAAGTTCATCTGTGATTCTGTGTACTCTGCACCCTTATCTGGAATAGAGCTAAATAAGACTGACAATATACAGATATATATTTCAAACCCTGAAAAACTAGTTTTAAGTTTTAACTGAAAATCTCATAACTCTAAATGCATGGTTTGAGAACCAGTTTCCCTGCAAAAAATTATCTGACCACCATAATTTACTCTCTTACTTAATTTATTTACTGTAAGAGGTTGTAGGCATGTCCCTTATCTCGAGTCAAGGGTTTAAAGGTTATTTATTACTCATTGGCCATTTCTCTCACATTTTGAGATGACTTGAAAAGTACTCTCAATCTTCATTTAATACCAGAAAACTGCAATCGGACATTTTGCCTCCTCGTCATTTCTACTTTTCTAGTGCATTAAATTTTCATTACAACAACAAACGAAGCCTTATCCCACTATGTGGGGTCGGCTATATGGATCATATAACGTCATCGTTTACGGTCAAAAAGCCATATTTTCCTTTATTTCTAGATATAAGATGTATTTTTTAATAGTTTCTTACCAAGTCTTTTAAGGTCTTCCCCTACCTTTTTTAATTTGGGTGAGTGATTCTTTGCCTTCCACACATCACGATACATCTAAATGTCTCCTATAAACATGTCCAAGCCACCTTAATCGCATTTCTCTAATTTTCTCATTTATTGGTGCTACTCACACTTTTTTCTAATGTGTTCATTTCTTATTCTTTATAATCTAGTGTGTCCGCACATCCATCTTAGCATTCTCATTTATGCTATCTTCATTTTTTGTTCGTGTTCATATTTAGTAGCCCAACATTCTACTCCATAAAGCTATGGGTTGCTTTACTTTGTTAAATAAATTGAAAATCAACATTCTTGTGTATGTTAAGTTCCTAGAATCTGAAATACACATCATTTTGATGTATGGGTCATGGAAAAATGGTAAATCAAGAGTCTTCGAGCAAATAATTCATTGTTGACATTGTCATGGGTGCTAGAGCCTAGAGCCATCTTCAAGTTCTCAGCAATGGGGAAATATTATTTTATTTAGAAAAACAAATGAAGATTTTTAGATTACTCAAAGTTATTTGCGGTGAGAATAATCGGTTTCAGTATTGTTTTTGCTGCTGGACTAAGAATGCTCGATGGGCTGACAATGTGACGGTGCGAAACGTAAGGTCGAGGTACGAACCTGTATATTGGTACTAATTTATCCTTCAATTTCATGCCTGTGTTTTTAAGAAACTTATTAATCTAGCTAAATGAGTAGATCGATATCTCTTTCATGTTACTCGTACAAAATTGCTTTAGTACTTCGTATACGTGATTTGAACGAACAAGCATTTTATGGCTCATGTTGTTAGTGCATCCAAACTTTGCATGATACTTAAGCATTTCATTTTGCACTCTAATGTTGGCTCATCTGCAGAAATATTGTTAGTTCAAACTGCAAGTGTGTTATACTATGATTTCCTTTATTTCTTATTTCATGATTGCATTTTATGAACTTTATTTATTGGTTGTTGACTTAGCATCAAGATCCTATTGAAGTCCTAGAATTTTGATTACAGCTAATCAGAAAAGTGATTTCTTCTAGAATTTGGCATTGTGTCTTTATATGTGAGTTCATGCGGATAACAAAACCTTTTGCATATCATTGCCTAGTCTAAGTTATGGTTTTTAGAAAGAACTATTTATATTGGTACGGAGGAACTCTGTTGATACTGCAATGAAGGCCCAGTTACGTCTTTACTGATTTTCCCGATTATCTCCAAAAAAATCACGTGATCCACATGTATATAATCCTTGGAAAGATTCTAGGTTCATCAATGTTCTGAATTTGGAAATCCTGGACTCTAATCATGTATTTATTCGTTGATTTGATTGCAGACAATTCTTATGGCCATATAAAATATGAAATAAGCTTTCATTAATGAGGTGGTTTTATATGAGAATTCTCATGACTTAAGTTCATGAAACGAATCCTACAAAACACAAAAAGTATGTTTTTTTTTTTTTATGGGTTTGGGCTTGGTTTAGATTGGAGTTCCATTTACATATAGGATCATATATTGTGTGGCTAAACTACGAATGACACAACATATTTAGGCATATCGCAGGAGCACCTATTATAAGAAATATTTTATAAGATGCTTGTGATTAATGAACCTATCATGTTGATTTTTGGATGCCTATTTGCGAGTTACTTAAAGAGAAGAAACATTTTGCTATTGGATATTATGAAAGGTTCCCTGTTGAAGCTTAAAATAATCGATTTGTGACTGTTATACTGCTTCCTTCCTTTCATTACTAAAGAAAAAGACTTTTGTGATGAAAATATTTGTCTAAGCATTTCCAGCTTTTTTCCGTGAAAGATTAATGTGACGTCACAATTTCTTTGAAAAAACCGAGAGATCAATAACTCTGTGTTAAAAATATGTTCTGTCGTGGTGGGCTTCCACTTTGAGTCTATGATGGAAGCTCTCGAATTTCACCACAAATTACAAAAGACAAGATTATAATAGGTTTTGTCCCTAACTCCCCATGTTGACAAAAACTCGTTTGAACACTCAAAAAATATTGTAATCAAAAGCTTTTTTCCCTAATAATATATTTGACAAGTAATTATAATAATGTACATTGCCACTAACTATGCATATACATATACATAAACTTGGCAGACCCATACTTGGATTACACGTGTACAAGATTAAGTACTTATATCAGAACACACTCAATTATGTACTTCATTGTAAATATCTCAATATTTTTGCCTTTTGGAAAATTACATAGATATATGAATAGTTAAATTGAATGATTTCTAAAATTGTTGACAAAAACAAAAATCTCCAAGTACATTTGAACTATTCCTATCTAAATAAGTAAATAAGGACTAAGAGAGGTTTTCATGCCATAGTGACTAGGCTAAACACCACTTAGCAATGGGGCAAGTCTATTAGGGATCAATACATCAATCATAACTCCAATGCAAACAATAGAATGTGAAATGGATAAAAACTCATCATATCTATCATATTTTGCATAAGTATATTTATAAAGAGAAACTTCTAAACAAAATTGAAAAACACAATATACATAAGTAGTCTAATGGCATGATTGGTATGTGGAAATGCGTGAGAATGGAATGAACATTCATTAGTTCATGCCCATTCACATTATATTTTTTTATTCCCCCACAAGATTTAACTAAGTTCATTCCTTAGTTCATAATAGGAATGACAATCCGTGACACGAAACGATAGCATGAACCCGACATGCAATTACTAAGAGAAACACGAACAGAATCTGAGGCGATGTTACAATTCGTTTTAAAACATAGTTATTTTACATTTTTTTATGTATTTTGAGCATAAACCCGAACCCAAATACGAACCTGACCCGATGACCTGGATTGTCACCCCTGGAATTCAGATTGAGAAGTTCTTATATCCAAGCACGCAGATTATGAAAAAATCTGGTACTATAAAATTTCCTTTATGAAATCTGTCATACACAATCGTTCTCACACACCAAAAGCTGCCTAACTAGAACGGGATCTTCGTCAGATTTTTCGTATTAGATTCATGTAATGTTATGCACCTTACAATTCAAATATTTAATTGACGGAATCCACGGAGGATTATATGCACAATAACTCTTTTGTGTTGTCTAATGGCAGAAAAGTCATTTATGGGAAAGTAATTTCGAACGCATCCGTCAATTGATATATCATATATGGTACGGGAAAGTGATCAAATTAGCATAATTTCCGTTGCCAAATATTTTGTCATTTATTATCAGAAATGTGCCGGGACTAAAAGAGGGGGAAAGAGTTAAAAGGAGTTCAACAATAGTTTGTTGCAGATTTTGAAAGTTTGCATAGTTGAAATAAAGAAAAAAGGCTATAAATAAGAGAGAAAATCTTGCTCCCATTTGATTTCATCGTACCTTACGAAATATTTGGCATCGGAAATTATGCTAATTTGACCACTTTCCCGTACCATATATGATATATCAATTCACGGATGCGTTCGAAATTACTTTCCCATAAATGACTTTCCGCCATTCGACAAGACAAAAGAGTAATTGTGCATATAATCCTCCGTGGATTCCGTCAATTAAATATTTGAATTGTAAGGTGCATAAGATAACATGAATCTAATACGAAAAATCTGACGAAGATTCCATTCTAGTTAGGCATCTTTTGGTGCGTGAGAACGATTGTGTATGACAGATTTCATAAAGGAAATCTGCAACAAACTATTGTTGAACTCCTTTTAACTCGTTCCCCCTCTTTTAGTCCCGGCACATTTCTGCATAATAAATGAATGTTTATAAATTATTCCTCAAGTTCATCAGTTACAGGACACCTGCAACAATGCCGGAGTCTCTCACTGATCTTCCTCCAAACATCCTCTCAGAGATCCTCTCTAGGCTTCCCATCAAGAGCCTCTTTGTATGCAGGTCTGTTTGCAAAACCTTTCTCAATTTAACCTCCTCCAATCCGCATTTCAACTCTTTGTACTTTTCAAACACAGCCCAAAATCTCATAATCAATTCGGAAGCTCGTACTTGCCCACAAGATTAGTCCACTTGGTTGACTCCGAACTCAATACTGCTTTTGGGTTTCGCTTAAAAATCAATGTAAAAGAAAAGGCCATGTTTCAGATTCCTAAGTTTCCGGCCAAATATTTCAAAAAGTACCGTCTGTATAATGGGGATGAAAATAACTTTGTTCTGGTTAATTCATGCAATGGGTTGCTTTACTTTACTGAAAGAAGTGTGTGTGAGCGCTCGTTTATTTGTAATCCTATTACTAATGAATATGTAACCCTTCTTGAATACGATGTGGAAAAAAATCTAACGATGGGTTTGTGGTTTGGGTTTAGTCCCAAGGAGAATCTATACAAGGTACTGAGGATTTTCGCCACTGTAAGTGGTAAACCGTCGCAAGATGGTTTCAAGATGGAGTATTGGGCTCAAGTCCATGTGGCCGGTTCGTCTTCTTGGAGAGATATCGAAGATAGGCCACTTTCAGAGTACCTCTCATGGGATAAATGGTCCGTTTTCTTGAATGGAACCGGTTGTTGGCTCTGCAAATATCCGGAGACATCAAAATTCGTAGTGTTCTTCGATTTCCATGAAGAAAAATTCGGGGAAATTTC
This sequence comes from Rehmannia glutinosa, assembly GCA_016081115.2. Taxonomy (NCBI): domain Eukaryota; kingdom Viridiplantae; phylum Streptophyta; class Magnoliopsida; order Lamiales; family Orobanchaceae; genus Rehmannia; species Rehmannia glutinosa. The sequence continues at coordinate 4,909,431 of CM071927.1, forward strand.
ACCTCCGCTCGATTTTGGGCTACAACAGCAAATGAATAAACATTGCATGAGCATTGGAGTTCTTGGAGGTTATCTCTGTTTGAGTGATGATACTCGGGATTTCGATATATGGGTTATGAAGAAATTTGGCAGTCAAGATTCTTGGACTAAAGAGTTTGTTGTTGATACATCGATTCATATGGATAAACCCCTCGAGGGCCCATTCAGGCCGCTGCAAATTCTTGGCGATGGGAAAATATTGATGATCTGGGCTGACCGTGTTCTAGTGACCTATGATCCGAAAACGAAGGGTTTTGGATATCTTGAGTTTGATGGGGTGGAATCACTCGGTAAGGTTGTTCTTTATACTCCTAGCTTTGTTCCTCTAAAGGACGCCTTGATGGTCGACAATTTGACTGTGCAAAATATGACTTTTAGGTATGGACTCGTGTCGTGGTACTAATATGTCGTCCGATTTCATGCTATGTTATTCTGAAATTTGTAACCGCGTAGATCAATTTCTCATTGCAGTGATTCGTAATAGTTTACTTCACTGGTTTTTCCTAATTATTCCAAAGGAATAGTTACGAAAACCGTCCTTGTGGTTTGACCTAATTACGAAAAAACCTAACTAACTTTGAAAATTACAAAAACCACCCTTGGGATTTACATTCGTCTTACATTTTACACCTGCCGTTAGTGGAGCTAACGGAAATTACTAGCGCCATCCAATATTTTCACAATATTACAATTAACCCCAGTTTTTAATCTTACATTTTACAATTACACCCTCAACACAAATAGCCAAACAAAAAGTTGGAGCTATTCATAATATTTAAACAAGTTGAGGGGCGTAATTGTAAACTATTTGACGACGTAGCAAATTCAGTCATGTCAACTAACGATTGGGGCAAAATGTCGGACGGATGTAAACCTGAATGGTGATATTTGTAACGTTTAAAGTTAGTTGGATTTTTCTATGATTAGGTCAAACCTCAGGGTCGTTTTTGTAATTGTCCCAATTCCTAATTGTCCAGTCAAACACTCTTATCATTTTTAGTATTTATGAAAGTTTGCATCAGGTATGAACATCTTTAGTAGTTTTATGACAAACTTTGGCTTGTCTGGAGAAACATTACTAGTTCAGTCCGACTACTTCTGTGTTCAATTTATTTGTTTCTTCTGCTTATTCTGTTTTCTAAATTTTTCTTGTTTGTTGGCAGAGAAAATTCGGGTTTGATTGAAGATTAACATTTTTTGAGTAAAAGTGTATGGTAATCTGGGTATATTTGTAATTTTTGAAGTTAGTTGGGTTTTTGTGTGATTTGGTCAAACCTCTGGGTAGTTTCTGTAATTGTCCCAATTCCAAATTGTGCAATCAAACACTGTATCATTTTTAGTGTTTATGAAAGTTTAACATTACTAGTTCAATCCGGCTACTTCTGTGTTCGATTTTTTTCTTTCTGCTTATTCTGTTTTCTAAATTTTTCTTGTTTGTTGGCAGAGAAAACCGGGGTTTGATTGATTGAAGATTGACATTTTCTGGGTAAAAGTGTATGGTAATCTGGAATGAGCATTTAGTTTTCTTTTCATAAGTTTGGTGCTGTTTTATGTAATGTGGACTATGTATCCTTTTGGATTTCATGTACTTGGTGAAATTAAGATTGTCTTTAAGTTTTCTTGTTTCCTTTTTTTTATATATTGTTATTATTATTTTGTTGTTTATTAAGTACAAACTTATGTTATGACCTGCTAGCAGCAAATGACGATGATATGTTTTGTAGAGACGATTATTTTGAAATGTCTTTTTCTTAAAATATGTTATAGGCAATCACGACTAAACTTGTCGGTTCTCATCATTGTGAAATAAATAGAACGTTATATGATTGTTATAATTGTAAAATGGAATGAGTCGAGCTGTGACTCGAAACTTGTGTTAGAATTGTTTCTGTTACTTAATTATGATAAAATCGAGTTTGTGCAAATTGTTGGTTGTATTGAGGATTGGGTATCATGTTGGTTAAATTTGAATTTTATCTTTTGTTGTTGTAAATGAGACTTAGATCACAAATTCGTAAATTTTTCAAAATAGTAATACTCCATTTTTGGCCTCTCCCCTCCTCTAGAGGGTTCTTCTTTTCCTCTTTACTTCCTAATCCGTATAAGTATCTTAATGAAATCAAATTAGATTGAACTCAAAGTATCCAACTACTCTTGATGTAAGTTAATTTGTAATTACCACTTCCAACATTATCAAGATAACTCTCAAATCAGACCTTGGGACATAGCCGAGTGGTAAAGAGAGTCTGGTAATCTGCGTTGCTCTAGTTGTGTGGGTTCGCTTCCCAACTGAAGCAGTCCCCTTAGCTTCAATTCGGGGTTAATCTGGTTGGATGTTCAATTGGAACTCGGTTCAACCCTGGCCACTCGGGCACATTTCGCGATTCACCTCTTGTTGGGCCAAGTGTCATTTGGTGTTGACAGGTCCAAGATTAGTCGGGTGTAATCCCAAATACCTGGGTTATCAAAAAGAAAGAAAAGAAGATAATTCATAAATCCACAGTTGGATTAACTTTGTGCTTCAATCCATCACATATAAGTATGTGTATTCCCTCCCTGTCTCCCAACTATGCCCCCAAAAAACACTCAAAAATCCACAACTATCACTTATCAAAACACCCAAACAACTAAATGTTTCTAAATATTAATGGGTTGGGTTTCATCGTTTGGAGTTGGTTGTAATAAATCGGGATTCTAAATTATAATTTGTTGCGAACCCAATTCTCACTCGTTTTATAACTTTAAAAACATTTATTTAAAAAAAATAGTATTACCATATTTTTAATATGAAGAGATGGTATTATAAACAAAGAAGTAACTGTTTATAAAATAATTATGTGGATCATTATATTTGAAAATTAATATTTCAAAAAATATATGTATATATATAATGAAAGACAAGAATTAGAAAGTATAATGTGAAAGGAAACAATTGAAGTTGTGAAGGAGCTTCATTTACACAAGTAGATTATAAGAATTACACATGATGTATATAGTCTATATATATAATATTCACTACCTTAAAGTTTTTTTTGTACAATATATCTTCCTGAATTTCTGTAATTTATAAAATAAAAAACAAATATTAAAAAGACATATTTTCAATTTTGAAAGATAATTAATATTTTTTATGAAACATGACTAAAATCGAGGAATATAAATTTCTGAAAGGGTGACACTAGTTACACTCCAAATCATCTAAAATGCAATCCTTTTTTTTTTTTTTAAAATTTTATAATTGTCATCAATTTAAAAGATAAATGCATCCACAACATCTCTAAATGCACCATTTTTTTTAAACACCATATAATCTTGTTTCCCTGTCCGTGTTCTTCTTCTTCTCCACAAAAACTGCAAATTTTTTCTTCTCAACCCCAAATTTTCTAAATCGCTGATGTATCGAGCTATCGAGAACTGTTCAAAATCGTTGGTGTAACCCTTCATCAGAGACCGTTCAGAATCGATGTATCGCATTACTGAGAACTATTCTTGACGGTATGGTCGTGTCATTCTTTAAAATGAAACATGAGGTGGGTCGACTTGTAGGCTGTTCATTTTTCTTTGTTTATGAAATGCCCAAATATTGTTAGATTTTCTTGCAATTTGGAACATGAGGTGCCAAAAAACTGTTCAATTTTTTTTCTTTTTCTTCGCAACAAAAATGTCGTGTGTATGTGTTGAGTGGAATTTTGTCTTGCGAGAAAGGATTGAGGTTTAATTGAAGGAGATGTAAATTGGTGAATATTAGAAGTGTATTAAGAAAATAAATAAATGGGCCATTATTTGCACCACTATTTTTGATAAATACATCTCTTTACTTCATACACCCCCACCCAATTTTACAAATTCGTCTAATTACTTAATATATCCCTCTATATTTTCCATCTTACCCATCTAATTACTTCATACACCCCACTATAATTACTTCATGCACCCACCACAAATAACGTACAACCTAACGGCTAAGGCTCAAGAGGTTTTTTTTTTTTTAAGTTTCTTCACTATCGTGCTATTATGATAGTAGCATTAGGTGCAAAAATGTGTTATTTTTTTTATAGGTTTATGGGTTGAATTCGAAATGATGGTACAAATTTTGGATCTTTTATGTCATGTTCGTGCAAATTTTTCGCTATATTCAAGTAGACACGATGTCCATTTTTTTCTAAAAAGTGGCACGATCGTGCCATCTTTGTGTCAGAAAAATATGGATGACATGATGACTATTTTTTCTTTGGGTAAAAAAAAAATGGCAATCGTGCTATTATTTCTCAGAAAAATTGACCATTGTACCACTTTTTTTTTTAAAAAAAATGGCCATCATGCCACCTTTTTTTTAATAAAAATTTATCATTGTGACACTTTTTTTTAAAGAAAAAATGGCCATCGTGCCACCCTTTGTTTTCAGAAGAAAAAAAAAGGTTGGCAAAATCGTGCCATTATTTTTCAGAAAAATTGAGCATCATCACTTTTTTTTCTTCAGAAAAAGAGTGACACGATCCTACCATTATTTTTATAATAGTAAAGGTATCTTAATTATTTTAACTCGACAATTTTATAAATATTGGGGGAAAGTATTTAATAAGAAAGGGTTAAATTCACTTTTAGTACCCAAAGTATTAGCGGTTTTCACTTTTGGTACACACTTTTTGGGGCTTATCATTATTAGTACACAACGTTTCAAAATTCACTCATTTTTGGCATGTTCCGTTAGTCAATCGTTAAAGACTAACGGTTGATCGGTTGGAGTTGGAGCAATGTTGGACGGGGGTGGTGAATTCTGACTCAAAATTTTATCCTGAGCAACTTTGTCTTCTTGGTCGGAGGCCAATTCGCCCGACAACATGGAGATACGGTCCCCTAAAAGTCGGAAAATCAATTTTAAGATCCCCTTTTGTGCGTTTTTGGTTCGGGGGGCAAATCAGACCGATTGAGGAGTGGGCTTTGTGCGCCTTAAGATGAGGAAGACGATGGTATGCTTAATTTTGGATTTGGGGAAGTATCTTGGATCGAATTTGGCTTTGAATTAAACTTTGGGTTTTTCGCATTATCGTCAATTGGCTTCGAAGACGAACTCAAATCATGAAATTGACCACTGGGCATTAGGGCTTGCGGATACGCTCAAAATGAGTGGTTGCACGACACTTGGGGTCGCCAGGATCGGCGCCGGAGACGCCGTGAAGCATGCACCAACCTGTAAGTCCAAGCGGCTACGATAATCTAGAGGGGGGGTGAATAGATTATCTCCATCTTTTTGATTTCGCCCTCTTTTAACAACCGAATGCTCAAATACAATAATAAAGGTGCGGAATATAAACAACACACGTCGATTTAAAGAGGTTCAACCCACCTGGGCCTAATCCTCTACCACCCCAAGATATCCAGGATGAATTTCGAAAAGAAAAAGAATTTTATTAATTACCAAAATTAATACAAATTTAACTTACAACACCTTGAAGAGCACCACACTCTTCTTCAACACCACCTTTGGAGATTACCACAATCTCCCTTTGAAGATTACCACAATCTTCCTTCAACGACACCTTGTGAAGATTACCACAATCTTCAACCTCAAGAATACCAAATTCTTCAACACCTCAATAAGAAGATTACCACAATCTTCTTCACCTATCACCTAGATCATCCAAGTGTGTTCTTACCACAAGAACACTCACAAGGATATCTTGTGTTTGAATGATAACCAAAAATCAAGATTACAACTCAATAATGAATAATACAATTTGAGTGCGAAGTGTAATCAAGAAAAGCCTAGACCTCAAAGATGTGAAAGTGATAAGCTAGGCAATTTTACAACAAGAATAATAACAATGAAAGACCAAGTGTTTGCTTGAAGTGTATCTTGTTGTGTTGTATCTCAATTGTTCTATTGGTTACTCCAAAACTTCCTCTATTTATAGGAGATGATTGATCAAGCATAGACTCTCTTGGGGGACCGAAAATCTCTGAGTAAAATTGCAATTAAAATCAAGAATATAGTCATTAGAAATCAATCCCACATTTTAAGCAAATGTGTCTCTTTGTCAAACGGTCGAAATTTGTCATTGTCAAAGATAGGGCGGCCGCATCGCAAAAATAGACGTTAGAAGAATACACAAAATAACATAGACGGCCCGGCCGACGATACCTCGGCCACGGCCGACCATCACCCCAACCGTCCCCCTCATGGATTTTGCAAAGATCAAGTGTTCTCGCTTTGAAACACACTTGCAGCGCACCGGTCGCACCACTGGCGGCCGGCGTCTGACGACCGACGCCGACGCCTGCGGCCGGGCGATCGCCTCTTTTACACTCCAGGCTCAACTTTTGGGTTCAACGTACTCTTCAGTACGGGTTGCCCAATAGGGCGGCGACCTGGTTGGCCTCAAAACCAAAGTGATGTCCAATATTTAATCGAAGATAAACAACAAGAAATACTCCGAAAAATAGTAAAAACATTTTAGACCGATCGGGAGTATTAGACAACATTTAGAAACATCGTTTGAGAGTGAAAACCCAATAACGTAAAATCATTAAAAGCGTTGTCCAATTTAGACGAAAATAAACTTGAAGAAATACTCCGGAAAATATTAAAACCATTTTAAATCATTTAGGAGTATTTGGACAACAATAAAAAACATTGTTTTGGTGCAAAACAAAATCATCAAAATAAAAACATGTATCAAACAATCTCCCCTTTTTGATGATTACAAACCAAAACAATTTTAACACAAACTAAGAGAGCAATGATTTTCCGGAAAAAAACATTTGACCGTTTGGAAGCAACCAAAATTTCCAAAAATATTAAAGCAACCAAGTAGGGAGTAGATATTTTCAATAATAAGCACAAGCTCCCCCTATCAACAAGCATATCAAGAATAATGTAAAAGCAATTTTCCATAAGCTAAAAGCTTTTAGCTTTTACAATTTGTTCAAGAGCTTATAAGCTCCCCCTGTCACAAAACATCATTATATAAGTCCATCAAGCAACAATTGGACTAAAAATAAATCACAACTTATGGCTTTTATTTCGAGCTTTTTATTAGCTTCTTTGAGCTAACGAGCCATTTTCCTGTTTCTCCCCCTTTGGAATCATCAAAAAGAATGTTAGGATGATAAAAACACCATACAAGTATATCAAAGTGCGCCAAAGAGACAATTTATCAACCATTCGAGGAGATAAGCTTATAATCCGAAAAAAATGGGAGAAATGTATCATTTGATATCCATAAGCTCGTTTAAGTGTCAAGACATGATCTCAATGAGTATATAAGACATATGAAAGCATAAGAGTAAAAGTCGAACAATTCATTGTGACAATTCATCGAACACCTTGAGTGCATAAAAAATAAAAGAGGTTGTATATAGTCCTTGTAAAAGGTTCAAGCCAAAAATTATCATATCAACAATTAGGGATGGCAATGGGGCGGGTCAAAACCCGCCCGCATTAAACCCGCCTCGATGGGGCTGCTAGACCAATAAATGGGTCCCTGGGCGGGTCTCGGGTCTAAGATTGCAAACCCCGGGTCCGGGCGGGTCCCGGTCCTATAGGACCCGCCCGGACCCGCCCGCATGTTAATTTTTATTAAATTTTTAAATATATATTAATATATTTTTGCATTATTTACTTTTAAATTTGAGTGTTATATGTTTAAAAATATTAGTTGAGTACTATTATAATATTATTTACTTTTAAAGTTTAATTTATTAATATAATTCTTGTAATATTCTACTTTGAATATTTATTTTAAGTATTAGTTGAGTACTATGTAGTATACTAATAGTATTTGTTTTTTAAAAAATCTTAATAGTAGCCAATTCTAAAAAAAAGTTATAATAAGTTGCATAATTATATTTATTTATTTTTTAATCTATTGGCATTTGATTACTTTTGAAAATTTGGCCACAAATAGAAAAATATAAATTATTATAATTTAAAAAATATATTTGGCGGGTCTAGCGGGTCTAGACACTCCCTGGGAGGTTTTGAGGCGGGGGGGTGGGGCGGGTCTTGAGACGGGCGGGCGGGTCCCGGGTCTTACTTCTCCTTGGCGGGGCGGGTCCCGGGTTTGGCCAAACCCGCCCAAACCCGCCCCGTTGCCATCCCTATCAACAATCAACCTCATTCCAAAGCTCAATAAGATCATATGCAACATACGCAACATTTGTTCATCAAATAAGAAGCTCAAAGTAGATTCTCAAGGGTTCAACCCAATTGAGATAAGCTAAGAAGGATCAAGGCATTACAAATGCCAAAAATTAGAGCAACCATTAAGTAATATAAGTCATGCCTTAAACAATACATGTATGATATATCAAATGTCCCAATGCATATGCAACTAAGCATAATGATGAAAGCATTTAAAAGAAGCACTTTTACCATCAAGTACTTCATACCAATTATCAAACAATGCTTAAATTAGAGTACTTTTACCATCAAATACTCTATCAATATCATGAACACCCACAAGTCATTATCAACTTGCAATATTAACCCTTTTAAGAAAAACAAGCAAATATCATTAGTACAAATGAGTTTTACAAAAGTTCATAAAAGTACAAAGCAACTTAAATGAAAATGCTAGAAAGTAAAGGGGTGGGTAACATCATTCCTCATCCGAGGAGAAGCAAGATCCTGGAATTAAGTCCTTGATGAATTTCTTTAACTTGCCGATAGACTTTTGCATTTTGGAGGTCTTTTGCTCCAAAGCCTCATACCTCGTCTCATGAAAAGCCCTCATCTCATCAAATTCGGCTTGAGTATACCTCCTAGGCGGTTGAGCACCTAGATACCCTCCTGGATTGCTCGGTTCGCCCTCTTTCCGCCAATCTTGCGGCCTCAATGTCATCAAAGAAGTCATTAGGATCGGAGACTCTTGACCTCTTCCTCTCGCCATTTTGGTTGGTCGGATTTCCATGTTCTTGCGCATAGTGACCATTTGGGCGATGTTATCAATGTCAAAGTCGTTTTGAAATACCTCCGAGTTACACTCCGACGAAGGTAGTCCCGATTGAATAAGAAGTTTACAAATCCAATTTCCCATAACCAACTTCTTATTACCTTGAGTAGTGGACTCGATTAGACATTGAATAAGTATGGCACCAAAGTTAAGTGGTTCCTCCTAAAGCAATCTTATAAGTCAAAAATAATCCATATTGCTAGGCATCTTTCCCGACTTACCACAAATGCAATATGCGACGATGACCGATAAAATACGATGCTCAAGTGTCATTGCCAACAAAGAATACTTTGGCCATACTCCCAAATACGTCTTAACTTCTTTCATCGACACCCCAACATTTCATCATTCCAAGTCCCACAAGAGAAATAATCCCAACCACCTTCTCTAACATGTAAAAGCCGCAAATATCATTGGGAGTCCATCTAAAATGATGACCCTTTATATGCGAATTAACGGCAATCGGCTTTCTTTCATTATCATATTGCACCCACATATTAGCATAAAAATGTTGGATAATATCATCATCATACAAAACATAAGCATGCTCCCATAGATACATCCAACCTTGTTCCTCAAAAAATCCCCTAATGGTGGGATACTCATTTGTAAATGAGCTAAAACGATACATTTTAGTCCGAGCAATAGATTTACCTCCCATCCCCGAATCCTCATAGTACCATTCCGCATATACTTATTGATGAAATTAATAGCATTGATCGGGAATTAGGAGCTTGAGTAACAAAAGATTTTTTACCTTTCGCCCAACGGCAATTTTCGAGCGAAATTGTTCACGAGCTCGGTGATTTGGGCCCGAGAGAGAATGGGATTTTGAACATCATCACCTTCTTGAGCCACGTTTCTTTGAGCGCTCGAATATCCCTTTGTTCGGCCGTCTCGCCGATTTCTCAAGACCCTATCCGCCTTTCTTCTCTTAGAAGTGGGATTTTGATCGGTGGAATTTCTTGGAGGGGCCATATATGTAAGATTCTAGTGAAAATAAGAAGATTAGCAACAAGAATCGTGAAAAAAATGAAGAATTGAAGATTCTAGAGAAAAGGATGATTTACGCACAGCTGAGGTTTGGGGGATTTTCTTCGTCTGCTTTGAAATGAAGAACATAACGTTTAAAACCTGAAAAATTGGCCTGGGCGACCGGTCGAGGTAGGGAGCGACCGGTCGCCCCTGCTTTGACCGTCCCAGGTGATTTTTCTTTCTCCCAGAGTTTTCCAAAATTCCATTTTTCACCCCAAAAGTTTTAAAACTTTGCAAAAATATAAGTTTGGACTATATCCAACAAATATGGGTTTTGGGAAAACATATAAACTATAAAATCGAGACTAAACACGTAGTGCCTTTTAAAAGAAAATATTTGCAAGATCAATTATGGGCACTTAAGGGATCAAAATGAAATATCTTGAAAGATATGTGCATAAGCATAAAATCGAGTTTAAAGAAAAATACGAGTAGACATACCTCGATGGTTTAAGAAACTTGATGACGTAAAAGCCAATGAGTATGAAATATGTATCCTACACAATTCTAAGACAACATTTGCATAGAAAATACAAGTGTAGGCAAGTAATATGAGATATCAAAAAGAGCTTATGCTATAAGATTTCATAAGAGATAATAAGCCACATAAGTCTAATAAAATGCTCAAGAGTTTTAGAAAATCATGCAAGGTCTCTTTTAAAAATTTTGAAACTCATAAATATATAAGAGACCTATATTAAAAATAAATACTTGAAGATTCATTTTGCAATTAAGACATAATTAAAAGTATGCATAGATTTAAAAATAAAATGCATATACAAATGGGGAGATACGGTTTACCAATTACGCCGTTTCCATGGGTTGTGTCTTTCCCATTTTTGATGATATCTTCCCATTGAGAAGTCACTTTGTTGATGATGACTTCTCCATTTCCAAGATTGGTTACCTTCCCATGGTTGATGGTTTCTTCTTCTTTGAAAATCATCTTGTTGATGATGTCTTTGCCATTTCAAGGATTGTGTTCTTCCCATTTTTGATTATACGCTCTTCTTGGAAATTGGCTTTGTTGAGAGAGTAGTTTCTCCTTCTTTGATCAAATGAAACGTTCATTTGATGTTTTCTTGGTGGCATGAATTTTCTCCGATTTTTGCTTTGCCGGTACCTAATAGCACATTGTTTTGTGGTACCCTCATGTGTTTGGGTCCTTTAAGATTAGCTTTGAGACTTTTAGGTCTCCAACAATATTTAGAGCTATTTCTAGCCCGACAAGAATTAGCCGTATGACCCTTTTTGCCACAATAAAAACAAGTAATAATTCTAGGAGCATAATGACCAATATGCATAGTGACTTGATCCTTTTTCATGTGATTAACAACATTAGGCTTATGATCAAGTCCTTTATCACAATTATGAATATCAACAATATTGGACATTTTATTGGTACTCAAGTTGGATTTCAATAAATCCTTTTTCATGCAATCAATATTCTCAACAAGAGTACTATTTTCTTTTTCAAGGTTTCTAACCTTGTCAAGTGTGGTGGTGTGAGCACATGATAGTGATTCATAAGAAGTAAATAAACTATCCTTATCATTTTTCAAAATATTGAATTCCTTTTTCAAATTTTTGTATCTAACAAGTAAGCTTTGGAATTCATTTTGAAGTTCATCATAATCATTTTGTAAATCACTATAATCATTTTGAATGACAATATCATAGGAAGTAGAGGGTTTAAGACATACCTCATTTTCTTCATTGATGCCCATAAGACAATATTCAACTTCTTCATAATTGGAAGTTGTAGGAGGCTTATTCCTTAGATTTGAGCTTGTATGATCTTGAGAAGTAGATGCTTTTGTTTGACTCCTTTCATTTGCAAATACTCCATAGATGCCTTCTAATTTTTTCCATACTTCATGTGCCGACTTTATTCCTACAATATGTTCATATTCTAAATTAGTAAATGAACAATACAAAATATTTAAAGCCTTACCGTTTAAGAAGATGATTTTCTTTTCTTCATCATTGAGCTTTTTGAAGCCTTTTGAGGTGTATGGTGTATCTTTCGTCGGAATGGATTGTCCATTAATGACGGTGTTCCAAATGTCGAACCCGCAACCTTGTAGATAGCATTCCATTCTTTCTTTCCAAAAATTAAAATTCTTGGAATCAAATAGTGGTGGCTTGGTGGTGGAGGTGTCGGATAGATGAGCTTCGTTCAGAGCCGTCGATCGTTTCTCTTCACTCGCGATGTGAAACGAGCTTGCCAAAGAGTTTGGCTCGATACCACTTGTAAGTCCAAGCGCTACGATAATCTAGAGGGGGTGAATAGATTATCTCCATCTTTTGATTTCGCCTTCTTTTTACAACCGAATGCTCAAATACAATAATAAAGGTGTGGAAAATAAACAACACACGTCGATTTAAAGAGGTTCAACCCACCTAGGGCCTAATCCTCTACCACCCCAAAGATATCCGGATGGATTTCGAAAGAAAAAGAATTTTATTAATTACCAAAATTAATACAAATTCAACTTACAACACCTTGAAGAGCACCACACTCTTCTTCAACACCACCTTTGGAGATTACCACAATCTCCCTTTGAAGATTACCACAATCTTCCTTCAATGACACCTTGTGAAGATTACCACAATCTTCAACCTTGAAGAATACCAAATTCTTCAACACCTCAATAAGAAGATTACCACAATCTTCTTCACCTATCACCTAGATCATCCAAGTGTGTTCTTACCACAAGAACACTCACAAGGATATCTTGTGTTTGAATGATAACCAAAAATCAAGATTACAACTCAATAATGAATAATACAATTTGAGTGCGAAGTGTAATCAAGAAAAGCCTAGACCTCAAAGATGTGAAAGTGATAAGCTTGCAATTTTACAACAAGAATAATAACAATGAAAGACCAAGTGTTTGCTTGAAGTGTATCTTGTTGTGTTGTATCTCAATTGTTCTATTGGTTGCTCCAAAACTTCCTCTATTTATAGGAGATGATTGATCAAGCATAGGCTCCTCTTGGGGACCGGTGAAAATCTACGAAAATTGCAATTAAAATCAAGAATATAGTCATTAGAAATCAATCCCACATTTTAAGGAAATGTGTCCATTGTCAAACGGTCGAAATTTGTTGTCAAAAGATAGAGGCGGCCGGTCATCAAAATAGACGTTAGAAGAATACACAAAGAAAAATAACACGGGGCGGCCGGCCGACGTATACCTCGGCCGGTCGACCATCACCCCAACCGATCCCCCCATGGATTTTGCAAAGATCAAGTGTTACTGCTTTGTAAACACACTTGCAGCACCGGCCGCACTGGGCGGCCGGCCGATCCGCCTTTTACACTCCAGGCTCAACTTTTGGGTTCAACGTACTCTTCAGCGGGTTGCCCAATAGGGCGGCACGGTTGGCCTCAAAACCAAAGTCTTTGTCCAATATTTAATCGAAGATAAACAACAAGAAATACTCAAAAAATAGTAAAAATATTTTAGACCGATCGGGAGTATTAGGACAACATTTAGAAACATCGTTTGAGAGTGAAAACCCAATAACGTAAAATCATTAAAAGCGTTGTCCAATTTAGACGAAAATAAACTTGAAGAAATACTCCTAAAAATATTAAAACCATTTTAAATCATTTAGGAGTATTTGGACAACAATAAAAAAACATTGTTTTGGTGCAAAACAAAATCATCAAAATTAAGATAAAAACATGTATCAAACAATCTCCCCCTTTTTGATGATTACAAACCAAAACAATTTTAACACAAACTAAGAGAGCAATGATTTTCCGGGAAAAAACATTTGACCGCTTGGAAGAACCAAAATTTCCAAAAATATTAAAGCAACCAAGTAGGAGTAGATATTTTCAATAATAAGCACAAGCTCCCTATCAACAAGATATCAAGAATAATGTAAAAGCAATTTTCCATAAGCTAAAAGCTTTTAGCTTTTACAATTTGTTCAAGAGCTTATAAGCTCCCCCTGTCACAAAACATCATTATATAAGTCCATCAAGCAACAATTGGACTAAAAATAAATCACAACTTATGGCTTTTATTTCGAGCTTTTTATTAGCTTCTTTGAGCTAACGAGCCATTTTCCTGTTTCTCCCCTTCGGAATCATCAAAAGAATGTTAGGATGATAAAAACATCATACAAGTATATCAAAGTGCGCCAAAGAGACAATTTATCAACCATTCGAGGAGATACGCTTATAATCCGAAAAAAATGGGAGAAATGTATCATTTGATATCCATAAGCTCGTTTAAGTGTCAAGACATGATCTCAATGAGTATATAAGACATATGAAAGCATAAGAGTAAAAGTCGAACAATTCATTGTGACAATTCATCGAACACCTTGAGTGCATAAAAAATAAAAGAGGTTGTATATAGTCCTTGTAAAAGGTTCAAGCCAAAAATTATCATATCAACAATCAACCTCATTCCAAAGCTCAATAAGATCATATGCAACATACGCAACATTTGTTCATCAAATAAGAAGCTCAACATTTAGGAGTATTTGGACAACAATAAAAAAACATTGTTTTGGTGCAAAACAAAATCATCAAAATTAAGATAAAAACATGTATCAAACACAACCGTGGAAACCTGCCATAGTTGGTCAACCGTTAGTCTTTAACGGTTGACTAACGGAACGTGCCAAAAATAAGTAAATTTTGAAACATTAGGTATTAATAATAATAATAAGCCCAAAAAACAGGTACCAAAAATGAAAACCGCTAATACTTTGGATACCAAAAGTAAATTTATCCAATAGGCACCCACAATAGGGGATATTTGGAGGGTATATTTCTCCAAATATCCCCATCAAATATTTTATTACCATTGTGACTGAAACATTTTGGTGAGGTGTAAAATATCCGGTGGTTAGTTAGTATCCGGACATTTGAATAGTAACAAAAATATAAAACAAGTGTAGTTGAGGGGGCGTGACTTCACGCTAGGCAGAAATCTCGTGCGTAAAAGTCACAGCCGCGTGAGTGGGAATTGTACCTGTTGCATGATGGAGTTTCACTTTTTTTGCTTTGTCTTTTCTTGTTTTTTAGATAAGCTTTTAAATTGTTCATGTTGGTTTCTTTTCATGAGTTATTTTATTGTTCAAATATTTAATTTTTTTGTGGCAGTGGAGGTTTAAATGAGTTTTTTATTTCTTTTTTTTAAAATAGTTTGTTCTAAAAACAGTCATTTTTTAACAGCTATTTTTACATTTGTATTACATATTTTGATTTTTCTATCCGAAATCAATAAAAATTACAATTGGTCTTTTAGGAATTTATTGAATAAAAACAATGTCAAAATATTAGTGAAGTAGTAATGGGACCCATAAATATGTGGTTGATGGGATATTTGATTGTGGGTTGTGGGATATTTAGAAGAATGGAATATTTAATTGATGATGTGGACTAATGGACCCACAAATATTTGTAAGAAATGCACCCACCATTGTGGGTGCCCTAATAAGAAATGTGGCCGCAAATATCGTGCCCTAAATTATTTTCGGAAAAAAAAAGGCGTGAGTTTATATTTAGAAAGGGATGAATGTAGAGGTTTTGGGGTGGACCGCAGACGCTTAGGGCGCGATTGGATGTACTTTCATTTTGAAAATTTTTATTTTGCTAGAAAATAGTAAAATAAATTTCTGATGAAGTTAATAGTAAAATTTTGAGAGTGTGAATGGATATGTAATGATGACAGTTGATGTGATGTTTTTAGGGAGAATTGTGATTGGATATGAGAATTTTTTTGTGTTTGGATGTGATGTTTGTATTTTAATATTGTAGAAATACCTATTGTTGAAACCAATGCAATTATAAGTCTATGATTATGCAAAAATAATTTTGTGAATATATCTAAGAAGAATGCATCTGTAATTGTATAAACTTGTGGATTTTTTAGATTGAATTATAATATGTAAGTTGGATTAGGTGTCACTAAGATTGAAATAGTATTTGGGTTGCCAAGATTGGGTTAGATTTTCTCTCTCAAGCCATACACGGTCTTTTGTTTACCATTTTCCATTATTTCTTCTAATCATGTATTTCATACCAATCCATTGTAATTGTTTAAGCAAATAAAAAACAGGATTTGCAGTGGATGGGTAATTTTTTTTATGGTAAGATGAATTTGATTTTTTATTAAATCAGATTGGGAAGAACTACTGTCGCTTTTCTTGGCCGTTGCCACCGCCACCGCTGTCACCACCGCCACTATTCGTCGTTGTCACCATCTCTCCTCTTGTTCCTGTTTCTGTTTGTTCTTTTACCTTTTTTGCACCATTTTTAATTTGTTCATGGACTTTCTCTCCCTTATTTCATTCTTCTGCAGTAATTTCTTGTTAGATTTCTTGTTTCATATGTGTTTCTTTCTTGGTGGAGAAAGAGATATAAGTTGAAGCTAAATTATGAATTGAAATTTGAATTTTTTTTTTTCTAAATTGAAATTTGAAATTGTTGGAGAACGATTTTAATGATTTTGATCAAAAATTCTAAATAATATTGAAGCCAAACTGTAATTGGATTAGTAAAGTAATAAAAAACTCTTAACCAACTGTAAAACAAAAGAAAAAATTATAAAAACAAAAATGAAAAAATATAAAAAGAAGAGGGGAGGTGGACACGTGTTAAAATATAACTCACCAAGAGGAATGAAAGAACCCAAATAAAAGTCTGAAAAGACAATTCAATGTAAAAAGAGGTTCAGAGATGTGTAGAAAAATTGGATTACATTTGGTTTGGACTATAACCATTTTACGATATCTAGTGGAGGGCTACAGTGCTCATCTTCCCAAATTTACTCTACATGTCCATATCCAATCACATGCTCAGTGCATTTTCGTCCAACTAGCAGGAATTTTTCATTTTTCGGCCACATCCAATCGCCACCTTAACCTCACAGAAGACAATCGGCGAAAATGGTGGAATCTCTCACTGATTTCCCCTCAACCATCCTCATCGAAATCCTCGCAAGGCTCCCATTGAAGACCCTCTTCGCAAGCAGGTGCGTCTGCAAAACTTTCCTCAGTTTAACCACCCCGATACTTCACTGCTTTGCACTCTTCAAACGTTTCCCAAACTCTCGTATTTCAATTCGAAGACGTCTTCAAACCCTTAGAGCTACTCCACTTCACCGAGCCGGAACTCGATGTCGCTCCTGGGTTCGTCGAAGATTTCCAATTGAAACCCATATTTCAGATGCCCAAATTGGTAAGTGGCAATACTAGCCCTAATTTTGTCGAAGAAAATAAGTTTGTTCTTGTGAATTCGTGTAATGGCTTACTTTACTGTGTTAGAAGGCACACCTGGGACGAGCGTTCCCTTGTGTGTAACCCTGTTACAAATGAATACATAGTGATTCCTGATGCTGTTCACGAAAGTAGCTTATTTTCACGCACTGAGGGTATGTGGTTAGGTTTTAGTCCAGTTACTAATCAATACAAGGTGCTGAGAATATTCAGCCTTATAAATGGAGATGATGAACCTTTGGTGGTGGGAGCCCAAGTGCTTGTAATTGGGTCTAGTTCATGGAAATGCATTCACAACGATATGCAATTGTGGCATGACTATTCATGGGACGCATGTTCCACCTTCTTAAATGGAGTTATTTATTGGCTTAAAAATTTAACGGTAGGCGTATGTTTCTTTGATTTTGAGAGGGAGGTTTTTGGAGACATTGCGATGCCACCTGAATTAGGGGTAGAGCATTTGAGAATTAAACATTGCATGAGCATTGGAGTGCTTGAAGGTTGTCTTTGTTTGAGTTATAGTGCTTGTGATGCTCATCATGTGGATATATGGGTAATGAAAAAGTTAGGCAATCAAGAATCTTGGAGCAAAGAATTTGTTATCGATACGGTGAGACCAATAGGTAGACTTGTCTATGACGGGTTGCAGCCACTCTATGGCGGGTTGAAGCCACTGCAAGTTCTTAAAAATGGGGAAATATTGATGCTTTGGAAAAGCAATGATCTGGTTTGTTATGATCCGATAAAGAAGAGTTTAAGATATGCTGGGTTTCATTGGCTGAAATCAAATCCTAAGGCTGTTGCTTTTACTCCTAGCTTTATTCCTCTCAAGGACACTCTTTTGGTTGATAAGGTGATGGTGCAACACGTGAGGCCGAGATGATTTTGCATTTGTAACATTTCGTAAGTGACTTTGATGCTTATTGTATTCTAGGGACTTCTCTGCTTAGGCATGGATAATTTATTCGACTGTGCTGGTGCAGGACGTGAGGCCGAGATGATTGTGCATTGGTAAAATTTTGTAAGTTCTTTTGATGCTTATTGTATTCTAGGAACTTGTTAAGTGACTTTGATGCTTATTGATTCTAGTAACTTTCCTGGTCATTTGCTCTATTCAGAAAATTTGTGTTAGTGTATTGTTGCACTAGCATCATCTTTAAGAGTATTTGCCAATTCTTCAAACTGATGTTAACAAGAATGGTATATTTTCGTTCTTGTTGGTACTGTGGTACATATATGTTAAAGTATGCATTACACAGGGACATGCAGTAATCTACTGTACAAACTATTGAATTGTCTATTGAAAGAACTAACTGCATTGACCTTATGATCTTGTTTTTTTCCCCCAACATATTATTTTCTCGTTTATTGGAAGAGCATTGAGGAAATGAAAAACGTAGATGTTTCTGTAGCTTTTCCTATCTCCTAACAACGAGCTATGAATATATTCTGTGGACTGCGGTCATAACAAGCTGCAATATATTGTTTTGTTCCTCTAGAATATAATTCTTCCTCACTAACTATATGAAAATAGATTTGGTTTTAGTTTCGAGCTCATCTGTGTACTCTACACACTTATCTGGAATAGAGCTAAATAAGACTGACAATAATCAGTTATATATTTCAAACCCTGAAAATTTCAGAATAGTAATTGCATGGTTGGAGAACCAGTTTCCCTGTAAAACATTATCTAACCACCATAATTTACTCCTTTACTTAATTTAATCACTTTAAGAGGTTGCAAGCATGTCCCTTATATGGAGTCAAGGGTTCAAAGGTTATTCCCTTAATGCATAGCACCAAATCCTGCGCCATTTTGAAGATGCGAACAGTTTTGCACTAGAAATAGCGCAACTCTGTAACTGCACTCAATTTTTTTCCTTTTTGGTTTAAATTAATGATTTGAGTGTATGAAAATATGCACTAAAAATGAAATATTATAGAATATATTTATTTTTATTGCAAAATTTACTGAAATGGTGCAGAATATGCGCTAAAATGGCGTAAATTGTTTGGAGATAGTCTTACTCATTAACCATTTCTCACACCTTTTGAGATGACTTGAAAAGTGTACTCAATCTTCATTTAATACCAGAAAAATTGACAAGAATTATAATGTATGTAGCTTTATCTTGCAACCCTTATTTCTGTTATATCTTTCACATTACTGCTCTTCATAAATATTCACTTCAGTGGTTTATTGCACCTCATCTTCAAGTTCTTGTTCATCCTAAAAAAACTGCAGTCGAACATTTGCCGCCTCGTCATTTATACTTTTTCTAGAGCATTGATTTTTCATTTGAATTAAATTAAGTATAATTACTTTTTAACACATTCTGTATCCGAGTCCTTCAATAGTAGAAGAATACTTGAGCAAGTCATGAGGTTTGGGATAATTAGGGGTGGGCATCGGGTCGGGTTTTCGGGTCGGGTACCCGACTCTGTCGGGTAGCTATTTTTGGTACCCGAAACCGAACCGAACAAGTCGGGTACCCGACGTTTCGGGTACCCGCCATGTCGGGTTTCGGGTACCTGATTTTTACTTTTTTTTTTTTTTTTAAAAAAATCTGTGGGTTTTTACTATTTGCATGGAAATTGCTCTTTTGGTTTTTCTGTACATTTTATGCTTACAAAATTTAAGCCTTGTTTGTTTTTAAATTTCTCCCCTATTTCCATTCTCAATTTATTCTGAAATAAAACTAGACATATATGATACATTATATTTGTCAAAAACAAAATAAACTAGAAATCTTTTGAGTATTCCAATAATTTGAACACTCCATTATTCATCAACACCAACATTGTTCAACAATCATTTTATTCATTAACTTGAGATGCCATTAACAGGTACACACAAAAAAGGTTTACATACATCAAGAAACATTGAATTTTTCCACAACGTTTTTTACATTTAACTAACTCACCTTACTATAACTTACACAAAAACACAATAACCTTACAAACCAAAAAATAAGAACCAGTAAGATCTAAAAATATAACAAACATAAACATATTAATCCCAAAAAAATTCTAGCAGATTGGAAGAGGTTCACCATTCCAATTTCCAACCTTCAAGACATTTCAACAATGGATCAACAATAAATAATCCCTTGCTCAAATTATAGGCAACTAGCCAACTAGATCAAAAATCACCACATAATGTCATAAATCATAATCCAAGTCTCCAAGATACACAATTTGTCTAAAGTACCACATAAATAACATAAAAATGTTAACAAACCAAGCACAATTCAACATAAAAATTACAACACTTGAATATTTTCCAATTGCCACCATCCAACTCCACCAACATTATGCATCAACGTCTTGTTCGGTTGTTCCTATCAAATATATAAAAGAAGAATAACAATTTTAATTAGTAATACCTTAATCTAAAATGGAACAATATGGTAATTACTAATTAGTAACTAATAAGCATGGAACTAAGATGTAGAAGATAAACAAATGAAAACCTTTTTAAACTAAGACGTGTGGCTCAATCAAATATCGACAATGCTCGAATCTATCCCCAACTTCGATAATTCTACAAGGAAAAATAAAGAATCAAGAGATAAGTTATGGTTTAGAAAATTAACAATATAGACACAATAAGTTGAATTAAAAAAACAACAATAAAAATTTAATTTATAAATGACACGTACCTTGATCAATCAATTCCACTTCACTCAAGTCCTCCTCCACAGTTAATGGATTGGCATTCAAACGAAGCCAATCTTGAGCACAAAGAAGAGCTTGAACTATTCTAGGAGACAAAGAACTCCCCCGAATGCATCAAGAACACGCCCACCAAGCTAAATGCGGCCTCTGAAGCAAATCGTGGAGACAGAACACCTAATATATCCCGAGCTATCTTGGAGAGAATAGGAAACCTGTGAGAATTCTCTTTCCACCATTTAAGTATGTTAAACTCTCCATTATCCTCCTCAAGATCCTCACTCAAATATTTCTCCAACTCCGATTTCACATATTCACTTCTTCCTCCACTCTTATATCGACTATTGAATTGATCAATCAAAAAAGTGCTACTTGAAAATTGAGAGGTACTCACATCTTTCACAGAACCACTTGTAGAAGATATTGAACTTGATGAAGGGGTTGCATGTCTCAAACTATCATATCTCAACTTGTATTCTTCAAACAATCCTTGAAAGTCATTCCTTACCTTGTCTTTCATCATCATACATTTTCCAATATCTTTGTACAATTCATCAAATGAAACCTCAAGGAACAACAATTTAAAACGTGGATCAAGGATCACCGCATAATACAAAATCATGTTCATTTTTTCAATTGATCCCCAATATTTGTCAAATTTTTCTTTCATCTTTTTAGACATCTCACTCAATTCAAAGTCTTCACTCTCCAACCATTGTCTAAGAAGAATTTCCACTGAGCTTATTTCATGAAATACACGGTTAGTTGTGACATATAGTGAACTGTAAATGCATAGAGTGAGCTTGTAGAAATGGCCTAAAAATTTCAATAATAAGCTAGCCCTTTCCCAATCATAATCTATTGGGATCCCGTCATATGGTGGCTTTGAAAGATCATTTACATATGCAAGATCCACATCCATATAAGCATCAAATGCTCTTTTAAGGCATGTTGCGACTCTAACATCAAGTAGGTGGAATTCCACCTAGTAGGTACATCCAAGGTTAATAGCTTATTTGTTTCTAATTTTTCCATACTAACACATTCTAAAAACCTTTTGTACCTAGTCGAGAATTTCTAATATACCTCACGCTCCTCTAATACGAGAGATAGCCAAATGCTCATCCTTGCTCTTCAAACCATCTTGCACAATAAGATTCACAATATGTGCAATGCATCTCATGTGTACATACCTCCCTCCTAGAAGATTTGTACCCCATTATCAAATTTTTTAGCAAGTATGTGATAGCACCATCATTCGAAGAAGCATTATCAATCAGAATCGTGGAAAACTCTATCAATACCCCACTCAAGCAAACATTTTTCAACCCCTTTGCCTACTTCCTCACTCTTATGTCCAGTAATTGGACAAAAATTCAAGATTCGCTTTTGCAATTTCCAATCATCATCAATGACTGCCGCTGCCGCCTGCCGGAGACGAGCCACTCCCTGCCGCGCCGGGAGCCGCTGGAGGAAGGGTGTGTCGTGACTGCCGTCGGCCTCTCTCCATCTCTATTTTTCCAAAGTCCAAACCCTAAAGTAAATGGGTTTACTGGTTGGGGGGGTTTGTGAATTGTATTTGCAGGTTTTTGTTTTTTTCTTTTTCAATTAATGGGTCAGTCAAAATGGGTATTGGGTAGTCAACATAAATAAGTAATATCATTTTTTTATTTTTTTTAAATGGACGGGTACCCGATCGGGTTTACGGGTTCCACTTAAGGAACCCGATCCCCGAACCGACTTTTTAATGTCGGGTATCGGGGTACCCGAACCCCGAATTTTTTTAAAAATACCCGACCCGATCGGGTAATTTTCGATCGGGTCGGTCGGGTACCCGAAAACCCGATCCCGAATGCCCACCCCTAGGGATAATAACAAAAACTACCCGAGGTTTGGGTTAATTACAAGAAACCAGGGATTTTTGAAAATTACAAAAAGACCATTGAGGTTTGATTATGTGTTAAATCACATATGAGTGGGTAATTGTAATATTTTTACTAATGTAAGGAGATGTTTGAAATAATTTTATTGATGAAGGGGATAAAATGTTATACACAATTAAACTCACTGAGTTTTTGTAGTTTTCAAAACCTTGTGGCTTTTTTTTTTTTAATTCCAAATTTTTGGGGTAGTTTTTGTAATTCCTTACAAAGACAACCATCAAGAACTAACGTTAGACTTTCAAACTGGTTTTTCTGTTTTTGTTTTTTTGTTTTTTTAAATTGGGTATCAATAGAAATTGCCACTTTATCATCTAATTATCATATTTACACCTCATCTAACTACGATCTTTACTAAGATTAATTAGTTAACAAAACATAAACTCATGCATAATTTCTTTAGAAGTGAGTAAAGAATTTCTTCATAAGTGAGTAAAGCATCTCATTGTGTCAAAATCTTGGAATGCTCTAAATATATTAGGCAGTTATTTTAACGAAATATTCTAGTCAAATCAAATCAGATTAATCTCAATTTAAATTAATCTCATAATTTTATATTCCCAAGTTATCAAGAGAAACTCATAAACTTTATATATCAAGCACCTAAGTATATACTTGTTGGAAATTTGGGTTTGAGAAAGTGGGTGTCGACCCAATTTTGATCAAATTTTCGGTGGCTAAGAATTTAATTTTGGAGGAATTAAATTGTATATGATTAATCTACTTTCCGAGTAGATGTTCGTAGTATTTTTTATTTCTCAAATCTGAATTTCGGTGAGTGAGAAATTAATACACGAAGTTGGCCACATAAATAGCATTATGTAAAGGGAGTTGAAATGATTTTCTTCATCCCACATAGCTTAGAAAGCAAAGTTTATCCTAATTTATAAACTAGAAGATGTTATTAGTTGGATATACTATAACATAAGTGGATGATCACAAGTGGGTCATACGTGCCCGCTCGCCCAGCCCGGCGTGGGCGTGGGCTTAGGGATGACAATTTCCTCCAAACCCGACGGAGGATTTGATACCCGACCCTAACGGAGGAGGGTATGGAGGGTAGTTTTGCACCCCATTAAATAAATGGGTACGTAGGTATGGGTATGGAGGTGGGTCTAGTTACATCCTATCCATACCCTACCCGACACCTGATTAAATAGTAACCCATTAACACTCTTATTTTATCTTTTTTAATCTTTTGCTATATTTTTATAATATTTAGTTGGTTAATTCTTATCTTTATTCTTTTTTCCTTATTGTTTCCTTAAAAATTTAGTAAATATTTATATCTTTATTTAAATAACTCAAATTTCTCTTTAAAAAAAAGAAGTAACTTAAATTTGAAAAAATACAATTGTAAGTGGTAACAGAGTATGGGTAGGGTATGAATACCCGATCATCCGATGGGTATGGGGATATGTATGATTATAATAAATGAGGATGGGGATGGAGGATATAGAATCCTACCTGAATCCTATCCATTGTCATCCCTACTTGGGCTTGGGTCGGCCCTATTGGGCCCGAGTCCAGGTCCACTACACTTTTGTCACTCGAAAATAGGCTTGGCCCAGATTCAAGTGATTGTTAGGCCGCTCGATGAACCTGGACATTGTAAGTGTCCAGATTCGTAGTTGATTGTTGGAGTCTGTAACTCCTCAGATAATGGGGTTGTAACCCCAAGGATGTGGTCATGAATGTGATTGGAACACCTAACTGTTACAAGGAAGATTAATGCCCATTAACTTACCATGTTTAATTCCATGCATGTGGATTTTTGTTGCCTATATATAGCTGGTTTCATTGCAGATTTGATACACAGAAAAATCGCATACTCTCTGCATATTTCAAAAGTGTCGTAACATTTCGTATCACATTTTCAACAACATTTTATTCTGCATTCGAGTCCAGAAGCCAGTTCCCGCTCCTTCTAGTTCGAAAGGTGCCTTTGTGTCAGTGGTGCTACTGTACACAGAGGAGGTTAAGTCGTTTTATCTTTGGGGACATTACGTCGTACTGTGAGCACTAGTCGGGACGTAGTTGTCTTGCGGAAAGAGTTCCACTCGACTCGGCTTTATGTTTTTTCAAGTTGTAATAGTCAGATTCTCATTTCCTTGTAATTTTCCTTTTCTATTTGTAAAGCCATTATTGAAGGCTTTTCATTGTAATCACGTTGTAAACAACAATACTAATATACGTATCTAGTTATTTATTCTGAATTGTATTTTTTTTCCCTTTTCCTTTGGCAATGCATGGTAGCTGGGATGACAATTGGTCGGGTCGAGTCGACCCCCTTCTGGCCGGATTTAATAAATTAAATACAAAAAAATAGAAATATATATATATATATATATATTTATAAAATATTCTTTAAAAAGTTGGCATAATCAATTTATAAATGATAGATATAATATTAAATACATAAAAAATATTATAATATATATTAAATATACAAATATATATTAAATGTATTTAAAAAATAAAAATTTGCTTGGCGGGGTGTGACAGTACGGTACGAAAGCGATACCCAGACTTGCTATGTCCCGACGTGAGTCAGCACGGATCCTGCCAAAATTTTCATCCCTAATTGGTACCACATAATATTTTTTTTGGGTACATACAATAACACCCCCTGACTTGACCATATGTCTCATTTACCCCCCTAAACTTGCAAATATAACACTTACCCACCTAATCAAATCAAAATATAATGTATCAAAATTACCCTTAATAAAAGTTGACCTACATAATTTTTAGTATATTTTGGATTTTTTCGCTCTATTTTATTTACATTCTTAATAAATTCAAAAAGTGATTTTTTTTAATTGTACATTAAGTAATTTAAACTTTAGAAACCTAAAGCAGTGTACACCAAATATACAAAAAAAAAAAAATTAAACATGAAAGCTGAATGAAAAAATAAAGTATTAACTAATTAATTTAAATAAACTTTAAATAATATAAAAAAATAAAAAAATTTTCTTAAACCTAATTTAGTTATACGTTACACACTTTTTCATTTATTTAATTTTTTGTGTATTCAATATAATTCCTAGTCCAAAACATAAGATTAATAAATTATTATTTTTAATGAATAATCGATATTAATAGTGAAAAGAATTGAAAAAGCACACCCAATGAGTTTTTTAAAATATTTTAGACATTAAATCTTGTTATTTGAGCAAATATATTCAAAATACATAAATATTGCCAAAAGAAATATGTATTATTTCTTCTTTCTTACTAAGCTATTACATATATCATTATATTATATATATAAATTTTCAATAATTTAAAAATAATATGTCTATATATTCAATACACAAAATTTTTTATTCGTATTATTTGAAAGAGTTTAAAAATTAAATGTTATTTTTACATTAAACTTAAATAATCAAAATAGTCTATACATTCAATATTTTCGTATATTTGTTATACTCATCTATTATTAAAATATTTTAAATATTTGAATTAGTTGAGTTACTAATTGCATTTTCTAATAAAGAAATGATTTAAATAAAGAGCATAAAATCAAATTTGAGGTGCAATTATTAAAACATGCTAAAAATAATCTATATATATAAAAACAAACCCCTTTCTAATTCTGTTTTCCCGCCTAAACACCAATTTTTAAAAACAATTTCAGTGTTTTTTTTATAAAAGTTGACCAATTTGTGTTATTTTCGGTATAAAATTTCAGTGTTTTTTTATAAAAGTTGACCAATTTTTCTTATTTTCGGTATATTATCATCCCTTCTTTTTGATTTGTTAAGTTTGACCTTTTAAATAATTGGTTGTACCAATTTCTGAGATTGACATCAATAACGATTGATAAATTTGGTATGTAAAAGATTCGCTGATCCAAAAATTGGTAATTGAAAGTTGATTTCTAATATAAAAACCATCTGATACGTTTATTTTTTTGCGCTTTTATTTCAAAAAAAAAACAGTTTATAGTCAAATTTTTAATTCTAGAAATTATCAAACACTTTTTGAATATGGAAAGAAATCGTTGAATATGGCTTTTTTTCAGCCTAAATAATTTAAATAGAAATCAATTTATATTGTAATAAATTTGAGGCCAATTTAACATTGTTCTATTTTTGCATAAAATTGTTTAATTTGGTAATATAAACGATGAGAATATCAGTAGATGTACGAAATCCTACAACTCAGAATTTATGAATTGCATTCATAACTATCTATGGTAAAAATTGTGCATGTAAAAACAAGAAATAAAAATCTAACCACAAATATTTTTCTCCAATTTCCTTACAACAACACTCCATCAACAAAGATAAAATATCGCACCATAGCGATCCAAAAATTACAAGAATTCAAAAACTCTCTGCAAAACCCTATTTTCATTCAAAGAAAAATTGAACAGCAAAAATCGACATGGCACCATTCGTTACTCTTATTCGCGACCTCAACAATACCCAACAATTGTGGGTTGTCAAACTGAGACTTATTCGACTTTACGAGAAGCCCTCTTTCACGGATAAAAATGTCATTGGTACACTAGAATGTGTTTTCCATGACAGTGTGGTAAGAAGTTTTGAATTCTTCATTGTCTTTTTATTTTCAGTTTTAAGTACACATAAATTTTTGATTAAAATTTATTTTAATGAAATCTATTACAGGGTGACCGCATTCATGCCACCATAAGGAAATTCCATATTGCTAATTTCAAAAAGCTGTTCAAAGAGGGACATGTCTATGTTATTAAGGATTTTCTGATAACAAAGCAAACGGACAAATATAGAACAACGTTCACAAAAAATAAGATATTGTTTTATGGCAAAACTCATGTATTTGAGATGTTTGAGCAGTCTTTTCTAAGATTTATGTTTGATTTCCAGAATTTTGGTGATTTAGCTAATCCGGATAAGGTGGACGATACAATGTTGCTAGGTATATTTATTTGTTTTTTTTTTGCTTTATTTACTTTAAATTTTGTCGAAATATATATGAATTTTTTTGTTACTTTTTTTTTCAGATGTGATGGGGAGAGTTGTTTCAATGCACAGTGCACAAAATAAGGATATTGATGGGAGGGTTACAAGATTCATCGAGATAACCCTAGAAGATTTAGAGTAATTTTCTTATTATTTTCTGCACACTTCATTTTAATGTAAACTAACCATTACATTTCTATAGGAATAGGCGTATTTCGTGTACACTTTGGGAAGATTACGTAGAACAAATTCTTCCTCATTTGGAGAACAACATATCCGACCATGTTGTTGTGATTCTACAAATGGGTCGTGCCAAAGTTTTTAAAGGTATCTCATTATTGAAATAATAATATATTCAACAAATATTTCTGTTGTCCATCATAATTAAATTAATTAATTTTTGATTAATTTTGAAACAGAACAAGTGAAGGTGTCTAACAGCTATTATGTTACAAAGCTGATTGTTAATGAAGCCATTGAGGAAATTGAAGATTTTAAGAGAAGGTTTGTTTGAATAAATATTATTCATTATATTTAATCATTTATTAAATTGTTATTGATTATTATTTTACTATTTCAGTCTTCTGGCCAGAAATAATCCAACATTTTCGATTAGCCATGTTTCAAATCCACGGTCTACAAGTGTGTTGGAGGATCTAGAATCTCCAAAGTTCACATTGAAGCCGCTAGAACACCTATATGCAAATGATGCTGTAATTTATTTACAAATTTTTACAATTTTTTCGGTCTGTTTTGTAAATAATTATTTTAATCTTTTATTCTTCTAATTTTTTAATTTGTATTATTGTATAGGCCGATAGTTTTTGGGTTTGTGCGAGAATTATTGGTATCTCGGATGAATGGTGGTACATATCTTGCACACGATGTACCAAAAAACTGCATCCAGCTGTTGATCAGCTTTACTGCATCAAATGTGACTAATTGCAGGAGACTGGTCGTATACGGTAATTTTTTAATGTTAATTAAATTTGAACATTATAAAATTAAATTGCTTTTAATGGTTTTTCTAATTTCTAATTTTTATTTGTCGTTTTTTATATTAATAGATACATGATAAATTTTCAAGTGGTTGATGAATCTGCAAGTGTCACATTGCTCTGTTGGGATAGAGAATGTGAGATGTTGATAGGGAAATCTTGTGTTGATTTAAGGAATGAAATTGTTCAGGTTTGTAATTTTCAAAAAGATTAGCTATTTAATCCATATATCAAAATTTAAACATATATATATATATATATAATTAAAAGTTGTATTATTCTGTATTTATTTAGAAAGAGGTAGGTGGCGATAATTCAAATAAGTGAGTCTGCCCCGATTTGAAAGCTCAAATTGGCAAGATGGTCTTTTTTAAAGTACAAATTAAAGAGGAACAGACTCAGGAATTATGCTTGAGCTTTTTCAAATGGTGAAGTTGACAGCGGATCAAGATTTGGTTTGAAAATATGGAGCTACTTCTCTTGAGAGTCGTAATTATTAGATATTTTTGTTTTTTAAATGGAGGTAATTATTAGATATTAACTACCAAACATATAATTTTTTTTTTGGTTTTTTTACAAAATTAATTTTATATTCTAAAGGAATCAGACTACTTATCAAAACTTCAAGGAGAAGAACTTTGCCATGAAAATGTAAGAATCTGGTCGTTCAGTTTTTTTTATATGTATTCTATTGATTTTTTAATTCTAATTCTTGGTTATTTTGTGTTCATAGGAGTTAGATGAGGAGAGTTCATCGGGGGACGAAGTTAGCACACCTAGCAAGTGTTAGATAAATATTTTTATCATGATTTTGATGATTTTATTAAAATGAGTTTTTATACCAAAACAATGTCTCTAAATGTTGTCCCAATACCTCCGATCGATCTAAAATGTTTTTACTATTTTTTGGAGTATTTCTTGGGGTTTATTTTCGATTTAAAATTGGACAACACTTTTGTTTCGGAGCTCGACCAGGTCGTCCCATAGGGCAACCCGCACTGAGTTGAGTTTTGAAACAGAAAAATGGGGCGTAAGAAAAAAAAAAAAAGGCGGGCGGCCGGTCGACCAGTGGGCGACCGGTGTGGTCGGCCGGTCGGCCGGAGGGCGACTGCACTGCAAGTTGGATTTTTGTTCCGACTTCTCTGTTCGTAAAACGCGTCGGGCAACCGGTCACACTGGTGAGGCGACCACGGCCGCACCCCCTTCGACCGCCCCCCCGTGTGTAAAAATTCACAGAATTCAATTTCAATCTTATCTCTCAAGCGACCGGTCGAACCCCATGTTTGACAAAGAAACTATCCGTTGCGTTTTAGACATGACTTTTCCCTATTTTGTGGGATTGATTTCTAACAGCTATATTGATGATTTTAAATGGTTTCTTTTGCAGAAATCACTCCCCGAGGAGGAGCCAATGTCCTGGAAATCAAAGCCAAGACCTCTCCTATAAATAGAGGCTTCATTCAAGCAACAAGAAACAACACTCTATACAAGCAAAAGAGCAAACAAAGCAAACACTTTCATATATCTTGTTGTATTAGCCTTAGCACTTTCACTTGCACAAATTTGAGGTCTAGGCTTTCAATTCTTGATTACACTTGCACTCATATTGTATCAATCATTATTGAGTTGTAATCTTGATTTTGGTCATCATTCAACACAAGACATCCTTGTGAGTATTCTTGTGGTAAGAATACACTGGGTGATCTAGGTGATAGGTGTTTGAAGGTTGTGGTAATCTTCAAAGGTGTTGTAAGAGGGTTGTGGTAATCCTCAAGGTGTTGTAAGAGGGTTGTGGTAATCCTCAGGTGGTGTAAGAGGATTGTGGTAATCCTCAAAGTGGTGAAGGAGGGTTGTGGTAATCCTCAGGTGTTGTATTAATTTTTGGTAAATTAATAAAATCTTTTCTCTCTTTTTGAAATCCATCCCGAGATCTTTGGGGTGGTAGAGGATTAGGCCCTAGGTGGGTTGAACCTCTTTAAATCAACGAGTGTTGTTTTATTTCCGCATTTACATTCTCGTCTTTGGTTGATTATTCAAAAAAAGAGGGCAAAATCTGAAAACCGAGATAATCTATTCACCCCCTCTCAGATTATCGTAGCCACTTGGACTAACAAGTGGTATCGTGAGCCAAACTCTTTGGCTAGCTCGTTCCGAGTAAAGAGGAAAGATCCATGGCTACGAATGACGCTTATCTCACCACCGCGCCTCCACCAACAAGCCACCATTGTTCGACGCCAACAACTACGCATTTTGGAAAGACCGTATGGAGTGCTTTCTACAAGGGTGCGGATTTGACATATGGAATGTGGTTATTGAAGGAGTTGATCAACCAACGAAAAAAATGGAGGATGGCACCTCGACTCCTAAACCTTTCAAGGAGTTCGATGAAAATGATAAGAAGGCTTTCTCTCTAAACGGTAAGGCCTTAAATATTTTGCATTGCTCACTTACCGCCACCGAGTACAATCGCATACGAGGCATAAGGTCGGCACATGAGGTTTGGGAAAAATTGGAGACTATATATGAAGGGACAAAGAAGGTCAAGCAAGCTAGAAAGACCATGCTTGTTAAAGACTTTGAAAACTTTAACATGTATGATGGTGAAAGATCTCCAAGATGGTGGAAAGGCTTGACAACATTGTCAATCCTCTTGTGGCCCTCGGTAAAGTCATCTCCGAAGAAGACAAAGTGACTAAGGTATTGAATGCTCTTCCCGGCTCATGGTCCGAAAAGGTGACGGCAATCACGGAAGCACAAAATCTTGAGACACTCAAGTTTGACGAGCTCATCGAAACCTCCTCATCTATGAAGTCTATCTCAAGGAGAGGAAAAATACCAAACCAACCATCAATCAATCGGCACGCAAAATATTCCTAAAGGTCTTGCTTCCTCTTCTAATAATGCATACTATGATAATGATGATGATGATGAGGAGACGGCCGCACTTGTTCGAAAATTTGCAAAATTTGTGAATAAGAATAAAGCAAGAAAACCAAGAGATAATGCTTGCTTTAAATGCGGAAAACCCGGGCACTTCATTGCCGATTGCCCAAAGCTCGATGAAGAGGAGCAAAAGAAAAGGAAGCCTTTTACAAAAAAGAAGGCTCTAAATGCGGAAGTCAAAACATGGGATGAACTACTCGAAACAACCGATGAGGAAGGAGAAACCGAACACGGTCTCATGGCTATAGACGATGAAAACAATGAGGTAATAGGGGCTATAACAACCATGGAGGATTCGAAATGGCTCGTGGACAGCGGATGTTCACGCCATATGACCGGGAGGAGAGAGCTTTTTACCAACATCAAGCTCCAAGAAGAGGGTATGGTCATGTTCGGCAATGGCAAAGGAAAAATTCTTGGAAATGGAGAAATTGGTAACTCTTCTTTCTCTCTTTGTAATGTTCTTTTAGTAGAAGGGCTTAAGTTTAATTTGATAAGTGTTAGCCAACTTTGTGATTCAAATTATGACGTTTCTTTTAATAAAGAAAAATGCCTTATTCTTAAAAATGGTAATATTATTTGTGAAGCAAATAGAAAAGGCAATCTTTACAAAATTTGTACTAGTGATTTGGTTAGTCAAAATGTTTCT
Organism: Rehmannia glutinosa; assembly: GCA_016081115.2. Taxonomy (NCBI): domain Eukaryota; kingdom Viridiplantae; phylum Streptophyta; class Magnoliopsida; order Lamiales; family Orobanchaceae; genus Rehmannia; species Rehmannia glutinosa. The sequence goes on from CM071927.1 coordinate 4,941,867, forward strand.
TGTCTTGTCGCCAATAATGATTTAACGAGTTTATGGCATAGGCGACTCGGACATGTTGGATACAAGAATTTGAAAAATATTTACAAAAACCAACATGTAAAAGGACTACCCAAATTGAATTTTGAAAATCTTGGCTTATGTGACACTTGTCAAAAGAACAAATTAGTTAAGAGTAGTTTTAAGCCCAAAAATGAAATTTCCACTACCAAACCCCTACAATTGCTTCACCTTGATTTGTATGGGGATATTGGTACGGCTAGTCTAAGTGGAAAACATTACACTTTTGTTATAGTCGATGATTTTTCGAGATATACTTGGGCTCTTTTTCTTACCAATAAAAACGATGCCGTTAATGAGTTTGTTAAGTTGTGTAGACTTATTGAGAATGAAAAAGAAGATACTATCAAGTCTATTCAAGCGATCGAGGTGGAGAATTTGACGGTGAATTTAGAGTATTTTGTGAAACCAAAGGATATGCTCATAATTTCTCGGCTCCAAGGACACCTCAACAAAATGGAGTAGCCGAACGGAAAAATCGAACATTACAAGAAATGAGTCGATCCATGCTCAATGAATTTTCACTTCCAAAGTATTTTTGGGCCGCCGTAAGTACCGCTTGCTATGTCATTAACCGAGTTTATATTCGTCCTAATATGAATAAAACTCCATATGAGCTTTGGAAAGGAAGAACTCCAAATATTAGTTATTTCAAAATATTTGGATGTAAGTGCTTTATTTTGAATACTAAGGATCAATTGGACAAACTTGATCCTAAGGCCGAAGAAGGTATATTTATGGGGTATTCAACCAAGAGCAAAGCATATCGGGTTTACAACAAGACTAGCATGGTTGTTGAAGAATCCATTCATGTCAAATTTAATGAAGCCTCGGGTGTTGTAAGAATACCGAATGACGATAGTGATGAAGAGGATATTGTTGAACCTATTGTTCAAAGTGATGCTCATAATGATCAACCTTCAAGTTCAAATGTTCCTCAAGAAGATAGGGGTGATACTTCGAATCTTCCCGTAGCATTGAAATTTAAGGGAGATCACCCAAAAGATCTTATTATTGGTGATCCCCTTGATAAAGTAATGACTCGAAGGAATTTTACCGAGAAAGCTCTTATATCTCAAAAAGAGCCTAAAAATGCTAAGGAAGCTATTGAGGATGAAGATTGGTTTTTGGAAATGCAAGAGGAGTTGAATCAATTTGAAAGAAATGATGTATGGGAATTAGTACCTTGTCCTCCATCTCAAACAATTATTGGTACAAAATGGGTATTCCGGAACAAACTTGATGATCAAGGCAACATTGTTCGAAATAAGGCAAGGTTAGTAGCTCAAGGGTATTGTCAAGAAGAAGGTATTGACTATGATGAAACTTTTGCACCCGTAGCACGTTTAGAAGCTATTCGTATTTTACTTGCCTATTCTTGTTTCAAAAATTTCAAACTGTACCAAATGGATGTTAAATCCGCTTTCTTAAATGGTATTATTCAAGAAGAAGTCTATGTAAAACAACCTCCGGGGTTTGAAAATTTTTCTAGGCCTAATGATGTTTATAAACTTAAAAAGGCTTTGTATGGTTTAAAACAAGCACCCCGTGCATGGTATGATAGACTTAGCTCTTTTCTTTTGCAAAATGGTTTTACAAGAGGTAAAGTTGATACTACACTCTTTGTTTTTGAAAAAGGGCAAGATTGTTTACTTGTGCAAATTTATGTTGATGATATTATCTTTGGTGCTACTAATGAATCTTTGTGCAAGAAATTCTCCAAGTTAATGCAAGGTGAATTCGAGATGAGTATGATGGGGGAGCTAAACTTCTTCCTTGACTTCAAATTAAGCAATGCCAAGAAGGTATTTATATTTCGCAATCAAAGTATACAAAAGAACTTTTGAAGAAGTTCGGCATTGAAGAAGGAAGAACCGTCTCGACTCTATGGCAACCAATGTCAAAATTGACAAAGATGAAAAAGGCAAGTCGGTTGATGAATCCAAGTATCGAGTATGATTGGTAGTTTACTTTATTTAACCGCTAGTAGACCGGACATTCTTCATGCCGTATGCCTATGTGCTCGTTTTCAAAGCAATCCCAAAGAATCTCATATGAGTGCCGTTAAAAGGATTTTTCGATATTTGAAAGGCACCATTCAATATGGCTTATTTTATCCAAAGAATGAAAATTTTTCTCTTAAAGGTTATAGTGATTCGGACTATGCGGGAAATATTGATGATCGGAAAAGTACTTCCGGATCATGTCAATTTTTAGGCGATTGCCTAGTTTCTTGGTTTTCAAAGAAGCAAAACTGTGTTTCTCTTTCAACGGCCGGCCGAATATATTTCCGCCGCATTTTGTTGTACTCAACTTCTTTGGATGAAACAAACCTTAGCGGATTACAAATGCTCTTTTGAAAACGTACCTATCTTTTGTGATAATGTATCCGCTATAAATATTGCTCAAAACCCGGTTCATCATAACCGTACTAAACATATTGAGATTCGACATCATTTTCTAAGGGATTGTGTCTCAAAACGAAAAATTGAGATATCTTTTGTTCCATCTCAAGATCAATTAGCGGATATTTTCACAAAACCGCTAACTTCCGAGACTTTTTGCGTCGATCGAGCTCGGTTAGGCATAATGCATATTGAATGAAATTCACGTTTGTATTTTGCACGTTTTTAAAACTTAGGGGCGAAAAATCGGATTTTCGGTTGAAAATTCGGATTTTGGAAAATTTGCAAAACAAATAATGAAGAGGTTGAGGGCAACCGGTCGCCCTCAACGCGGCGACCGCCTCAACCACGACCGCCGCCTAAGCCATTTTTGGTTTAAAAACGTTCGTCTTTCAATTAGTCTTTTTCACTCATTTTGGCCAATTTTTCGTCCCCTTTGCCAAATGCACACTATTGTCACTCAAAATTGATTTTTATGCATTCCATTTATATCTTGGACCGTATATAGCATGTTTATCATCATCATTGCTCATCCTTTTCGATCAAATGGTAAGAATTTTCCTTACTTTGCTCAATCGGGTTGAACCTCGAGTTTATGGCCTTTCTTGTATATTACTTGATGAAATTTTTTATGATCATGATGAGCTTAGTTGTTATGTCAGTATTGTATGATGATTGGTATGATTTGGTGATGAAATTTTTTTGGCTTGGATCATTTACAAGGGCTATATACAACTCTTTTTATTTTTCACGCCCACAATGTGTTCGATGAAATATTTCAATGAAAATTTCAACTTCTACATGATTCTCTCGCTTCCAAAAGTCTTCTATACTCATTGAGATCATGCTTTGGGAAATAAAACGAGCGTATGAACTCTTCATGATGCATTTCTCCCATTTTCCTTGGTTTTTAAGCCTAAAATTGCTCAATGGTTGATAAATCGTCTCTTTGGCGCACTTTGATATATCTATGATGTTTCTATCATCCTAACATTCTTTTTGATGATTCCAAAGGGAGAAACAGGAAATTGGCTCGTTAGCTCAAAGAAGCCAATAAAAGCTCATAATAGAAGCTACAAGCTATGGCTTATTAAGGCCATAAGTTGTGAAGAAAACTTAGTCCAATGGTTGTTTTATGGACTTTATGGACTTGTTTGCATGGACATTAAGTATTTGTGACAGGGGAGCTTCTAAGCTCATGAAGTTATTGTTTATTTTGTAAAAGCTTGTGCTTTGCTTGTCTTCTAGCTTATGCAATATTTCTTCTTAATGTGCTTGTTGATAGGGAGCGTTTGTAAAATGTTTTTAAACGGATAGTTTACTCTTAAACCGGAAAATTGTTTTGTTCTCAAAATCGTCCTCTTGTAAATTGTTTTGGTTTGTAATCATCAAAAAGGGGAGTTTGTTAGATAAATATTTTTATCATGATTTTGATGATTTTATTAAAATGAGTTTTTATACCAAAACAATGTCTCTAAATGTTGTCCCAATACCTCCGATCGATCTAAAATGTTTTTACTATTTTTTGGAGTATTTCTTGGGGTTTATTTTCGATTTAAAATTGACAACACTTTTGTTTCGAGCTCGACCAAGGTCGTCCCATAGGGCAACCCGCACTGAGTTGAGTTTTGAAACAGAAAAATGGGACGTAAGAAAAAAAAAAAAGGCGGGCGACCGGCCGACCGGTGGGCGACGGTGTGGTCGGCCGGTCGGCGACGGGAGGGCGACCTTGCACTGCAAGTTGGATTTTTGTTCCGCACTTCTCTCGTTTAAATAAAAACGCTCGAGCGGCAACCGTCATCATGGTGGCGAGGCGACCGGCGCACCCCCCTTCGACCGGTCCCCCGTGTAAAAATTCGCAGAATTCAATTTCAATCTTATCTCTCGCGCGACGGCCGAACCCCATGTTTGACAAAGAAACTATCCGCTTGCTTTTAGCATGACTTTTCCTATTTTGTGGGATTGATTTCTAACACTATATTGATGATTTTAAATGGTTTCTTTTGCAAAGAAATCACTCCCCAGGAGGAGCCAATGTCTGGAAATCAAAGCCAAGACCTCTCCTATAAATAGAGGCTTCATTCAAGCAACAAGAAACAACACTCTATACAAGCAAAGAGCAAACAAAGCAAACACTTTCATATATCTTGTTGTATTAGCCTTAGCACTTTCACTTGCACAAATTTGAGGTCTAGGCTTTCAATTCTTGATTACACTTGCACTCATATTGTATCAATCATTATTGAGTTGTAATCTTGATTTTGGTCATCATTCAACACAAGACATCCTTGTGAGTATTCTTGTGGTAAGAATACACTTGGGTGATCTAGGTGATAGGTGTTTGAAGGTTGTGGTAATCTTCAAAGGTGTTGTAAGAGGGTTGTGGTAATCCTCAAGGTGTTGTAAGAGGGTTGTGGTAATCCTCAAGGTGGTGTAAGAGGATTGTGGTAATCCTCAAAGTGGTGAAGGAGGGTTGTGGTAATCCTCAAGGTGTTGTATTAATTTTTGGTAAATTAATAAAATCTTTTCTCTCTTTTTGAAATCCATCCCTGAGATCTTTGGGGTGGTAGAGGATTAGGCCCTAGGTGGGTTGAACCTCTTTAAATCAACGAGTGTTGTTTTATTTCCGCATTTACATTCTCGTCTTTGGTTGATTATTCAAAAAAGAGGGCAAAATCTGAAAAACCGAGATAATCTATTCACCCCCCCCTCTAGATTATCGTAGCCACTTGGACTAACAGCAAGCTTCTTGGCAAACGCAATCGGTCCGATACGTCGCCACTTGCAAAGAGGGCTTTGAATGAGCAATTTTCATCATCAACAACGAGCATGAAGATGAAAAGCATTATAAAGAAGGAAAATGATTAGATAGATAGTGAATACCAATTTTGGCTTATATAGAGTTTTAGATTATTGGTTATTTAAAAAACCAATTATAGGAGTTTGGTAGTTTGTTACAATTTATTTCAGTTCAGATTTCTATTTGCATGGTTTGAGTACTATTAATAAAAGTTTCTTTTCATTTGTCTATTCAATTTTCTTATTGCTGAATTTATAAGCTTATATTAGTTTTATTTAAATTTTAATGTTTTTAACTATTAACCTTCAATAAGAAACTTTTAGTTTAATAAGTTATTGTGATAATGAAAACTGAAGCAACATTAATTATTGAAATTAAAAATACCTATTAGTCTTATATTTTTTCGAGATTGATCACAATCTCTCATTAAATAATTAATTTTCAAAGACAATTTGAATGTGTGTTTGTTATATTTTAATGAATATATTATAACAATATTTTTAATAATATTTTTATTTTACATTCGATGTATTCATTGATTTTGTTTTTCAGTTTGATATTACTGCCAATCCATTTTGCAAATGGACATTGCATCTATGGACTTTGTTGAGATTTTCTATGTTATTGGGATTTAGGTATTTTTTTAAAAAATAATTATTTTGTATTTCAATTCTATTGGAAATTTACAATTACTCTTTTAAATTGGTTAATAATTATTTTTTATTTTATTTTTATTATTAAGTCATACATTTGTAATTGTTACAGTAATGTTGTAATCAAAATAAACATGTAAACTGGTACAACAAACATTAAGACTAATAAAAATTATAAATAAACACATCAATCATCCTTTGAGAACCCAACAGGATTCCACTACTCTCTGGGAGCAGGGTCAAGAGGGTTTTTTCCTCAAAGTTCAATATAGATAACAATTTAAACATAAAACACAATCATCAATTAAAATGGAGCCATACCAGACATGTGTTAACTACAATAACATACATGTGTTAACTACAAACTAAAATTGCTGTAAAATTTAATATCCTATTCCAGCAGATTAATTAAGATATTTGAACTCCCACAAACACATTTGTTCTAAAAGTAACCAATCGAATTATATAATACATACAATTTTAAAATATCTTAATACCATACCTGTCATTTTAAAACGACTTAGTGTATCAAAAGATATTTCATGCAATTATCAGTTTATGGACAATTATTTTATCCAACTATATAACAAATATAAGATTCGAATTTGACTAAATAGTTAATTTAAATTGTGATTTTATAAACATTTAAAAAAAAATATTTCAAGCGTACACCATGTGATGTTTAGAAATTAAAAAAATTACTTAAATTGAAAGATACTATTTAACATATCAGAAACATTCCATATATACCCATCCACTGTCTATATAAATCGTTTCATTCATGCCAAACGGATTTGCAGAAAAACACACAATATCTCAACACATCTAATACTTCTTCATTATAAACTGTAAATTCTCCTAGTCATAACGATGAGAAAGCTAACAGGACACTCTGTTATTGGAATTAAGAGAAATAGGAACTCAGAACATGAAAATGGTATGTTGCTTCTATTTATTTTATATATTGTAAACAAATAGTTGTAATTATTTACTGTCAATTGTATTTCATGTTCTGAAATGTCATTGTTTTCTCATCACTATATTCAAGATTATTTCCTCGATACCTATCCCTATCCGTAATATTTACATTTCTTAACAAATATGTTTTTCATCTTTTTGTAAAGTTTTTGTTTATTTTTCTTTGTATTTTATCCGAGTTACTGGGATAGGTATCTATATATTCTATGTTCATACAAATTGACTATGTTTGTATACTCCACATTCTTCTTATGATATTCAAACTACAAAATGAGAATAAAAAATGAGGATTACCTTAAATCTTTGTGAATCACCAAATAACCTGTTGTAAAATTTCCCCTGCCCACAAGAAATAACAAAGTAAGAATTGATTATATAAAAGTAAATGTAAATTAAAAGTTAAAATGAATATTATTTCAATACTTATCTTTTTGGTTGCTGATAGTGAAACTCTGTTCCATACACCAAATATGTTTCAACACCATCCTTTCTCTAATTTTCATTCAATTTCACAGAGATTTTACATCTCATAAATAAAACAATAAAGGCGATTAAAATGGACAAATTCTCCAACAGATTCCAATACTTTACGAGAGTATGGTCAAGTTGGTGATAACTCAAAAGTTTTGTCAAACTATATTTAGACAAATTAGGATATTAAAAAAATAAACGTTATAAATTAATAATTAATTTTCTTAATCTTCTTAGTATTTTTTATTTAGATTTTGTAAATCTAGGTAAATAAAATAATTATTTAAATATTAGAAAAATATTTTTTATACTTAATTTTTTTAATCTTAGTAACAGGAGAAAAATATTTTGTCATATTGGAGTTATATATCTTATAAAAAAAATTAATTCAGTTTTATAATCACAAACAAAATGAAGAATTTTGGTTTTTATTTGTAAATTAAAACACTAGAAGCATAACGGTTACATATCTGGTAAAATCATAAACAAAATGCAAAAAATAAACAAAGTAAGTTATAAGTCTTAAAAAATATCTGGATTATTAGTTAAAATTTTCTACGAAATTAACATTACTAATATTTTAGTATATAATTATTTTTTTGTAAGAAAAAACCAAACAATATACTTTAACTGGTCTTTAAAAAATTTAAATAAAATGAGAAAATAAATTAAAATTTCAGTACAAAAATAATATAGGAGATAATGGTTTGAATGTTATACATGAATACCACATCGTAAATTTTAATAAATATATTATTTTTTTAAAATAATAAGAACCTGAAAGATCTGTTAACCAAATATCGAAAAATAATACAAAAAAATCTAGCACTTACTGTTTATCGTTCAGTACAAAAATTATTTTGGAGATAATTGTTTGTATTTTTACATAAATATATTAAAGTAATTTGTGATAAATAATTTTTTTGGTTAAAAAATTACGAAACAGAAAGATCTGTTAACCAAAGATCGAAAAAAAATACAAAAAATATAAGACTTACCGATTACAGCTGAAGACCATGAATGTTATGTAGAAAAATCATTTCTTAAAAATGTAAAACCGGTGAACCTGAAAATATCAGTAGATCTTCAAGAGTTTGGTATTTTTTTGGCATTTTTGGTTCATTTTCATGTAAAACCCAAGAAATACATTAAAATCACAGTGATCTACCCAAAACGTCTGATCCGTTACAAAAAACATAATAATTTTTGGTTTACATATGAAAATGTTTGTAAATCGACAAAAACCGTATGGTTATGAAGAAACCACCGGATTTTAGTCACTTACAAGGTAAATGTTCGAAAAACCATGTACAGAACCGATTAAAATGACCGAAAACCGCCCAAAAATGTCATCTCATGAACATTTACAGGTTTAATGTTGGAAACCCTAACACGAAAATGAACGAAAAAAAATATTAAAACAAACCCAAAAATGTACCATCTTCTAAAATTACACCCAGTCTTAAGTGATATGCATAGATTACCAAAAGACTGAGAGATTAGAGATGGGGGTGAGTTAGAGCCAAACTCGGTTCATTTCGAAATGGAAAAAAATGACAGAGTAGAGATTAGGGTTTCACAATGAGAGAGAAGGTAGAGAGAGAGAGTGGTTTTTCGGATAAGAGAGAGTGAGATGAATGAACAAGAACAAAACCGTGTTCTGCAATTCTCAAAATGAGGGTGGGTGGTTTGGGTGGGATGTGTTGTGGCCATCCGATTTGAAATCGGATGGCCAGTTTTTTTTAATTTTTTTTTTCGATTTTTGGGGATCAAAAGATTAAATCTCCATCGTACACGTCGCCCTCATTCTGGATCCTTCTACAAATTGTTGTTTGCACACATGTATAACTTTTGGCCGTCCGATCTTAGATCGGATGGCTATGATTTTTTTATTTTTTTTTCGTTTTTTTTAATAATAGAAATTGGTGTATTTGTGTGTAGTGTATGGGCTTTACAAAGGATCAGATATTTTTAAAAGGGTTGGGCCTGTTCAAATTTTTTAAAATTGTATACCAATCAATTCTATGTTTTTAAATATGGCCCAATATGAATTATTCTTTTGATATTTATTATAAATAATAGCAATATTTAAGATAAAATAGAAAAAATATAAATAAATGATATACAAATTAAAATGTTAATTAATTTTATTTAATATTTCTTTTCAATTCGAATTTTTTTTATTTTGGTAACAATGTTTGATTAAATTATTATCCAAAAATATTAATTTAATTAGAAGACCAATTTATTAAAATTAATTGTAAGATATATTATCTAAATTATCTAAATAAAATTTATCTTCCAACATTATATTCTTATACCTTTTAATATATTAGCTAATAATTATATTTTATTTCCATTGGTAATAAAATTAAATGATTTTATTTATACAAAATCGAAAATTATTTATATACATATAAATATATTAGATGATAAGTAAATATATAATAAATTTATATTATAAATAAGTATATGATCTTTTTTCATATCAAAAATGCATTATATTGCTAATAATGGTTTATATATTTAATTAATTTTTGTTTTCGTTAATAAAAGTATTGAATAAAAGTATTTTTGTTTATTTTAATTTCATTTATATAATTGTAAATATATATAATTATTTGAAAAAACTATTTTGTGCAGATTAATTAATTTTGTATCTTATTTTATTTTGATCTATGCAGAAAATATGAGAAGCTCAAATTTGACGATTTCTAGCATGGATGCGACAAAAGATTCGCAAGATCGACCTAAAATACGGTTATCCAATCACTCACTTATAAACATTACAAATACATATCCGTCAATGACCCAAGGAATAAATGCGCAGTCGTCGTGGAGGTTATGTAGACTAACTGATGTTGAAAGCTATTATGTCACAAATATTAATACAGATAATTATATTCCTAATTCGATCATTACAAATGGTACATCACATTTAATATTAAATTGTTTATTTTCATTATTTGTTATTATTTAATGTTGAATATTTATTAATATACATATATTTTATATTTCATAAAATATTTCATTTTTAAATTGTGTGCAATTGGTTTATTTAAATTAATCAAATATAATTTTCTTTTATTTTGTCAGAAAATATTCTAATGTCTTCAAAGACGGGTACAAGTCTATGCAAACCAGTAGACTTGCAAGGGTCCATAAGTAGCATTGTTAATCCAATGCCGATAATGCCATTTAGTAAAATCACTAATGGTAAATTAAGTTTCTACAAATTTTTATTATTTTGTATAATTTATATTATGATTTAAACTTACATATATTCGTTTGAGGTGTATCTATTTTAGTAATTTTGTTTTATAGTTACAGGATATCGTCTTCAAAAAGAATTTCTCGCATACAATAAAAATAAAAAAGGCAATGGTGGTTCTTCAAGTGTTCTTTCGGACTCAACGAAAATTATTGATCTAACATGTCAAGAATCTACGTGTATGGATGACAATTCTAATGTTACAACAATATTCGATGACACTAACAATGATTGCACACATTATTCGTCAAATGGGACATCCGCAGTTGATCGAAAACAAGGTATGTATGTTATGAATTCAAGTTCGCAATGAAATTATAAATTTAATAAATAAATTTCCACTTAATATATTTGTGTGATGTCCGTGTCATTTATTTTTTGTAGAGTATTGGGATATTGGAGATGCAACATACAAATGTGAATTTTGTTACGCGGTTTTTTGGTTTGAAGAAAGGTTACTCTCCTATCCAAAATCCAAACCCAGATATTCTTCGTGTTGTGGTCATGGCATAATTCAATTTCCTCCCATCAAGGAACCACCTGTTGTGCTTGGAGATTTGTTGTTTGGAGTGGGAAATAAGAGCAAGCACTTCCAGGACAATATAAGATCATACAATAATATGTTCTGTTTCACATAGATGGGAGGCAAGATTGACACCGACGTAAATAAAGGTAGAGGTCCTCCTGTTTTCCGATTGCATGGGCAAAATTATCATCTAATGGGAAGTTTGTTGCCATCCAATGGTGTGACACCGAAATTCGCACAATTATACATATATGACACGGACAATGAAATATCCAATAGATTAAACTCGATCGTATTTTTATTTGTCAATCTCAATATTTGATTTTAATTGTTTATGTAATATGTCCCTAATTTCTTTTTTGTTTTATAGGCAAGGGAGTGAGCATAATAATTTGCACGAGTCGATCGTCGATGATTTAAAGAAAATGCTAGATGAAAACAATGTATTAGTTAAGACTTTTAGAATGGCGAAGGAGAAGATTTTAGAAGGCGGTTAACGTGATGTTTGTTTACGTCTAATTGGTCGGAGAAATACGGATGCTAGGAGATACAATATGCCTTCAAGTTCGTAGGTTCTTTCTTTATTGTTGGAGATTTTGATCAAGCCTTAGAGACAGGGATATATTAGTGGAAACAAAATCGCGATTTGAAACGGATAAATGAGTTGAATGCTTCATACTTGGCTTTACAAGATCCGTTGTTATTACCGTCATGGTGAAGATGGTTTCGAGAGAAGACATATCGTTTTTCGATCTAAAAAAAGGAATCCGGGAGGCGTAAAAAAAGCTGTTAGTGTGAGAGAATTTTTCGCGTATCGATCGCACGATAGAGATGATGAACCTCCTACAATTTTGTCGCCTAGAAGATTGTTTCAAAGAATTTATTGTCGATGGTTATACAATGGTTGAGTCGCCGCGATTAAAGTATGTAAGGTTGAATCGAGAAAAGTTGCGTTCGACATTTATAAGGTCTAACCGACGCAGTGTTGCATGGAGACATCAATCCTGGTACTCATGGAAAACGAATTATATTACCTTCTACCTTTACGGAGGTGCTCGGTATATGATTCAGTTATCGATGCCATGGCTATATGTCGATGGGCGGGATATCCGGATTTGTTTATAACATTCACCTGCAATCCGAAGTGGCCAGAAATCCTAAGATTTCTTGAGAAAAAGAAATTGAATCCCGAGGACCAACCTGATATTGTCTGCAGGGTGTTTAAAATCAAGTTGGATTCCTTGATCAAAGAGCTTCGGCAAAATAAACTATTTGGTGAAGTCATGGCAGGTGAAAAATTCATTTCAATTGTCCGTTTCTTCAATTATGATTAATATATTTCTAATTTTTTTCCTTTTGTTTTTATTGCAGTGGTATACACGATCGAGTTTCAAAAATATGGCTTGCCACATGCCCATATTTTAGTGTTTTTGGCAAAAGAAAACAAGTATCCGATTGCCGATGATATATATCGAATTATATCAACTGAAATACCCGACGAGAGTTTAGACCCATGTTATTACGCGGTAGTGAAGGACCATATGATACATGGTCCATGCGGCGATGCTAGAAAAACTTCTCCTTGCATGGCTGATGGAATTTGCACTAAACATTTCCCGAAAAAATTTGTAGATGTGACGACTATTGATGATGAAGGTTATCCACGTTATAGACGTAGGAATGATGGAAGGATAGTGGAAAAAAATGGAGTACCTCTTGACAACAGATATGTTGTGCCGCACAATCGTTATTTGCTGATGAAATATGGAGCTCACATCAATGTGGAATGGTGTAACCAATCAAGGTCGATAAAGTATTTGTTCAAATATGTGAATAAATGAAATGACCGTGTCACCGCATCGTTCCATACGAGTAGCAATGACGAAGAATCTGGGAAAACTGTTGACGAGGTGAGCATGTATTACGATTGTAGGTATGTTTCATCATGCGAGGCAACATGGAGACTACTGGGATTCGAAATTCAATATAACTATCCTCCAGTTGAACGTTTAAGTTTTCATCTTCCCGATGAACAAAGCGTTATTTTCTCAGATTCTGAAAGAATAGATGACGTTCTTAAGAAGGATTCGGTAAAAGAAAGTATGTTTTTAGCATGGATGGAAGCGAATAAAATCTATCCTGAAGCAAGAGAGCTAACGTACGTTGAAGCTCCCACAAAATTCACGTGGAAACCGAACCTCAGAAAATGGATGCCGAGACAAATTGGCAAATCTATAGGACGAGTTTTTTATGTCCCCCCCGGAGTTGGTGATATGTACTATCCGAGGTGTCTTCTCAATGTTGTTCGTGGAGCAACGTGTCATGACGACTACTTCAAGAAGGTCGACGGTGTTCAACATTCTTCCTATCGGAGAGGCTTGCTTTGCTTCTGTAGATTGTTAGAAGATGATAGGGAATATATTGATGCCATCAATGAAGCGAGCTCCTGGGCTTCTGCGAGAATCTTAGAGGTTTATTTGCATCATTGCTTTCATCCGACTCCTTGAGCCGACCAGATAATGTCTGGAACAAATGTTGGGAATTTATTTCTGATGATATGTTATACAAACGTCGACGCCTTTTACAACATCAAGGTATTATTTACCAAATATTATGTTCATTACTAAAACCTTTTATATTTTTATAATATTAATTTGTATAAATAATTAGTATTATGATCTTATGAAACAGATTTGGTTTTGAGTGAGAACGAAATCAAGAATCTTACGTTGTTGGAAATTGAGAAATTATTGCGAAATCTGGGTAGGAGTCTGCGTGATTTTGACTCAATGCCATTTCCCGATGCTGACACCATTCATAGCAACCGAAATAGACTTACATATGACGAGTTGCGTTATGATCGTGATGTTCTTTTGCAAGAGAACAAAGACCTCATCTCGAAACTTAATGATGATCAGCATAAAGTTTACTCAACGATAATGCGTGTTGTATGATCAAATAAAGGTGGGATGTTCTTTGTCTACGGATATGGAGGAACAGGAAAAACATTTTCGTGGAAGGCTTTATCTTCAGGATTGAGGTCGAAAGGAGAAATTGTACTGAATGTTGCATCTAGCGGTATAGCTTCTCTTCTATTGCCAGGTGGGAGGACTGCACATTCGCGATTTGTTATTCCATTGAACCCACATCAGGACTCAACTTGCAATATCAATCAAGGGAGTCCGCTTGCTGAGCTTATTACTCGTTCTAAACTTATAATTTGGGATGAGGCACCGATGATGCACAAACATTGCTTCCAGGCATTAGATGAGACTTTACGAGGTCTTTTGAAACTCATCGACCTAATGTTGGAACATAAACCTTTTGGAGGGAAAACCGTTGTCCTTGGTGGGGATTTTAGACAGATCTTGCCTGTTATTCCAAAGGGAACTCGGCAAGATATTGTTAATGCGTCCATTAACGCGTCGTATTTGTGGAAAGACTGCACTGTCCTTAAATTGACTAAGAACATGCGTCTTGAGTAACCTTGGTGATAACAAAGGTTTTTAAAGATTTGGCGAATTCTCGAAATGGATCGCAAGCATTGGTGATGGAACAATCGGAGGTTCAAATGATGGTTGTGCCATGATTGATATACGAAGATATTTGGCTTGAATCTTCAGTGATCCAATTGCAACTATTGTAGAAAGTAATCTTTATCCAATGTTTAAAGACGCCATTGATGATCCGACGATTGAAAGAAAGAGCTATACTAGCTCCTACCTTAAATGTTGTCGAATCTATAAATCAATATATGACATCTTTAAACTCATCGGAGGGCCGACCTATTTGAGTTCGGACAACACGTGTAAATCGGATGCTAATGTTGACTTCCCCGCATGATCCGCACACTCCCGAATTTTTGAATGGGATAAAATGTTCGGGGTTCCTAATCATGAGTTGCATTTGAAGGTCGAGACTCAGCTATGCTCTTGAGAAATATGGACCATTCAAATGGATTGTGTAACGACACTAGTTTGGTGATTACGAGGCTTGCCAAACATGTACTTGAGGCAAAAATTCTCACGAACCAATGCAGCAATAAAGTTTTGATTCCGCGGATGACATTGACACCGTCGGATCTCGAAATCCCCTTCAAGTTCCAACAGAGGCAATTTTCTCTCATTGTATCTTACGCCATGACTATAAACAAGTCGAAGACCAATCTCTCTCCAATGTCGGTTTGTACTTGAAGAATCCAGTGTTGATCATGGCGATTATACGTTGCGGTTTCCCGAGTTCACGAATCGTAAGGGTTTGAAAATATTAGTTTGTGGTGATGACGAATCAAAAAATAAACAAACGATAAATGTTGTGTATAAAGAAGTATTCGAAAATTTGTAATATATACAAATAGTGTTTTAATTTGAAAACGTCGTTTGTATTCTTTGTTATTTTTTTTTTGGGTCATTACAATTGAAAGGTGTATACTTTCAAATTATATAATTCGACAAATCATTAACATATGAATAGCATATCATTTCAACTCATCATTACATCTTCCGTGCATCGCACGGGTCAGCACACTAGTTGTTATTAAGGCCAATTTTGTCCATCTGTTTTAGTTAAGAGGGATAATATTATATTGATAAGTTCATGGGGTAAATATTATATTTTCATGATTGTATTTTGCCCTAAATTTTTCGGTGCAGTAATGCAAATATTCGAATTGAGTTTTTCAAAGGAGCTAGCTTGTGTATCAGTTACAGTAAAATCCCCACAGAAACACACATATAAACCCTCGCAAGATCGTTCGCCAAATGTCAAGAGGACAATCAGCAAAAATGGCGGACTCTCTAGCTGATCTACCACCAAACATCCTCATGGAAATCCTCGTCAGGCTTCCACTGAAGACCCTCTTCGTGAGCAGGTGCGTCTGCAAAACTTTTCTCAATTTAACCACCCCGAATTCCCACTTCATCGATTTGCACTCTTCAAACGCTACCCAAATTCTCGCATTCCAATTCGGAGACGTCTTCAATCCCTCAAAGCTGCTCCGCCTCGCCGAGCCGGAGCTCGATATTGCTCCGGGTTTCGTCGAAAATAAACCCTTATTTCAGTTGCGCCAGATGGGTACCAGTGTTGTCATGTATCGGACCAATTATCGGGAAGATAATAATAAGCTTGTTCTCGTGAATTCCTGTAATAGTTTGCTTTACTTTGTTAGGAGGCACGCTCCGGATGAGCGTTCTCTTGTGTGTAATCCTGTTACGAATGAATATTTAATAATTCCTGATGTTAATGGGAAAATTAGGTTAGACTCATGGACTAAGAGTATGTGGTTAGGGTTTAGTCCTGGTACTAATCAGTATAAGGTGCTGAGGATATCCATCTCTCTAGATGATGATGAGCCTGTTGAGGTTGGGGCGCAAGTGTGTGTGATTGGGTCTAGCTCATGGAGAGAAATTGAAAATTTGCCGTTGGGGAGTGATCATTCATGGGATTTATGTTCCACCTTCTTAAATGGAGCTATGTATTGGCTTGATAAGTCATGGCTTGACCAATCATGGAGAGATATTGTTTTCTTTGATTTCGAGAGGGAAAGGTTTGGGGAGGTTGCCCTGCCGCCTGAATTTGGGGACGAGCAGCTGAAAAATAAACATTGCATGAGCACTGGAGTGCTTGGAGGTTGCCTTTGTGTGAGTTATAATGATTTTAATGCTCAGCATGTGGATTTATGGGTGATGAGAAAGCGTGGCGATCAAGAATCTTGGAGCAAAGAATTTGTTGTTGATACAGTGAGACCCAGGGATGGGCCTGTCTTCGGCCGGTTCAAGCCACTGCAAGTTCTCAGAAATGGGGATATATTAATGCTTTGGATCAACAATGGTCTGGTGTACTATGATCCAAAAAGGAAGAGTTTACGATTTGTCAGGTTTCATTCGCTCAGAATGGCAGCTTCTAAGAATGTGGCTTTTACTCCTAGCTTTATTCCCCTCAAGGACACACTGTTAGTTGACAAGGTGAACCGATATATAAGGCCAAGGTATAGATGTGCATTAGTAACAGTTCTTATGTGAATGTGACGCTTAAATTATTCTAGGAAACTATTCAATAAAAACTTCTTTAGTACATTATTGCACTCGCATTGCATCTTCAAGAATATTTGTCAATTTTTCCTCGTGTTTTAACAAGAATTGTATTCTCTTGCGGTGTGAGATGCATTGTTTGATGATGTCTTCATGAATCCAGTTTGCTTTAAGGAAGAGTGTTTTATAGTATTCTTGTACTTGTAATATTCACTATACTATTACAGGAAAAAACTCGAGAAGTCATGTCTACATTTTCCCTTAACAGCTTATAACAATTAGCAATCACTATTGAGTGAAATGCATTTCAAATATTTTTATTTGTCTATCTAACTCTATATCATTTTCATGTAGAGGTGATGAAACGGACCCATAAGAAGAGAAGGAAACCACACATTAGTTGACGATATATTGGCTCTAAGAGATCAGACGCTGTCTGGATGAAGGTTCGGAAGATTGGTTTATGTTGAAGTGCTGGTTATATTATTCCTATCTTTTATCCACAAAGATTAGTATTTTATTGTGATTATATATTGTGTATTGTTTGGTCATGTTCCATGATGTACATGATGTACATGTTGATTTTACAATATCAATTGGGACATGACTAGAGCAACTATCTCAACTCATCGCCGTCTCATCATTTTTTCCATGCATGTGAAAAAACCTATGATGATGATGGTTTTGGAATTTTCATCTTATTTCTCCTTCGTATGAAGGTTGCGTCAGGAAGGGCATCCGGCGCAAAATTTTGCCACTTTGCTTTTTGTGTGAATTTGTAGTGTTAACTAAATTTTGATAATTAATTGACACTATAAACTTCACACCACCGACACCACATAGTGGGATAAGGTGCAGTTGATGATGATGATATATTGTGTATTGTGTGAGCTGGCTCTATAGATTGTTATGATCTTAGTATTCTGAATTATCAGAACCTACTCTGTGCACATACCTAATAAATGCGACTGAAGCATATTTTCACGCACTGAGAGTATGTGGTTAGGTTTTAGTCCAGTTACTAATCAATACAAGGTGCTGAGAATATTCAGAGCCATGAATGCAAATGATGAATTTTTTGGCGGGGGGAGCTCAAGTGCTTGTAATTGGATCTAGTTCATGGAAATACATTGACAACGATATGCTGTTGTGGCATGACTATTTGTGGCGCGCAAGTTCCACCTTCTTAAATGGAGTTATTTATTGGGTTAATAATTTATGGGATGACGTATTTTTCTTCGATTTTAAGAGGGAGGTGTTTGAAAACATTGCGTTGCCACCTGAATTAGGGGTAGAGCATTTGATGAATAAACATTGCATGAGCATTGGTGTGCTTGAGGGTTGTCTTTGTTTGAGTTATAGTGCTTATTATGCTCATCGTGTGGATATATGGGTAATGAAAAAGTTAGGCAATCAAGAATCTTGGAGCAAAGAATTTGTTACCTATAAGGTGAGACCAATAGGTAGACTTGTCTATGACGGGTTGCAGCCACTCTATGGCGGGTTGAAGCCACTGCAAGTTCTTAAAAATGGGGAAATATTGATGCTTTGGAAAAGCAATGATCTGGTTTGTTATGATCCGATAAAGAAGTGTTTAAGATATGCTGGGTTTCATTGGCTGGAATCAAATCCTAAGGCTGTTGCTTTTACTCCTAGCTTTATTCCTCTCAAGGACACTCTTTTGGTTGATAAGGTGATGGTGCAACACGTGAGGCCGAGATGATTTTGCATTTGTAACATTTCGTAAGTGAATTTGATGCTTATCGTATCCTCGGAACTTGTCTGCCTAGGTATGGATAATATATATGGTCGTTTTTGCTCTATTCGGAAAATTTGAGCTTCTACATTGTTGCACTAGCATCACCCTTAAGAGTATTTGCCAATTCTTCAAAATGACTTTAACAAGAATTGTATATTTCGTTCTTGTTAGTACATCTATGTAATGGAGATAAGATCTAAATATCTATTAGGATTAGTTTTAGTTCATTTTTATATAGTGCGTCCGATAAAGTTTACACAAAGTGTTGTTAGGAGTTTATCTATTTTATTATATCTAATTAAGTAGTGTAGGAGTTTTATTATTTTACGAGTCTTAGTTTATTTCCCGTAGGATTGCTATTAGGTTAGATAAGAGTTGTGTTTACATTGGAGTCTTTAAACCCTACTATAAAAGAGGTTTTTCATTGTTAAACGAATTTGGTTGGTGAAGTTTATAATAAAAGTTTTAGTTGTTTTTGTTTGTTCGGTGTTTCACGCTTGTGCTGCCTCACTATGGGAAAAGTATGCATTATACAGAGACATGCAATGATCTACTGTACAAACTTGTTGAATTCTCTATTGAAAGAACTAACTGCACTCAGGGGCGGCCCTGGGGCCGTGCACGTGGTGCCGCCACATAGAGCCCCCGCCGGCAAGGGCCCCAAATTTTTTTTATTTATTATATATATATGTTGAATATATTAAACAAAGGTTTAATTGGTGTATTAATGAACAACTTGGCACAGCGGTTGTGATGCTTTTTATGTTCCTCGAGTTCAAATCTCAATAGAAGCAAATATTAGTTTTCTTTTTTTTGCCTTGCTATCTAACTACTTGGTTTTCTTTTTTGCCTTTTTATGCAACTATATGTTTTTCTTTTTGCAAAAAACCATAAGTGAAGGTTTTCTTTTTTGCTATTCTATGTAATTATTTTTTTCCCGCCTATCTATCTAATTTGTTTTTTTAATCTAACTATATATTTTTCTTTTTGAAAAAACCAAAAAACATATATAATTGAAGAATTGAAAGAGTCGTCCACCTTTAAGTCCTCATTCCTTCCTTCATATTTGCCATTATTTTCCTTTTTTAAAACCAACAAATAGAATTGAAGAATTTAAAAATGCAAGAAGATCAATTTTTCATAGCTAATTTATTAGTTTTTTTTTGGTCTTTTTCTCTATGGTAAATTATATTGAACAACCTTTTTCATTTATTTTAATAAGACCGAAATGTTAAAGGTTGAGTATTGTATTTTTGTTATTATATATCTTACTTTTTAATGTTAAATTAATGAAATTTTATTTGTACCGTTGATTTTATTATTTTTAATTTTTTTATGTAAACACAAGGGCCCCATTTTTTTTATTCGCTCCAGGCCCCTCGAAACTTAGGACCGGCTCTGACTGCATTGATCCTATGATCTTGTTTTCCCCCAGAAAGGTAGATGTTACTGTAGCTTTTTTCGGATCTCCTAACAATGAGCTATGAATATATTCTGTGGTCATAACATGCTGCAATCTACTATTTTGTTCGTCTAGAATATAGTTCTTCCTCAATATAACTATATGAAAATAAATTTGATTTTTAGTTTCTAGTTCATCTGTGTACTATGCACACTTATCTGGAATAGAGCTAAATAAAACTTAGTTTAACTGAAATTTCAGAACACTAATTGCATGGTTGGAGAACCAGTTTCCTGCAAAAAAATCTCTTACCTCCATAATTTACTCTTTGCTTAATTTAATTACTTTAAGAGGTTGCAGGCATGTCTGTGGAGTCAAGGGTTTAAAGGTTATTTTCCTACTCACATTTTGATATGACTTGAAAAGTATCCTCAATCTTCATTTAATACTAGAAAAGTGACCAGAAGTATAATTTATGTAACTTTAATATAATTGCCTTTTCACACATTATGTATCTGACTTCTGAGTCCTACAGACAGGGGCGGAGCTAGACCCGAAATATTGGGGGGGCTGAAAATTTTGGGGGCTAAATCAATAAAAAATAAATATTTAGTACTAAAAATTAATATTTAAAAATAAAACATACCTATAAAAAATTAAAATTTCAAAAATTTTGGGGGGGCTAAAGCCCCCCCAATCACAAGGGAGGATACGCCCCTGCCTACAGAAGTAGAGAAATACTTGAGCACGTCGTCTCGTCCACTTATGCTTGTCCCAGACTGCACTAGTAGCTTATTTGCAGAAGCTGTGGCTCTAGATTTTGGTGTGTCTCTTCTTTCTTCACAGCAAGCTGACAAGGGATTAAGATTTCGTGTTCCACTTTTCCTATTCCACTACATCGGATGAATGACACGTGTTGATGATGTCACGTGATATCACAATTGTGCATGTGTCATTAATCCAGTGTATGGAATAGGGAGTGGAATATGGAAAGTGGAACAGGAGATCTCATCTTGTCGACAATATATGGCTCGAATCAGACTCTTTGATATAGTGGTTACTACTATCTCCAAGAAGCTCTTTGGACATTGGTCTTTGAAGAATCAGTTAACTCTCATCTGGAATTTGCTACCGACAGAATTCGTGATTTCGCATATTAATAGAGAAGCCAACCAAGCTGCTGATCTTTTAGCCAATAGATTTACCTCAGCAGGTGTGTGGAACAATCAGAGTGGATCAACTTATATTACCTTACTTTAGAAAAGTTAGAAAAGTGTGATAAGCTAGATTGAATTATACTTTGTTACTTTAGAATCAGTAGCACATAGTGTCATAACCCGGAACTTTTCATATTTATTTACATGATTTATATCATTCATAAACATAAATACATGCATCTTAATATTTCATATTGACATTAGAATACATGAATAATCTTGATATGTCAATTTTTAATTTAATTATGTTAGGTTACTACTTGTGCACTATTTAAAGAAACCGGGTAATAAATATTTTGAGCTGTATTTTATTACATCAATTGATTTATTTGAGTTTATAAAGTACAAATATATGTTGAGTATACATTTTTAAATACATATATATGTAATTAATTGTTAATATATGTTGAGTATACATTTTTAAATACATGTATATGTAATTAATTGGTAATCATAAGTTGAGGGGTCAATATGCATTTTAAACACACTTTAAGGGCTAAAGTGCAATTTTTGAAAACTTTGCATTATTGCTTCTTTAATGTAAATTTTTGACAGCTACATGGTGAAATGAATCTGGAAGTTTCATCATTGATTGGGAAAAAACAAAACAAAACAAGGAAAGAAAGAAAAGGAAAAAACTTACTATGCTCATTCTTCATCAAAATCCAAGATTCTTCCAACTTTTCTTTGATTTTTGTTTAGGAAAGCAATCTTACATATATATCTTTGGTTAAGAAGGATATATCCTCAAATAATTGGTAAGTATATCTAGTTTTTGTTAATTTTTGCTATATAAGCATTTGATAGCACATATAGTCATAGTTGTGAATTTTTTCTCCTTTAATCTTTCAATACATGTAATATAATGGTTAGATCTTAAATATATGTTCATAAAAATGTTTATACATGATTTTAGTTTATGTTTTTGAGTTTTAAGAAGTCAAAAATCAGATTTATGGTTTGTAAAACAAGAAAGAACAAGAAAAACACAAAGTTGCTATAGTATAAAAATCTATTTTACTATGTTGTAGAGAAAGTTGCACTTGAAGGTCTAAAATCATGAGTTTTAATTATTTGAAGGCATGACTATATTTTTATACATGTTAGTTTATTGTGGTAAAAATTTGGGAGTGATTGAATACATTAAGAGGTGTGAAAATCTACATGAGCTATACTGGTGACAACATGATCCTCCTGTTTACCAAAGCAGCGATTTTCTTCTGTATTGCTCTATTTCGACCAATTTACTCTCCGAATTTGGAGTTTTGTAAAACATAAAAGTTGTAGAATTGAATTAGCTTTTCAGTCCAACTTGAATCATCTTAATATCATTTTTCTACAAAAAGTTATGGTGAAAATACTAAAGGCTGCCAGAGTGAAATTTTCAGACGTTTTAGTTGAATATTTTCTAAGTTTTGTCAATCGTGATTAGTTAAAATGCATACATGGCATACATGACTTCATTAGTACTTAGTGTATGATATTAAATTTGGTTATGCATTTTTGATATATTTATAGGTCAAAATCTCGATAAAGAAGCGAATAAGGTTGAGTAGACGAATCGGGATAAGGACTTCACCTTGTGAGTATAATCTTGTAAGTTATTTGACTCTTATGTAATTGTATGATTGATGTTTTTGAATGAATTCCAAATGTGTCGATTTTTGTGAATATGAATCCAATGTGTTCTAAATGTGAACTATATGGTTGTTTTGGTGATATTATGATGATGTCGATATGAATGTGAGAAATGTGAAATATATTGATGATATTGATATGGAATCAAGATATATGAAATGTATTGATGATACTGATATGTATATGAATTATGTGATATGAAATATGCATTCATCAGAGATAAAAGGATTCTTATGGCCACCAATATCCTCAATCATGTGTTACTGATTTTTTCTTAAATTTTCTAAATACGATACCGCATTTACCACCCCGAATTCTTGGAACTCAAGTATATGTGTTATGAATTACAGAGTGCCATGGCTATATTCGTGATCACGATTTATTCTTGGATATGGATGGTCCATAACAGTAAAAGAATATGACTAAGCATATGCATTTGTGTATTTATTAATGATATAAATCGAATGTGTAAGATGTATTGATGATGTACTTGTATTGATGTTGTGCTTGTGTTGATGATGTGCTTGTGTGATGTTAAATAACTTGTTATCGATTATACTTATTGAGCTTGCAACTCACCAATTGCAATGTTGACTATTTTTAGGTTATGTAGATGAAGTGACATGTGAAGCTTTTGTATAAGTGGAAGTATAGATCCAAGGTCGGCCGGCTGATTTTCAGTCCTTCTTCCTCAGCTCATCATTTGCATATTATTTTAGGATCTTGTTTATAAGAATGTGGTCTATAATCGTTTGTAATATAACTTATATGTGTGTGTATGAGTGTTGAAAACCGTTTCATTTGGGAACAATGTTTGTGTTTGTACAATATGTTTGCAATAATAATAAATATGCACACTCTGATAAATAAAGCAATGGTAATGCATTTAAGTTGGTATTTGTATTTTAAGTGTATATGTTACAGTTAGAGCTGGCAAAATTGGCCCGGCCCAGCCAGCCCGCATTTTGGGCTGGGCTGGGCCCTTTTGTGAAGGCACGAAAAATTCGGGCCTAAATGGCCTGGCCCAGCAGGCCCGTCGGGCTGATCGGGCTTGGTCCAAAATGGTCCGTCATTTTTGGGCTGGCCCAGCCCGATACAAAAAACTTAAAAAAAAAATTTAATTGAGCATATACCTGAATACCTGATGGACCTTAGCCGGCTCAGTTATATTCTTTTCCCAAAAACCAAAAAGCAAAGTCCACTTTTCAGTTTGTGCAATGGAGCTTGGACGTGTGATATTAAAAAAAATTCTTTTCATGACCACAAAATATATATATATATATATAACCTGTTTGGTCATTAATTTAAAGCCATGGTCTTATTTTTTGTTGTTGTAATAATATGTTGCCTTATATAAATGCTGCTGAGTTGCTATGCAATTTTTGTTTGTTTCTTTTTTTTTTCTTTCCTAAATTTGTATTAATGTTTTGTTTTTTTATTTTTTAATCTAAATATATATTTTTAATATTTCAACTTTGGCTTTTTTGGCCCGATGGCCCATAGCCCACAGTAGGGCTGGGTTGGGCTAAGAAAAGTGAGGCCCGATACAAACTCGGCCCGACCCCAGCCCAACCCAATTTTATGTGTTGGCCTGATGGGCCTGTGTTGGGCCGGGCCGGGCCGGCCCATTGTCAGCTCTGGTTACAGTGTAAGGGTGTTACACATAGAATATCTCACTTATCTTCTTGTATGATGACTGAACATTTGATGATCTAAATACACAGGTTGGGGACTTGGGGGATCATGCTTAACCCCTCTCACCAGGCATTAGGTTGGTTTATACAAAAAAAAGAAAAAAAGAACTGATTTTTGTCAGTTTTTCTTCTTTTTTTTTTTTTTGGAAATTGGGCATCTATTGATACTTTCATTTTTATCATCTAATTGTCATATTTACAGTTTACACCCCATCTAACTCGAATCTTACTAAGAAGAATTAGTTAGCAAAATATAAACTTGTGAGTGATTTCTTTTAATATTAATATTAATATTGTTTGGTTAGCTTCCCCCAATCACCCATTTCCCCCAATCACTTTCCCCAATCACCAACCAAACATATATTACGTTTTCCAATGCATTTTTCTACTAATACACACATTTCCCAATACATCACATCAAACTCTCTTCCCCCAATCACTCCCTAGAAACTTCCTCCAATCACTCTCAATCATTAAACAAACATACCCTTTGGACTAAATGAGCATCCTTGCAAAAGGTGGATGATACAACTTGAGTTATAAGTTATGAATCTTGGCATGCTTTAAATATATTAGGTAGTTATTTTAACGAAATATTCTAGGCCAAATCAAATCAGACTAATCTAAAACTAAATTAATTTAAAATTACAAATTCCCAAGTTATCAAGAAAAACTCAAAAACCTTATTAATCAAACACCCAAATATATACATATCGAGTTATTTATACACATTGTTTATTTCTCTTTTATTTTCGAAATGCATGGTAGGTGAGTAGGGTTGTAAATGAACAAAGCGTTTGGCAGACAACTCGTGAACAAGATCGTATAACATTTGTTTATTTAGCTAACGAGCATATAATGAACAGAATTTAAGGCTCGTATAATAAACTAACAAAGCTTTAACAATTGTAGACTCGTTCATTAATAGCTCGTGAACAAAACTAGTTCAGTGTTCGTTTATAAAATGTTCATGAATAAACTCATGTAGCTTAATTTTAAAATTAAAATTATCCCTATAAGTTAATAAAAATATTGAAAAGTTACACATGTAATTCTTATAATATAATCTATAATTCTATATAACATTAAAAATTATATTATAATATTAAAATTTATCATTTTTTTTGCGGAATACATTAAAATTTATCATTGATATGTAAACTGAAGTTGAATTGTTCATGAACATGTAATGAAACGAACTCATCAAAGGTAATTTTGTTTGTTTGTTTATCTATGGTTCACGAACAGAATTATTTAGTGTTCATGAACACTCAATGAACACGAACTCGAGTACAAACGTGTTCACGAACAAATTCAAACACTATAATATTTTATCAAACGAACATGAACACTCTTTTCAAAAGAGTTAGCTTGTGTATATAAACTTAGCATAAATGGCAATTAAGTAAAATCATTTATCCCCAAAGCTTACGCAAAGAGCACTCTTTTATCCCCTTATCCCCAAATTAGTTCACAAGGATCAGTTACAGTACAAACAAACCTATAAATCCTCCCAAGATCGTCGCCCAAATGTCGAGAAGACAATCAGCAAAAATGGCGGAATCTCTCACTGATCTACCACCAAACATTCTCATGGAAATCCTCGTCAGGCTCCCACTGAAGTCCCTCTTCATAAGCAGGTGCGTCTGCAAAACTTTTCTCAGTTTAACCACCCCCAATTCCCACTTCATCGATTTGCACTCTTCAAACGCCACCCAAATCCTCGGATTCCAATTCGGAGATGTCTTCAATCCGTCAAAGCTGCTCCGCCTCGCCGAGCCGGAGCTCGATATCGCTCTCGAGAATTTCGTGTTGAAACCCTTATATCAGTTGCCTCAGATGGGTACCAGTGTTATTATGTACCGCACCAATTATCGGGAAGATAATAAGCTCGTTCTCGTTAATTCTGTTAATAGTTTGCTTTACTTTGTTAGGAGGCACGCTCCGGATGAGCGTTCTCTTGTTTGTAACCCTGTTACGAGTGAGTATTTAATAATTCCTGATGTTGATAGGAAAATTAGGTTAGAATCACGGACTAAGAGTATGTGGTTAGGGTTTAGTCCTGGTACTAATCAGTATAAGGTGCTGAGGATATCCAGCTCTGTAAATGGTGAGTATGTTGAGGTTGGGGCTCAAGTGTTTGTGATTGGGTCTAGCTCATGGAGAGAAATTGAAGCTTTGCCCTTAGGGAATGATCATTCATGGGATTTATGTTCCACCTTCTTAAATGGAGCTATGTATTGGCTTGACGACCAATCATGGAACGATATATTTTTCTTTGATTTCGAGAGGGAAAGGTTTGGGGACATTGCCCTGCCGCCTGAATTTGGGGACGAGCAGCTGAAAAATAAACATTGCATGAGCACTGGAGTGCTTGGAGGTTGCCTTTGTGTGAGTTATAATGACTTTAATGCTCAGCATGTGGACTTATGGGTGATGAGAAAGCGTGGCGATCGGGAGTCTTGGATCAAAGAATTTGTTGTTGATACGGTGAGACCCAGGGCTGGGCCTGCCTTCGGCCGGTTCAAGCCACTGCAAGTTCTCAGGAATGGGGAAATATTAATGCTTTGGATCAACAATGATCTGGTGTGCTATGATCCAAGAAGGAAGAGTTTACGATTTGTCGGGTTTCATTTGCTCAGAATGACAACTCCTAGGAATGTGGCTTTTACTCCTAGCTTTATTCCCCTCAAGGACGCACTGTTGGTTGACAGGGTGAACCAATATATAAGGCCAAGGTATAAACGTGCATTAGTAACAGTTCTTATGTGAATTTGACGCTTAAATTATTCTACGAAACTTATCTGCCTTAGGGATAATTATGATTGTCTTTTGGCCTATTCAATAAAAACTGCTTTAGTACATTATTGCACTCGCATGGCATCTTCAAGAATATTTACCAATTTTTCCGAATGTGTTTAACGAGAATTGTATTCTCTTGTGGTGTGAGATGCATTGTTTGATGATGTCTTCGTGAATGCAAAAATTTGTATGAGACGGTCTCATAGGCATTGTCCCTAAGATGGGTCCTATATGTGAATGAATTTCAACCCAAATCCGTAAAAAAGCCCCATATTGTTTTTTTAATGTTTTGTAGGATCCGTCTCATAAACTTAAGTCAATGAAACGGTCTCATATAAGACTATCTCCTTCATGAATACAGTTTACTTTAAGGAAGAGTGTTTTATAGTATTCTTGTACTTGTAATATTCACTATACTATTATAGGAAAAAAAATCGAGAAGTCATGTTTACATTTTCCCTTGGATGGCTTTGAACAGCTTATAGCAATTAGCAATCACTATTGAGTAAAATGCATTTCAAATTTTTTAATTTGTTTATCTAACTCTATATCATTTTCATGTAGAGGTGATGAAACGGACCCATAAGACGAGGAAGAAAACCACAGATGACGATATCTTGGCTGTAAGAGATCGGGCGCTGTCTGAATGAAGGTGCAGAAGATTGGGTTTATGTTGCCGCTGGTTATATTATTCCTATCTTTTATCCACAAAGATTAGTATATTATTGTGATTATATATTCTGTATTGTGTGAGCTGACTCTTTATAGATTGTTATGATCTTAGGTATTCTGAATTATCAGAACCTACTCTGTGTACATACCTAATAAATGTGACTGAAGCAAAAACTAGTAAGTCTTTGTTGTATGCAAATAATTATCGAAGTGAAAGCGCATTTAGGTATTTTTCTTGTCCTTTCCTCCAAATTAGATCTTCTATTTCATTTAATGTTTCATCATATACTCTAATGAACTGTGTAAATGCCACGTGTACAAACATGATGTCATCATGTGCACGTGGCATGTATTAATGCCTTTCCTACCCTATCCTAATCCGTTGAGGCCATGAAAAGTTTTAGTTCATACCAACTAGATTTGACTTATAATCAATCACATTAATGTGGAATTGGTTTATGTATATGTATATGAATAATCAAATTCAAATGGGTTTGATGCAAATATTTCTTAAATTAGTATTTTGATTCCCCAAAAATACCAATCAATAATCATCCATAACATTATCTAGCAAGTATTAAACTAAAAACAAAACATGACATTGTAATAAGAAAATATTTCAAACATCTGAAATAGAAAAAATATATATAAAGAACACTATAATATTTCCGTTGCAACTAATACCATATTTCAGCTATTTTCTAAGTTTTGAGTCATTATAGATTTCAAATCCAGACTCTTTTGAAATTCTTCCTAAAATTCAAGTCTTTCCATTTGGAACTTATGGAAGTTGTTGGGAACATAGCGAAAATCAGTCGTCCTTACATTCAGGAATATGGGATGGGATCTCCTATTCCATTTTTCCTATTCCACTCATATTCCATTGCATTGGATGAAATACACGTGTGCAAGATGATGTCATGTGATGTCGCAACTGTACACGTGTCTTTCATCCAACATATGAAATAAGGAGTGGAATAGGGAAAGTGGAATAGGAGATCTCAACCCCAAGAATATATTTCTTTTTTCACTTTTGGTGTTCCACTCTTTGTTCCACTAATTGGATGGTGAGCGCATGTATATACATCCAAAAATGAACTAGTCATGCTTATCTTGTAAACATGTGCACATTCGGGAATGAATAGATTTCTTGTTCCAATTTTGGTATTCCACTCTCAATTCCACTACTTGATGGTGGACACATATATATACATCCAAAAATCAATCATCCATGCTTATCTTGTAAACATGTGCACATTCGGGATTGAATAGATTTTTTGTTCCACAGTTGGTGTTCCACTCTCTGTTCCACTACTTGGATGGTGGACACATGTATATACACCCAAAAATCAACAATCCATGCTTATCTTGCAAACACGTGTCCATCATCCAAGTAGTAGAAATGTAGAATAGAGAGTGGAACACTAAAACTGGAACATATTTCCTGCTTCTCTCACATTCAAACACAGTCCTCATCTTGAAATTAAAACAATACGAAAAATCAACACCATCTCCGATTAATATTCTACTTCAAGAGTTCATGGACACACATATAAATGCGTAATTATGATCTCAAAAATTAATTTTACATCAATTTTTTTCTACAGTTGAGCCCAAATGGACCCCTACTTCCGACACAAACTCCAGTCAGACCTGGCTACAACAGAACTTGGTTACACCCCTCTCAAAAAGGTTGGGTCCAAATCATGGACCCATAATGCCACCAGCCACCGCGGCCCATTAAGATCTCAAATAGATATTTCCATTTCTCCATAACATCAGGCCCATCAACCAGAATAGTCTCCATCATCGACCAGCCCTAAAAATCTAACACCAACTACTGGCCCACTTTTCAGCATCACCCCGAGAAAGCTCCAGAAGAATATGTTGGAATTTATAACAGAACAAACACGTGTTACATTATCCACTGTTCGTCAGACCATTGGTCCCCCCAACTCGGAAAAAAGTAATAAGATATTTTTTTTAATCCTTTCACAAACTATCAAGCCTTGGAATATCG
Source organism: Rehmannia glutinosa (assembly GCA_016081115.2). Classification (NCBI taxonomy): domain Eukaryota; kingdom Viridiplantae; phylum Streptophyta; class Magnoliopsida; order Lamiales; family Orobanchaceae; genus Rehmannia; species Rehmannia glutinosa. Next base: position 4,972,261 of record CM071927.1, read on the forward strand.
TGGTTATTACTACTCCCACGATCTAACGGCTCAGATTTGACATTTGATCCACCGACCACCGTCTGATCGTCACCTTTCCCGTCTTCGCTTCGCTTCAACCGCTTAACTCCGATTGTAACCCCAAATAATCTCGGACACATTTCCTCTTCATACTCCGCGGCCTTACCTCCGCCTTCCTCCTCCGCCATGGCCTGCGTTTCCGGCGTCAATTCTAATGATCTTCCCTCCGTTAACATCGCTTCGCACGGATTTGTTGAGTAACTCGACATCAGATTGTATATGTTGCTACACAAGTTCCTCAACCGATTCAATTCGTTGCTCAGCTGCGAGTTCTCTCTTCTTAATCTGTCGTTTTCTTCCAGTATGTCCGGTGTGGATGCGCAAGCTCGCAGCGCTGGTGGCGGAGTGGCGGTTGCTGCTGGAGATGAGTTGGATGAGAGGACTTGTTCGTCGCCGGAATTTGCAGGAGAGATTTGAATGGCCACTGCAGGTGCCAATGCTACCGTTACCGGCTGCGCGCCGCCTGAAGCCGCTGCTCCAGCAGTGCTTGCTGAGATTTTCCGGCGCTGGATGTCTCTTAGCAACGCCTTTTCGCCTCTTCTAAAGCAATCGTTCGCAAATTCCCACCTATCAGGAACTACTTTCCGAAATCCCTGAAAAATTCAATGGGATAGTAAAATATAGTAAAATAAATAAAAAAAAATTCATAACTTCCAAATTCCAAATATGGATCACTAATCTACTTAAATTTCAAAAATAAATTATCAAAAGTAATTCAAGAGATTTGAGGAAAAGAAAAACAGCTTACATAGGTGTTTAGCTGACGAACAAAACTGGAGAAATTATTGTGTTTGAAATATTTAGGCAGTAAATCCCTAGCAAATTCGGCTGGCCGCCACACAATAAATGTCGTCCCATCTTCATTCCACGAGATTAAATCGTCAATGCTAGGATCGTCCACAAGCTGATAAGTTTTCGTCAAAAACGGCGTCGGAATTGATCTCTGCGTCTCCAACCTATGTGACTCTCCTCCGCTACTCCCCCCTCCGCCACCACCACCGCCGCCGCCGCCAGCCGTGCCCTCACCACTCATCCCACATAAACACACAAATATATGGCCGCTGATTTAAATCCTAAAACAGTGAACAAATTAATTATCGATATATTAATTTATTTAAATCCTAAAACGATACGTTTAAACACCTTATGATTCGCATCAGATCAAGTTGAAGCCAACAACAATTTTATGACGGGAAAAAAAAAAGTAACGATGAAATAATACGAAACAAAAATTTGAAAACCCTGAAATCTATTCAAATTGGTCGCATCAATCAATCTCAACCAGTAACCATAACTAATCAGAATATAAAAAAAAAATCCGATAATTTTAGAAGAATTTCTAATTTAAGCAGCATCTGAAATCATTTAAGATCTACGATTAAATATTTCTCAATATTTCTCCTTATTACCTGAGTGAAATGAAGACAACAAAAAAGCTTCGGGTAATTATTTGCTTCTTCAAACTCTGAGCCGTCGCAGTCGCTATTTTTCCAGTTGAGCAGAATAATTTCTGAAATAATAACAGAAACAGATGAAATCTGAAGAGAAAATGAAGGAAAAACACGCAGAGACACGCAGTGGAGGTCTGAGAATGGGATGGTGATGGTGTTGTACTTTTCTAGAAAGTTCTCATGAGAGGAGGTTGATGAAATAATTTAAGAAACATTATAAAAAATTGGTTTAAATGATTTATTATGGGGAGAGAGAATTTGCCGGGGGTTCGAGAAGGGGAAAAAAATGGGTCCCACTGGGATCCGACTAAAGTTTCGGGTCCCACTGAGAAGGAGCCAGAAGGTTTCTTAAAAAAAATATCTTTTTCCAGAAATTTCTTTGTCTTAGAAGTTATTTAGTGTGGTCGCGTCTAATGCAAATGATTTGCTGGTTGTGCTGTGGTAGTGTTGTACGTTTGGACGGAGAAGGGTTTGACTTGAAATGTTTGACGCTAGGGAACAATGTCTGGAAGCGTGTAATAGAAAGTGGACCGGGGAAGGTGTGATAGGGGATTATGTTTTTCTTCTTTGTTGGTCTTTGATGGAATTTTTAAGTGTGGGTTTGGCATTTTATATGTACGTGTCCTAAAGGTTATGGGAGTTCATTATTATGACTTGTGAGTCTATGGATAAGGATGTTGATATTGTTCTAAAAATTCATGTCTAGTCCTGTCTATATTTTTCTTTTGCTTATGTACTAGATCTTAGTGTGTTTTTTGCTTAATGTCTAACGCTTTGGAGAACACTACATGGAATTAAGAAATAGGCCTCTTGAAAAAGAAATCGAAAATAAAATTAAAAACAATAATGATAATATTAACATAAACTGCATATTTGAATCTTATACAACGATTTTTCTTTAATGATAAAGTTAAATTTAAAGTAAGAATAGAACAAATGAAATACATATTTTGTAAGTAAGATGAGGTATATAGATACATGGTTATAAGGGAATGGACCATATACAAAATGTGTCTTTCATATGATTGGTAAGGGTGTAAATTAGGTCGTGTTTCATGTTTGCTGGTCGTGTTATGACACTGGTATTACATGAACTCAAATACGATAGGTTTAATTTTTCGTGTCAAGATACACAATATGAACACGCCATATTTATGACACGAGTAACCCGACAAGGCACGAGATACCTATATAATTTAAAATTTGACACGAAAAAATTAAAAAAAAAGGTTAAAATTCCAAATAAAATATAATAAATTACTTGAAAATGCATTCACTAATTTGTCCAACATCATATAACCAACTAAAAATCACAAAATATGAAAACATGTCAACTATATAACTAAATGGGTTGAATAGATTAATCGTGTTGACACCGGAATCAACTTGACATGACCTAATTTTTTCACATGTTAAGCGCATTCAACCCGACTTGACCCAAACCGAAATGGGTTGTATCTATACCTGCTAAATTTGTATTAAATTTATGTCGGATTATCATGTCGCGACACAAATTGATGCCGTTAATAATTTGGGTGTGATGTGTATATGTGTCTTGTTAGTCGAGTAGTAGATATTTTTGGACCGATTAGGCTCGTGAGTTGCACTTTCAAATTGAGTGCCTCGTTTAGCTAAAATTGATTATATTGGGCTTTATTGATATCTCTCGTCGCACAGATAACACATTTATATGATTGTATATAATGCTTTCGTTCAATTGAAAAGGAGATATGTCTACATTTTTGACCAATTCATTTAGCCATATTTTAAATGTTAGAAATTAAATTATGGTATGAATACCACAAGAGATAACCTCCAAAAAAGATCATAGAACATATATCCATTTCAAGTGCATATTACATTTTAGTGCAATCAATTATAACTAGGTCTTTCGAATAAGAAAGGAATATGACTCATTATGTAAGAATAAATTCTATAATTCATCGAATGATGGCAAAAGCCTACCTTTAAAACCTTGCGAATGCACCTATCGTTTTATAGTATAGATTTTTAGTACCGAGTGTCATTCCCACGAGGATTGTAAGTACTAGTAATTACCGTCTTTTTGTTATCTAATCTAGCGGTTTTCGAGTTTTGATGGTTTAAAAAAAATGAGAAATAAAGAATTTAAAAATAATTGCAACTTCATAGATCAAATAAAAGTAGATTGTAGAATAAGAAATCAAGAGCTAGAAATGTGTTTGAATGTAAATCCCTCTAGAATGTTTTTGTGATTCAACAAGATAAAAATACAACCATGAGCCCTTACAAAACCAACCTCTTTTAATAAAATCTCATGTTTTATGAACCGTAGAAATTCGATTTAAGTTAAACCCTTTCTCAAGGTGAAAAACTCCTAATCTCAAGTTGATTAACTGAAATCTCTTTCTAGTTAAAACCCCCAAGATTGCATTATAACGATTTGTGAATTCCCATATTAGGTTTGACCCTAATCCGGAAGATTTATGTCGTCCCATATCTGGATTGCATGCAACTCTTTTCACTTATATAGGTTCTATTTCACCATGAATCTCTCGATTTCCCGGATGAAAAATAAACTTCAAATCAATATTGCGCATATACCAATTCGAATGAATAAAGTATAATATAAGTGAATCACACAAAGCATGAAGATTTTATTAAAAACATACACACCTTAATCACAAATCCATTATAGAGTTCATTACATTCAAATACTAGGAGTTTAGCTACTCATGATCTTGACAAAAGAGTAAATTACACAAGAAGATGTAAATATTATGACATGGTGTACTTATCTTTCTCAAAATCTCAATTGACTTCTTTCTTGAATGATGATGTTGCTCCAAGCCTTCTTCCCGATGTTGCCTCGAGCTTACTCCTCCAAGACCCCTTGATCCCAATTTTACTTAATGAAATGAATACAATGAATATTTCCTGAGTATCTAATGAATGAATCTCCCAATTTCAACCCTTGGCTTTTATAGGCAACCAATACATTGATAGTACTCTCTTTTTATTAAACAATCACCCCCATTTTCTTTGTTGGTTGGTGAATTCTTGTATTCAAGTGAAGATGGAGGGGACATGGAGACATGTTTCAGCAAAATAGGGTGTTAAAAGTGTACAAAAGTGGCCAAAATGGGTTGGTTGGTGAGTTTTCCCCAAATTCCGCAAAGAAAAGTTGCAAAAAGAGGTCCCTGACACGCCCAGAAACGCCGAACGGCCGGGCTTTGTTTTTATCACACAGGGGAATCGGGAGACATGGTCGTGCTTCCCAACACAACAGCCAGTCGTGTCTCCGACACGCCCGTGTTAGGAACACGGCCTGGCCGTGTCGGAGGTCAGTTTTGTGCGAAAAATCGAGTTTTTAGCTCTGGCGAACACGGCCGTGTTGCCCGACACCCCTGCCGTGTTGGACCAAAAATGCCCCGAAATGACGCGTTTGGCTTGGAATTCGGCGTTTTTGCATCCTTAAACTCCCGGTATGTTTTGACATGAATCCATGGTCCGAAATTCACCAAAATTAGCCCCGAATGGTCAATCTACATCAATAAAAGCACCTCGGAGTAATATGAACTATGTACAATCAAAAATTTACAAAACTAACAATAAAATAACTCGAATTCTACTCAAATATACACATAAAACGTGCATAAAAAGACCCTTATCATCGAACTTAAATATAACTTACATAATAAATCAGTTGGCATCTTAACTTTTGTAAGAATAAATCAAGATAATCCTAAATATAAAAACAAAATCAAATCAATCAACATCTCTCCTAAATTTTGTATGAAATACACTTAGCTCTAAAATCCATAAAAAAACAACTAGCAACAATATACTAATATTTCATTAAATATTCTCAAAAAAATTCATTAAATTGAGGAGATCAAATATCTATATGTGTACACTATGTAAATATTTGGTTGAAATTAATCCTTTTGAGTTTGTTTGAAATAAGCTATTTATATGAAATCAAGAATTAGTCAAGAAATTTTTTTGATCCGCCGCACCTGCTCAACTTTCCACTTTCTTACTCATTCAATTTAGATATTTCTCAGTCACTTTCAAACTATACGCATTTTTCTTTATATACGCCTAAATGTAGAGAAAAAGAAAATTCTTATTTAGGTTGGCATTATTATGTTGATTAATAGTGTTATGATATAGAATCATGTAGAACAGATGAATAAATCTGGAAAAGAAAGAGTAATCTTCTTGAATGATCTTGGAGAGGAAATTGTATACAAATATAATCACCAATTTGACTTCAATGAATCAGCTAGCCTGCTATATATAATAGATGAAGACTAACTGAACAAACTAACTATCCTAACTAATTAGTAAATGCAAATTAATCGTTTGATCAACCATATGTTGGTCTTGACACCCCGCAAGTGGGGCATGGATGTTAATCATGCCTAACTTGGTAATGAAATGTTGAAATAATTGAGGTAATAGAGAGGCTTTGGTTAGGATATCCGTTGTTTGGTGTGAAGAGGGTATGTGTATGAGCTTTAGTAAACCATTCTCTATCTTTTCCTCGTGAAGTGGCAATCAATTTGGATGTTTGGTCTTCATGATGACATGGATTATGTGTGATACAATATGTTGATTTGTTGTCGGTGTACACTAGAAATGGGATGATTATGTGATAGTTTCATGTCATGAATAAGCTAGATCAACCATTGAACTTCACATGTAATTGTTGCTAAGGCCCTGTATTCTGCTTCAGTAGAGGAGCGACTTACTATTTGTTGTTTCTTAGCCTTCCATGAGATTAGAGAATCACCTAGGTAAATGGTATATCCACTGATACTCCTTCTTGTGTCCAAACATCTTCCACATACCGACTGACGGTGTAGCCTTTAAGCTGAATGGTTGAGGTTGCTGGATAGAAAAGACCTTTCCCAGGGCTAGATTTCAAGTATCTCAAAATTCTATGTGCTGCAGATAAGTGAGTTGTTGTTGGATTGGAAATGAACGGTGATAGAATGTGTATGATGTATGACAAATCAGGTCTTGTGATTGTTAAGTACAATAATCTTCCAACCAATCTTCCTCGTTCTCGAGGCATCTATCAAGGAGTACTTGTCTTTTGCTCGAGTTCTATTTTTGGATCCATTGAGTTGAACATGGCTTGCATCCAATGTAGCCAATCTATCAAAATATCCAATGCATATTTCCTTTGGCACAGAGTGATCCCCTTTTTACTTCTTGCTACTTCAATGCCCAAAGATGTATTTTAATGTGCCCGTGTCTTTGATTGTAAATGTTGCATCCAGATGACTCTTTATATGTTGTATTTCTTGAAGATTGTTGCCACTAAAATGATATCATCTACATAAACACAAAGCACTATTATTGAGGAAGAACTTTTAATAAAAAAAGAACTATCTGACATTGATTGTATAAAATCATATGTCGGAAGCGCATGAAGTCAATTTCTCAAACCATTGCCTGAGGCTTGTTTCAAACCATAAAGGCTCTTAATGATCTTGCACCCTATTATTTGTACAATAGCCTGAGAAGGTTTCATATATACTTCCTCATCCAAGTCACCATGTAGAAAGACATTGTTTACATCTAATTGATGTAAATACCAATTGTGTGTCACGCAATAGCTAGAACTAAACGGACAAAGATTTTTGTCACGAGGAGAGAAAGGTGTCAAAGTAGTTTAATCCTTCTTCTCGGGTGTAGCCTTTTGCTACTAATCTTGCTTTGTATCTTTCTATAGTCCCATATGCCTTGTATTTGACTTTGTAAACCTATTTACATCCAATATAATGCTTGTCAGGAGGCAATTCTGTCAAAGTCCATGTATTGTTCCTTTCTAGTGCATCTAACTCGGATTTCATTGCTTTTGCGCCATTCAAGATTTTGGTAGCTTGCTTGTAAGTTCTTCGCTCAGTTATATGACTGATGGATGATTTGTAAAAGCTTTATGAGTTTCGATAAATTGTGTGACCGATAGAAAACCCGCAATGTCATATTGTTATCCTGTAATACAGTTAGCTGAATGTGTGTTGTGAAGTGAATGGGGTAAGACACAATCATATATTTGAAGATAAGATGGAATATTTCTGGTTCTGTTGGATCTTCTTTGATTTTCTACCAAAGTCGTAGCATCGGAATGATATGTTCTTTGAGCATTTTCAATGTTATATTGTTGAGAGTGTTGGTCTTCATGAGATAAATTGTCAAAGGCAATGTTTTCCTTTTGTGGAGTTACATCGATGAGGTATAAGATCAAAGTTGTTTGTTTACATCTTTGTATTATCAAGAGCAAGATCATGAACAATATGAGGATTGTTAACAATATCGTGAACAATATTAGGATTGTTAACAACAGCAGAGATATCGGGGAAGGGTAGGATAAAAATTATGATGATCTTTGTTAATGTCTTGATAAAAGGATCAACCGTTGATCTTGAGTGTTATCAAAGAAAGAAAAATAAGTTCACAAAATTGAACATTTCTTGAAATAAACACTTTATCATTAACAAGATCATATAATTTGTATCCCTTTGAACCCATAGGATATCCAATGAAGATACATTTAATGACTTCAGTCAAACTTTGTTCTTTGAGCACTTAAAGTAGAAGCATAAGTTAAGCATCCAAAAACTCTTAAGTGTGAATTATCTGGTAATTTATTAAAAAGCAATTCAAAAGGGGATTTATTGTTCAAAACAGGAGTTGAAACTCTATTTATAATATGAGCTGCAGTTTGAACACATTCATCCCAAAAATGAAATGGAATTTTGGACTGAAACATAAGAGCCCTTGCTACCTGTAGAATGTGTTGGTGTTTTCGTTCAACCAAACCATTTTGTTGTGGTGTTTCCACACAACTTGTTTGGTGTAGTATACCATAGTTCTTGTAGAAATCCTGAAGATGAAACTCAGGACCATTGTCTGACCTTAAGACTTTAATCTTAACATTGAATTGAGTAAGAACAAAATTGTAAAAACTGAACAAATGAGTTCTAGTATCAGATTTCTGTTTCATAATGTATATCCATGTACATCTAGAATAGTCATCAACAATAGTAAGAAAATATTTGAAACCATTGTGAGAAACAATAGAAAATGGTCCCCATATGTCACAATGAACCAAATCAAAAAAATTTAGTAGATATACTGGTTCTGATAGGAAATGAGAGCTTCTTTTGTTTTGCAAAATGACATATATCACAGAATTAAAATCTTTACAAGTCACTTGTAAATCGGAAGTAAAGACATTCTAGTAGGCGATAAATGGCCTAATCTTGAATGCCAAAATGCGAGTCTTTGAGAGTATTGACAGTAGCAACTGAATGATGTGAGAGTTGGTATAGTCCATTGTACTCTTTAGCAAAGCCAATCGTCCTCAAATTTTTTATGTCCTGTAATATGCAGTGAGAAGACATAAAATGGACTATACAATTTGAAGATTTTGTAATGTTAGAAATTGAAAGTAAGTTATAAGTAAAAGAGGGAATACATAAAACATTATAAAGGGTTAAATCTGGTGAAATTTGAACTTGACCAATATGAGTTGCATGTGCAATGTGATCAGTAGGCAAGTGAATGGGAATTGAAACTTGTTTTGGATTTTTAGAATACAATAGATGTAGGAGGAATGGATATAGCAGAGTTGACAGTCTTAACAGATTGTTGTTGTTTAGCAAATGCTAAAAACATTTCTACTATGTCATTAGAGAATAAACACTTTGGCAATGAACTTGACTCGGACTTCTAAGGAGATGAAATAATGGCATTGGTCAGAAAGCGAGTCTTGAGTATGCCTGGGCCTTTGGGACCTTTCCAACCAGGGGATAACCCACCAATTGGAAACATTTATCAACGGTATGTCCAGAATAACCACAGTGGGTACACTTGGGCTTCTTCTTGTCCTTGTTGTACTGAAACTTAGGATTGTTAGATTGTTTTGCTAACATAGCCATATAATTTTCAAGACTCACAGCAGGGGTAGATAGATTTGTGAGCCCCCTTTGAGTTTCTTCTTGGAGAATGAGAGCATAAACTTTGACTAAAGATGACAGTGGAGAGCTTAGAAGTAGTTGAATTCTGATGGGAGCATAGGATTCATGAAGTCCAACTAGAAACTTGATCACATAATCACTTTGTTGTAAATCAGTCAAGATGACTGAAATGTTACATGAGCAATTTCCACATGTACATTTGATATTGGTCCGTAATTGATATATTCGCCCCGCATTGCTTTAAATTGGTTGTAATAGGATGTGATAGATTGAGTTCCCTGAGATATGGAACTCAAAGATTTGTCTAATTGAAAAACTCTTGACCATCACTCTTTGCATAACGCATTTTCAACTCATCCCATACATTCTTTGTTGTGGTGAAATATAAGAGACTTTGCCTAATTTCTTTTGATACGGAGTTGAGACTCCAGGACAAAACTAAATTGTTTGCCCTTTGCCAACAAGAATAAAGAACTGTAGAAGAAGAAGAGGGAACCTGCAATGATCCATCAATGAAGGCACTTTTGTTCTTGACATTTAGGGCCATTGAAACTGCTCGGCTCCAAGAGATATAGTTATCGCCTGTGAAGGGCTCATATGCAATAACAACCCCAGGATTATCACTGCGGTGAGAATAGTATGGTGAAGAGAAATCGTCAACTGGATTGATGACAGAAGTATGGCGAGGAGGAACTTCATTTGATTGGAAAGTATCATCAACCATGACAAGAGAGTTGTTGTAGAAATCTTGAAAGAAGATGAAATCTTGGAAGATGATAAAACCTTGATACAACAAGAATGAAGAATGCCTAACAAGAAATGAAGATCTTCTCGGTGTTTCAAGAAATCGAACTCCAAGAACAATGACCTATAGAAGCGGATGAGTGAAGATCAAAATACTAACTCGAACCATGTTATGGTATAGAATCATGTAGAACATATGAATAAATCCGAAAAGAAAGAGTAATCTTCTTGAATGATCTTGGAGAGGAAATTATATACAAATATAATCACCAACTTGACTTCAATGAATCAAGCTAGCTCGCTATATATAATGGATGAAGACCTAACAAACTAACTATCCTAACTAATTAGTTACTAGATTAAATGTTTGATCAACCATATGTTGATCTTGACAAATAGCAAACATGCGTTTGGACATGGCAAAAAATTGTGTGAGATGATTGCATTGTGGTACAAAAAAAGTAGAACTTTCAAGTACAAAAACTAGTGTACTTTTAGTGTAAAAATTAATATGAACAACTAAAAAGTTGTACAAATAATGTATTAATTTGTACCCTGAAAAATATTACTTTTCATATTTTTCATATCGGAAAAAATATTAATTTTCCAGTCGCATAATGTAGCCATATTGTAGAAGTCCTACTTTTTGTATCTTGAGTAATCTACCCCACTTGGGCATGGCAATTTCTTTTGAACCCCGATATCTCACCCTAGTGGAGGAGGGTATGGAGGGTATTTTTGTACCCAAATAAATAAATGGGTACGTAGGTATGTATATTTTCGTACAGGGTGGATCTAGGTATATCTTACACATCCCCAACCCGATATCCAATTAAATAATATTATATACTATATAATTATATTTTAAAAATAGATTTTTTCCGAAAGATCAACCAAAATCTATTAACTCACTTGCTTTGATTTTATCATTTTTTTTTATTTTTTTTCTAGAATATTTAGTTATTGCTTATCTCTATCCTTTTTCTTTTTTATTATTCTATTAAGAATTTAGTAAATAGTCATAACTTTGTTGAAATAACTCAAATTTACAAAAATGCAATTATATGTGGTAATATGGTATCGGTAGGGTACGGATACACAATTCTCCAATGAGTATGAGGATGAGTATGAAAATTTACTACCCGATGAGTATGAGAATGAGAATGGGTAAGAACATGATAAATGGAGATGGGATGAAGAATATAGAATCCTTTTTGAATCCTACCCATTGTCATTCCTATCCCTAAGTAGTTCTTGTTCAGACAACTTATCCATTTTGGTCTATGGACATCATCAGTTTAGGAAGTATTTATAGGTGTTCAAATGAGATAATAATATAACATGTTAGAGTGTATTAAGATGAAGCCCAACTCTTAATTATATTTAGGCCTATTAAATTAAGTGATTTTGGACAACTAGTTGGGCCGTGTTAGTCTTATACCCATTAAATGTATAGGCCTGTTTTGAATACTTGGAACAAGGATAGAGGAAAGCCGAAAAATTGTTTGTAGTCATGGGAAAATTTATTGTCAATTATACATTATACATTGATAATTGAAATGTTTTTCACCTATCAAAATTATATTTTATTTATTTTGGAATTATCATCAAACTCAGTATTATCAAAGTAAAATTCATTGAAATGTTATCTTTAAAAATTGGAAGAAAAAAAAATCTACAGTTTTTAATTATACTTTTATGAAATTAACTACATGATTTAAATGTTTTTTTTAATGTAGTAGACATAAACTATCATAGAGTTGTCAATTCCGGTCAGACCCGATATTATTACCAAGTTGATCTATGTTTTTAGGCCTGAAGGGCCTATCTGGCTCGGCCCATTAGGCCTAAAAACCAGTCTGTTCTGATTGGCCCGAATTTTAGTGTATGGGTTGGGCAAAATTGGGTTCCAATTTTAGCGGCTCGGCTAATGTTTGGCCCAGGCTGATTTATGTGGCCGGCTATGAGGTACTGATACGGATACGAGGTACGGGTATGGTACGGGTACGGTACGATACGGTACAAAGATACGACATATCCTAAAATTTTATGGATATGAGTACGGCATATATATATATAATTATATTTTATATTATTATAAATATAGGCGTATTAAGTACAGTAAAAAAAACCGTATTTCATCACTAAAACATTAAAATTTCACAAATATTCAAATATAATATTTTTCTCATTTATAAACATACAAATATAAAAAGTCTGACATAGTACAATTATAAATCTCGTACCTACGAAATTGACAAAATTCAACAATTAATTATCATATTTGCAGAATATCATTACAACTTTATTAAAAACTATAGTCAATTTCTTTCTTTCCAAAAGTTTGACCCCATAAACAATATTGTACAACATTTTATAAAGAGGAAAGGACAAGATAGGTGAACCCGCTACTCACCATCCCAACCATTCTCTCTCATTTCTCCCGTTGTATTTGCTTCCATTGTTTCTTTCATTTATAGAGAAAATAATGAAAATTGAATGGTTAGAACTCAAGATTGAAGATAAATTAAAGGTGCATACTGTTAATAGGGAAAACAATGTCGTGACTGAGGAGATGACTGATAAAATCATGTAGTGTAGTAGTTTTTTTACTATTTTGTTCTTCCATCTATAGATCTACATGAAATTTTGAAGGACACCGCTTTTCCATATGTAGATTTACACAAATTTTAAAAGAATACGGTTTTGTTCTCTCATACACGGGTGTCGGGGCGGATTTTCTTTCTTTTTTTCTTTTTAAATTTAAACACTTTGTGGATACATATTTATATGTGTCCATGATGTATCCGTATCCAGAGCGTATCCAATATGAATACGTGAACTTGAGGGGCGTGTCGGTGCTTCATAGGCGACCGTGCATTTTGACAGTTCTACTCATGAGGAACGAGTGAAACATTGAATACTTTGATCTAGGGCTGGACTATATAAAACTTGGGAGCCAACTTATACATCTGAAACTGAAATTATTAAAATTTTATGTCCTTTCCCTCAATTCACAACAAATCTTGTACCTTATTTTCATACACCACAAAGTTTAAGGACTTACAGTGCAGATTAGTTTTCTAGCTAAATATTTGGGTTTTATCCGTTACTGCTCTCCCTTCACTGCTACCGCTATTTCTATCATCGTCTTCCCAAGGTCTCTCTCTCTCTCTCTCTCTCTCTCTCTCTCTCTCTCTCTCTCTCTCTCTCTCACACACACACACACACACACACACACACACAACACGCGGACGCACATACTCCATTACACACATTTATGTTCTTGGAAAAAACAGATGCCCTATTTCATTTGTTATCAGTAATTGATACAGCTTGTAGTCTAGCTGTTTGATAAAATGCCTAAATGATGAGTTTAATGCAGTTTCTGAATTTGCTTAACTCTGTGATGAATGGTTTCATTAGATTCTTTTCCATTTTCACTTTTTTGTTCCCTTTCTTGATTTCAGAGCAAGCCCAGAAATTGACTCCATACAGGTGATGCCCTGAGAATCGGGTATGCAGTTATATATTGCGATTTTCAACATTTGTTTCAGTTTTCAAGAATTTTTTATGCAGTTAACTGTAAGGAGTTGATTACTTCCCACGGTGTTGAACTGTCACGAAGAAAGATGCCTGCTTTAGCTGCAACCAGGGTGCTTCTTCTTGTTGGTGATACTTTATCCTCTGCAAAACTTTATGGATTTTCACGCATAGCTCCACGATATAGCACCGTGCGGTTTCTTGGTCGGGTTAGTAATGAGAGTGAGCCTCTCACTCTTGCAAGTCTTGGTTTCAGGGGTGAAATCAAGAGGAGTTTGGGAAATGAGAAAAACAAACTTAAGCAAGGGATTTCTACAATTGAGGTCCCCAAAAGAAGAGAAAATAAAGTTATCTCTAGAGAAACCAATGCAGTTAAGAAGAAAGATAGAGTTGACATAGCGGCATTAGCTCCATTTGCCGCAAAATCTTTCTCGGAGCTCGGTCTTCCTCCATTATTAGTCGAGAGGTTAGAGAAGGAAGGTTATACAGTTCCGACAGATGTTCAGGCTGCAGCAATTCCCACAATTCTCAAGGATCATGATGTTGTGATCCAGTCCTACACGGGTTCCGGAAAAACACTAGCGTATCTTCTTCCTATACTGTCTGAAGTGGGCCCACACAAGAAGGACAATGAACCTAAGACCACGACGGATATAGAAGCAGTGGTTGTGGCCCCATCGAGGGAGCTTGGGATGCAGATTGTGAGGGAATTCGAAAAGGTACTTGGGCCGTCCGATAAGAGATTGGTACAACAACTTGTTGGAGGTGCAAACAAGTCAAGGCAGGAAGAGGCACTTAGAAAGAACAAGCCCGTCATCGTTGTTGGGACACCTGGACGGCTTGCGGAAATAAGTGCATCAGGGAAGCTTCACACACATAACTGCCGGTATTTGGTGTTGGATGAGGTAGATGAACTTCTTGCGTTTAATTTTCGGGAGGATATGCATCGCATACTGGAGCACGTTGGTAAAAAATCCGGCGCAGGTCAAAATGTTGCGAATAGTCCTAAAGCCAGACGAACAGAGCGTCGGACTATAATGGTTTCTGCAACAGTTCCATTTTCAGTGATTCGAGCGGCTAGGAGTTGGGGTTGTGATCCACTTCTTGTCCAAGCCAAAAGTGTTGTCCCAATTGAATCTCTCCCTGCTGCACCTATTAAGCTCTCTGATTCATCGTCCAGTGCGAACGAGCAGACTCAGTCTCAGTCTCAGGCTCCAGTTCAGAGCCTACCACCTTCTCTGACACACTATTACTCAGTTGCAAGGATACAACACAAGGTGGACACATTAAGGAGATGTATACATGCACTTGAAGCGAAATGCGTGATAGTTTTCATGAACCACACCAAACAGCTAAAAGATACTGTCTTCAAGTTAGAAGCCCGTGGAATGAAAGCTGCAGAGCTACATGGAGATCTTAGCAAGCTTACAAGATCAACCATCTTGAAGAAGTTCAGGAATGGGGAAGCGAGGGTGTTATTGACCAATGAGCTCTCTGCTAGAGGATTAGATATACCGGAATGTGATCTTGTCGTTAATCTGGAGTTGCCTACTGACTCGATTCATTATGCACACCGGGCTGGCCGAACAGGGCGACTTGGAAGGAGAGGTACCGTGGTCACCATATGCGAGGAGCCAGAGGTCTTTGTTGTGAAGAAAATGCAGAAGCAGCTTGGGGTTGTTATCCAGTCTTGCCAGTTCGCAGAGGGACAACTTGTTGTTAATGAAGATTAAGAAGATGGTCGATGTTACTGGGTAATCCAACTCTTTACTTTGTGAAAATCATGTGAAGGAAGCTTGTGAGCTTTATAACTAGTCACAGTTTTGAGTTTTGAGTATAACTGCCTATTACCAGTATGTTCTCGAATTTTTTAGTTGATTATCTGTTCTTGAATTAGTTTGTTATACAACTCAAGTTAGCTTGAGATCGAAGCTCGCAAACTTTGCTCGATAAATTCATACCTTGTCTAATACTAGTTCAAAGTTTATCAATGTTTAAGCTTAAGGAGTGTTACGTACTTTATCATGTCATTATTGTGATAATATTTCTCAGGGTTTCTGCTACAGCTGTATAAAATGGAGCGACAATGCTGGAATTTGTTTAAATAACTAGATACCAACAAATGAATTTATTCTGTTTTTTCGCAGGCAAATGACAATGTTTTCTGAGTTATGGGTTGCCTTTTATATGAACTTGTCTTTTCTACAAGGGCTTTCTCAATATCGTCTACCGACACATTTTCAAGCACCATAATAAATAGAAAAACATGAAAAACAACTTAATTACTCTTTACTTGGGATTACTTTAAATGTTCAGATCTCAAGCAAAGGTTTTCAAGTCATAGTTTCTTTGCCGTTTCACTATTGTTTATTTTGTTGGTATTATTGTCTGCAACATCCTCTGATTCAGGATAATATATCTGGCTGATGACTAATTGTTTAACCATAGTGTATGGGGCATAGTGATAATGTTGCCTAGTATGGTTCTTTTTGCACTGCCAAGTGTACGAGGGAGTAAAATTTCGCCTTTGCTATAACTTTTGTTCTAATACTAAGTGTTAGATTCTAACATATCTAGGTAACATCTCTGGCTTCAAAGTCAGAAAATCTTCAAACAGATTTTACGACTCGGCTTTCATACTCTTAGGTAGGGGTAGCAAATCGTGTTATCGTGTCGTGTTTTGTATCAACACGATAACGACACGACACGATAAGGACACACACGAACACGACACGATAAGGATCTGCTCCGACACGACCACGAACACGAAAATTTTCGTGTCGACACGACACGATAGTGACTCGATAAGTCAAAAACAAAAAGAAAATATTTTATATGTTAATACACAATAACAAATTACACGATATTACACAATATTACACGACAATACACGATACAAACATACAAAATATCAGGTTATCGTGTCACTAACAGGTAAACGTGTCATTATCGTGTTCGTGTCGTGTCATTATCGTGTTACTAACAGGTAAACGTGTCCTTATCGTGTCAACACGATAAGGACACGAAAATTTCGTATCTTGTTTTTACGTGTTTACACGATAAGGCTAAACACTAACCCGCTATTTTCGTATCGTTTTCGTGTCGTGCTATCGTGTCGTGTCAAAAATTGCTACCCCTACTCTTAGGGCCTATTAATGTCACTGTGATTGGCTCAACATAGTTAGGATTGATTCTTCTTAAGAACTGAATTAGAAGGAAGCATTTGTAGTGGAAAAAAAAACTTATATTTCAATTCACTAAAACCATTTTGACTAGCCAATACATGAAGTAGAAGACTATGTCTACATGATGAAGCATCACCAGATGATCCTCTTACAGAATCTGTAACCTGATAGAAGTGCAGTAAATGCAATAACTAAGAATGAAGCAAAAGACATGCATACAGACACCATAGCTGCCTTCCATAGTGAATTCCCATTGTTCATCTGTTGGATGACTGGTACAGCTACAGAAGATGCTGAAACAAGGAGGTATCCTGCCAACTGTTACATGGTGTACAAATAAGCTAACGAATCGAGAAATTTCTCCATAGCAAATAAAAGGAAAAAACCATTAACCTGTGGTAGACCTGTCCATATTATGCTTTCTTAGGTATTACTACAATTTGAATTAGGGAGTGTTTGCAAACACTTGTGCTTTTGGAAGAAGTGATTTATTGTTGCGGAAGAAGGCAAATAGTTGAGAATTAAAAGTTGGTAGTGTTTGTAAATAGAAAGTGAAATTTGATTAAGTTAAGAGATAGAGTTTGATGGATAAGTTGTAAAAGTGTTTTATTTGTGTGTACAAGTCAAACCAAAAGTAGAATCAGAAATCTAAAGCACCCTTCCCCCCTTCCCCCGCTTTTAGATTTTCGTTAAATGAAGCAGAATCAGAAACTGACATTTGCAAACACTAAAAAGTATTCTTTTTTTGGGCTAAAAGCTGGTAATCACTTTATTTTTTCAATGTTTGCAAACACTCTCTTAGTTGGTTAACCTATTCAATGGAAAAAAAATTTGTTTTTCATGGAGATTAGAGTTACCTGGTCAAAAATGAGGCTGATGTAGTCAGATACCACGTCTGAAATGAAAATACCTCTATGGACAATATCACAAATACCTTTGAAGAGCTGATAGGCTGCATAAACAAACACCAAGATGTTCACAACAAAGCAGTACCTGTGCATTGTTAAACACAAAGAAAAACTTATTGGGATTTTCGCGTAATTTCTTTTCTATCTTTGAACTTATCTACTGCAGCTGTCGATTCTTACACTAGTTCAGGGTAATCCCGGAAGCTGGTGGGCTGTTTCCGGAGGCTAGATTTCGGTGCAACCAATGAGAGAGCCGAGGCGGAGGATAAAACGAGTGCCAGAAATCGGAGGAAGAGATTGACCGCGTGAATTGGAGGCCTTCTTGAGCTCCATCTTGTGGATGCAACTGAAAATGAGAATGGTGATGGTGTTGGCAGAGGTGGCTGTGGCTGTGATGGTGAAATGGAAATATTGGACATTGATTTACAGGTTTATGACTGCAATGTCTGATTTTGTTTCATTTATTTTAACTTGCACTACTTGTCCTTTGTTGTGATGAAGTTTTGTTGTGATGAAGTTTCCTTAATGTTTTTTTTGTGCAACTCGCACATTGTTTTTTGAGATTGGTTAGGTGCAGTATCAGTATCAGTTAGTTATCCAACAATGGAGTCAAAGATGCTTATTTGTTATTAAACAAAAAAAAAACATTATTTCTTTTTAAATCCCGATGATTTCCTTTTTATAATGTATTTCTTTTTCTTTACTGTACACACACATAAAGAGGAGGGTGTGAGCCTGTGAGGAAGCCATGATTAAAGGTTGTAATTTTGTGCGGCAAAATGAAATACTGCTGACAACAAAGTATCGGAAGAGAAAAATACGAGGAAATTGATAGGGAATTAGGGGGGGGGAAGGCATATATATCGCTAACAAAAAGTACTAATAGTAGGGGTAGTCAAATAAACCGAAACCATGTTTCAAACTGGAATTGGAACCATGGTCAATGATTCGAACCGTTCCTTGGTCTCAAAAACCGTGGAACCATTGGTTAGAACCGTGATGGAACCGATAATTAAAACCGTCGGTTTAAAGGTTAAAACCAACGCTTTTTTATTTTTTATGGTTAAAATATGCTAGAAAAAATATTAAATATTTATTGTAATGTTTTATATTCGATAATCAAACACACGAGACACGTTTTAAAACCAAATGTTGTGCGAATTATATGAACTTTGATTTCTCTATACTCTAATAGTATATCTAAAACAGTTTTTCAGTATTAGTATAATATTAAATACAAACCTTAATTGAATATTAAGTCCAAATATGTTTGTTTTGTAACTAAAATTGACAAACCATTTTTAAAAATAAAAAATTATCTAAAGATAAACAAACAAGCATTATCCCTTAAAACCGATAAATCTTCTTTTCAGTTTTCAGTTTGCCGGTTCTTCATCCAATGAGGAACAAACTACGCATTTTGAACTTTTGGCCACCCCTAATCAAAAGACAAAAACAAAAAGAATATTATCTGAATTTTCATTTCAAAATTTATGTATAATCTCAAGGATAAAAGTTCATACACACACATATCAAGAGTTCATGATAATTTTTTGGATGTAATTTATAGAAAAACCAAAAATAGTACTAATACATTCAATTCTCCACTTTCTATATTTAAGCATTCCGTAAACAGGCATTATCCCCTGTCAAAGACAAGATATGAATCTTCAGTTTTCAGAAGTCACAAATTTGCATCATCTTCATCCAACACATGCAACAAACTATAGCATCAAACTTTTGGTATCAAAATCTGGATTTCAACCAAATGCAAATCCCGCTGATTATTTTTGCTATCATAGTGACGAGATGTTCTTATTCTTTCTCAATTTACAAGAAATATAGTCACTAGAGCACGTCCCGGAACCTATATATCCAGGGATTATTTTGAGAAATGCTAGCATTTGAAAAAAAAAAAAAAAACCTCAAAAAATTTAGTCTAAAAAGTATATGGGAAGTCTCGAGCCTGTTATGCTCATCGCTTTCCTTTCCTATATCAATGAAAATATGTCAATAAGATGAACAAAAGCAAGATATCTGTTTAATAATTCCTTTTTACGGGCACTCGAAAACAGAGCTGAAGTATATCTGCGTCCTTTGAATTAGTTTGGATGTCCCAAAAGCCCTGTTAATCAATGACAAAAATACTTGGAAAGTTAGTTTTGTCTGAAGGCTGTAAGCAAGAAACTGGTTAATTCAAGCAATAAGACAATAATACTCAAGACGAAGATACCAGGCTAGCAGTTTTAGCGTAGTGAAGTGAAAATCCAAGTTCAAGGCAACACAAACACTAATAATTCTAGATATACTCCATAGATTCTTAGAGTCGGAAAAACATTTTAGGTTAATGAATTTCTTTTTGATAGTCTCCTTGACTATCAATACCGCAAAGTAGCACCCGTGTCGGAAGATAAAAAATATAGCAATATTTATTTATTTAAATTTAAAAAAAAAAAAAAAGAGGAAGTTGATATAGTATACCTTTTATTATTGCGCATACCAGAAAGTGGTCTGTCTGTTGTATAATTGTAGTAGAATGTGAACACCTAACAAAAACGACATGAAACGTCACAGAGCTGACAGGTGAGTTTCTGGGGAAATAATCACTCACTGAACTTTACAAAAGATAAGTGAATGATAGAACAAACGCAAACAAGCAAGAATAACAATTCATCTACATACACCACGGGTCAAACATAAAATGCCTCAAATGAAGATGAAATGTTATTTACACTTTTATCTTACGAAAAATATATTTATACCAATAGTCGTTACACCTTTAGCTAGAAGTACAGAAAAAAAGTGAAAGATGAGAATAACAATCTGAAAGACAAAATTCATTACATCTTACAAGAGCATGCAAGTTAAACAATGAAGTTCAACGGCTCAGAAAGTCTTAGGACATGACAGAAGTATCAATTTTAAAATTTCTTGACAAAAAGCTCCCTTACATTATTACTATACAACTAAGAAGAAAATACGAAAGGACAATAGATTTTCACAAACATAAAGCTAAGCATGCATTTATGAATACTTTTTGGCACCAGCAAGCATTTCGTAATCAGTCTTTGGAAAGTTGAGCATAACATGATGAAAATCCATCTTTCTGAAGCATATTTAGCCTAATACCAGTTTAAAATATCTACTCCCCAGGAAACTAGTCGCTAGCCAAGTGTGATTCTTATCCATGTAAAGAAGTTTAATTCAAATGAAAAGGACAGCAAGGCCAGACTACAATGAGAAAACTCAGCTAAAAATAATCACAAAAGTTAACTTACTATGTAACACTCATCGAATCATTTCATGGAGTCAACATCACCTTGGCATCAAATTTAAGTCCTGTTGAGGGAGTTGTAGAGCCAGGAGTACAACATCTAGCAGTGCTTGAATCCCACTCCAAATCGAATTCATATTCCAGTCGTCTTTCCAGAGCCTGTCCACTAACCGATGTTCCAGTTGTGGAATCTTTAGAACACAACCAACCTTTCTCACTTATCAAGTTTGAGCCATTAGCATCTTTACCGTCAAAAGCACATGATCTAATAGGTGTCGGATTACTGACACTACTAGAGAAACTTGCATTTCCAGCTTCTCTAAAAGTTTTCCTTCTTATGATTGAAGGTGTATTTCTGTAACTCATAGCTGAATTCTTCAGCATAGACTCCGGACTACCATCATTACTCGAAATACTCAATGACAGTTTACTAGGATAGGAATGGAAAAGCTGACGGCTAGCATGCTTAATGTCCTTTTCTACAGTTGTACTCCTGCCGATAGAAATCGGAACATCTAAATCAGTCAACTGGGGTGGCTCATAACACAAGAAGCCAAGCTCCTGATCCGAAGATGGAGATGTTTCGTAAACTCTGCTTCTTTTTCCATACTTTTGACTCTCATCAGTAGATCCACACAATGACAAACTTAAAAAGGTATCAACAGGTGAGTAATCAGACCTACCATCTGTTACACATGGGCCATACCTAGGCCTTTTAGGAGACATTCTTGCATGTGTAATTGGACGAACAGATTCAAGTTTAGCGTGATTTGTTTTAATTTGACAAGGAGCATTCATGGAATTATTCAATGAGTTTGTTGAGAGAGACTTCCATGAACAGGTTTTACTGGTACTGTCTGTTAACATTAGTTTGCCAAAGCTGTCGCTTGTGATGCTAGAAAATCGATCAAACTGATCTCCGTTTTTCCTCACTCCCTCAGAAGATCCACAAATACCAACAAAAGAAGGTTTTGTCTCTGAACCTTCCCCAGAAAAAGTAGCATTTCCAAGGGCCAAGATTGTTGAACAGGCACCATCAGTGTTCTGTGGGATCCTTTTGTTGTCATAGTATCTGGTTTCACCAAGATTAAGGGACATGCTACAACAACTTTTGGATTTCAGTTTTTCTTCATTATTACAGATGCCTGTAAATGTACTTCCCTGCAATTCCGGAGCAGAGAAACGAGGTAAATTTAAATCAGGCCTCTTCTTCACCGAGCAATTCCAGTGGTTTTTTACAGCATTGTCAGTCCTGCCGATGCCATATATTGATCAGTAACCCATTAGAGTTAGTAAAGACATTGACAAGCTAATAATCGATAAAACAATATGGAGAGAACCTTAACGATACTATATACAAAATTAATCCTACATGGTTGTTGAGAAAGCTGAGTTGGCATAAACTTTTTCATGTGGAGCCAATAAAATGACACTTATTATCCAAGTAGCAACATTCTTTCTTTCTCAAAACCCCACCCCTACCACCCTCATCACCCACAATCCCAACATTTTAGATTTCTTTTTTCTTTGTCAGTGTCCTAAATTGGCAGTTCTAAAAATAAAAGAAAACTGTTTCTTCCGCTCCTAAATAGAGGACTGATTTTTGAGAAAGCCATTACTACAGTGAAAATATTCTACATCTGTTCAACAAATCTTAAAGAAAGAAATATCTATTATAAAGAACCACCAAAGCATCATCTACAACATGTGTAAACACCAATTAGTAAAAGAAACAACAAGAAGGAAGATTTGACCACATCATCAAAGCAAACACTAATCTTACCCATAACCATTCTGGAATGAAATTCTAAAACAGTTACCTTCCAGGTAAAAACCTAGCAATTTCGGCCCATTTATTGCCAAGTTCTTGGTGGTAGTGCGCTAGAATTGCTTCCTCCACTTCAGTCCATGCATCTTTTTTAATGGATGGATCCAGATGATTATGCCACCTGCACCATCATGCAGAATAAATCTTCAAAAGAAGACGGCCTACACTTTGTAACTATTAGCATATGGACCACAAAAGCACTACATTGCTTGTGGCTAAAAACGCAATTTAATTGACCATGCAGGCAACTTAAACTTGGATAACAAGCCATGTTACCTAATTGATCAAACAGAAAAGAAATATAAATAGCATGATTAACCTCAAAAACCATCATTCGTAACAAAGGAGAAAATCGATGCTCTTGACGGAATGGAATGTCAAAGAAGTGTAGGAGGCATTATCATCTACAAATTATTTGCATGTCCTTAAATAAGAGATCAAAGCATGATCATAAAAACTTTCAACTTGACACTTCCATGCAAGTTTATTCATTATGAAATGGGAAAAAAGGGTATTCCATGGAATTCACACTCCTTATTTCTTTCCAAATAAGTAATACCTAACTTCAGTAGATATTGAGAAAAGGTCTCACAACATGATTATATCTGTTCAACAACTCAAAAGAGATGAAGAACCTTAGTGTTGCTAGCAGGATAAAGGAGACACAACCAAGCTAATTACTCAAATAATCAGTAACCCGCTTTCCTTATCTAACATTTTAATGTGTGAAACTTATGACCATATAATTGAAGCATATATATCACCAGATCTTTCACATAGGTGCTTGCCAATGTGACCTGGTAAACTGTGAGCATCTAAATGACACACCCCACTTCACCAAATAATCAGAGAAGCCAACTTTTTTTCCTTTATTGAAAATATAATAAACACGCATACTACTCACCTTTCCCGGCACTGCTTGCCAATGCGGCCAGGTAAAAACTTTGCAATGGCTGACCATTTCTTACTGCCATACTTCCCAACTAACTCAATAATACTATCATCCTCCTAAAGTTCCAAACAAAACACACAAGTTATTGGCATGAATGATTACAGGCTTCGCAGATAATAAATAAGTTCCTTTTTTTATCCTGGTACAGAACAACCAAAGCAATAAAGAGATTTATTCTACCTCCTTCGTCCAGGGGCTTTTAACAAGTTCCGGATTCAGAACCTTTTGCCAACGATGCAAGCACTGAACGTCTGTCCTCCCTGACATGCATTCAGCTACACAAGAGAAAATGTCAAACAGTCAACAAAACCAAGTTGAGAGCAATAAGTGAACACAAGATCAGAAAAGAAAAATCCCCATCAGACATGGCCATTTTGCATTAACACTGGTTAAGAGATATCAAATAAAAGCTATTTGAACTAAGAAGCTAGACTTGACATTCATACAGAGGAGGCCTTCCACTGACAGGGGGCATCTGCCTCCAAACTTCTTTTACTGGTTTTCATTCTTTTCCCCAAGAGTCATTCAATCAATAAAGCAAAACCTTCCTCAAAAGTTTTCATAAATCAAATAGTTCTCTACAGCTTAAGGGAAAAGAAAAAAGAAAAAATAAAGGAACAAAAACCTGCAGACTCTTTTGAGAATCCACAGAAAATCCATGAAGGAGAGAAGGATAGTTACTCACTAAAAGTTCAAAGCAACACAACCTGATTGGATTATGAAATTTTGGACAAAGCCATTATGGAAGGACAAACTTACATTTCTAAATGTTACTGCAAACTAACCTGCTTGCAGAAATGATATGCAAAGGGAAGAAACTGACATGAAAATGCATGCTCACCTATTTTTTCCAATTCCTCCCATTGAACCTCTGTACTACTTCAGTGAGCAGCTTATCCTGCCAAAATATTATATCCCTTAGCAGTTGACAAAGATCAGACTAACACTAAACTATGTGGATGCCAAGACCAGATTTCATAGCTATCAAACCAGATTTCAGGTTATGTTGGCACACATTCCTTTCTCTTTTTGTATTCAAAACTTTCCCTATTCATTTTTCAGCCACAACAACGATACAGTCCATTAATATAACTCAAACTTGTATATTTTATATAACAGTGCTTGGAGTAACAAACAATATTTATGCCTTAATCCCAATAAAACTTAATGAATGTTACCACAGAAAATTTAGTATATCCACAAGTCCAACAGTAATACTTTTAATTCTAACCCAGAAAATTTCAGATGCTCAAAGATATAGGGGATTTTACAACTAAGTTGATTCCACAATTACACTAAATTTGACCCAAGTCAGAGCTTGTAAACTAGACGCGTACCTCTTCATTTGTCCAGCCTGCTTGGGAGGAACGTCTGGCAGGACCTGAACGTCTTTGAACACTTAAACTACACGTGAAAAAGAAAAGAAAAGAAAAGAGAAGTGTCAAGACAAAGAAGCTTGACGGATAAGTTTGTGGCTCTTTAGAAGTGAATCATCCTCTCCCAAAATCAATAGTTTGCCTAGCATGAATAATCCAATTATAAAGCACAGTAGAGATAAATTTAAAATGGTTTTAATTTAAGATACTGATTACCATCACCCAAAAAAAAATAGTAGACGGTAACATAAACCATATTGCAGTTATCACTCAGTCAACAAAGAATAAATTGAAAAGTACATCAACTATTACATGGCGAAATATTACCTAAATCAATGTGTTGAAATACTATTCTAACCAACTCAACAAACAGACGAGAATTGCAGTAAAAGCATATACATACGTCTAGCTAACAGATGAAAAAAATTGGAAGATTGTTCATTGCAGTTAAGGCCTAAACCAATATCTGACTAGAGAATACATATTTCTTTGCCAATGAGAAACCTTCAATTCAATTTTAAGCTCCAAAATGTTAATTACATAGGTAGTTTAAAAGAACTAGAGGTGCGTACCCAGAATCAGATGAAGATCTCGGAGTGACTATGTCAGAACTACTATCAGAAAATGAAGAATATGAAGCAAATTTGACTTCTTTTGTTGACTGCGGTGTACATGTGTCCTTGACTTGGACCATGACTTCCGACAAAGTGAACTTGTCAATCTTCAAGAACAACAAATCTAAGATAAGTCTCAAATGTGAACTCCATCCTTATCTTCACTTAGAATTGGGAGTACATTCATTTCATAAGTCAAAGTAAATCACAAGGGAGGAAGTAACTGAAGCAAATTAACCACAAAACCAAATGCATAGACTATCACAAGAAAACATCACGATTTTATCTAGAAATATTCACATATACTGAGCCTGTTGGTCCAAATTATAAACCATTCGTCTTTTTAATAAATCAATACACATTACACAAACGAATACTAATTAGACACATGAAGACCAGACGGTTTACACACCCAGAGATGAATTGCTAGTGTGCGAAAATAAATAAAATCTACACAAAACTGCAAAGACAAAGCAGAAAACTAATTGGTCAAGCCAAAATAACTTGAACTTTCAGGAAACTAATGGATCAGACTTGCTAAGTTTGAACTTTTGAATTCATTCCTCACTCGTCCAATAAGTTTACCATTCCACATAAAAAAAAAAAAAAAAGTAGAAGAAAAACTACATCTTCAATCTTCACAAAGGCAAAACTAAATCCCCCGTTTCAAAATTATCAAAATCAGATCGCCAAAATCCACATCCTCCCTAGCCAAACAATTTACTCAAGCACACACCAAAATCGAGCTCCATTGCGTAGAATTAGTAAAAACGAATACAGCATAACATAAACAAGTAAATAACAATAAAAAAAAAAAAAAAAAAAAAAACTAGCAAAAGAGGCAATTCACCTAGCTCCCATCAGCCACTTACGGCCGATTTCCCGGCCGAAAGAAGAGGGAAACGAATGAGTTAACTCCCAATAGAACTGATATGAGTGTAGCACACCGCCAGAGCCATATGTAATATGTACCTGCTTCTGTAACCGTCAATCAAACAGCAAAAAACGTAAAAACCAACAGAGCCGAAAAAGGAAAAAATGCTGCTATGCATTAACACATGTACGTGTGTGTGTGTGAGAGAGAGAGAGTAACCGACCTGTGGAGTTAGGGTTTAATGGGGAAAAACCTGTGACGAGAGAGAAGGGAGTGTTAAAGAGCGACACGAAGTAGCGGGAAACACCCAAAGATTAAACAGACAGCTAAGAGAGAGAGAGAGAGAGAGAGAGAGAGAGAGAGAGAGAGAGAGAGAGAATACTATCAGACTATCAGTACTGGTTAGTATGGTAACGGTAGAGAGAGAGAGAATACTATCAGTACTGGTTAGTATGGTAACGGGTCTGATTAAATATTTAAACCCATAATTATA
Organism: Rehmannia glutinosa; assembly: GCA_016081115.2. Taxonomy (NCBI): domain Eukaryota; kingdom Viridiplantae; phylum Streptophyta; class Magnoliopsida; order Lamiales; family Orobanchaceae; genus Rehmannia; species Rehmannia glutinosa. The sequence goes on from CM071927.1 coordinate 4,999,539, forward strand.
TTCCAAATCTGTTTTTTTCCTTTTAATAACCGAGATTCCATTTTAGACATCACTAGTCCTCGCCCATGTCCCTAATGTCGGCTATAGCAATTTGCCCCGTCCTGTCACCCAATGCCGGATGAGTTGGGTATCGCCTCCACCCAATACTGGTTTGTATATATTTAATATATATTTTACATGTATATTATATAAGATAATATAATTTTATGTAATTACTATTGTATTTAACATATATAATAATAATTTTTACAAATAATATGCATTTATAATACAAAATATAATATCACACAATTATTAATAATATAAAATACAAGATAAAAATATTAAAATAATAAAATCATTTTCAACGTGAGGCAACCCGCCCCGCCTCGCGACCCCATGGAGGGTCGTCCCGCCCGCGCTTCATTGCCATCCATACCCCTGCCGATGATTGCTCCACGATACTCTTTTTTTATCTAACATGGATTCCCCCAGTGAGTATGTGTCCCCAAGTGATTGCTCCACGCTGACTCCTCTATCCAAATCGCGATGTTCCCACCAAGTTTCGAGGCATTGTCGTTTGAAGCCCCTCAATATCAATTGTTCCACCATTGTACTCGTGTCTCGAATCCATGACCTCTCCAAAGAAAAAAAGACCAAGTGTTACTTCACATCGACCAATTGGTCAAGGATCATCGGGTCCAAATCGCTTTTTTAATAATTAAATTATGAGTAAATCTTATTTGAGATCGTTTACACTGATTAAAATACATCGACGAATCCAATCCATTTACAAAACAAAACAAGATAAATCCAAATTTACATGGTCACCGACTATGAGTTAATTTAGGATCCGTGAAATTAAATTCGCAAGAGAACGTAATTTATTAAAATATTGTCAATATATTGCCGATTTAAAATCAATTCTAACAAGGAAGTTAAGCATATTGGTGTCGAGCATAATATGAATTTCTGATCGAATAATATTCGAGAAAAAGTTTAAGAATTTGTAATATTTAAATCCTCCTCAAGGTATTAAACTTTTTTTTTTTTTTGGCCACTGGTTAACTTTTTTTTTGAGAAAAAAGAAAATGAAAATTGTAAAAATCTAAGACAATGTATGATGTATCGATGTGTTCAATACCAATTTTCCATTTTCAACTATTCTAGAAAATAGATTTATGTTTGTTTATGGAAGTTCTCAATGAAAATGAAGTTATTTTCAATTTTCACCTTTATATGAAAATATTCTTTTGACAATACAATCAAACAAAATTTCACCATAATCATTCAAATCTATGTGAAAACACACTTCAAACACCGTAACCAAAACAACTTTTCACCAATCATGCAAATTTATGCCAAAAATAAACTTTAAAAATAATAACCAAACATATTTTCATTTTCAAACAAAAATATAGACAACAAATTAAATATATTCTCAATACTCACATGATAACTAAAGAGTTTGATATAAAGGTAGGAAGAATGATTTTTATTGATACATCTTGACAAAGATTTATACACAAAGATACGATGACTTTACAATGGAATGAAATAAAAATATCTACACAAATCAATTCATGATTTTACATATCAATTAAATTAATGATTTGTTGGCTATGATTGTGGAGTTGTGTTTGATGAGTGATTTTCTCCAAGATCATTGTCCGATGCGATTCCTTCCTAATATGCCCCCGTAAGATGGAATTTCCGTCGAAAGGCCAATCTTGGAACATAGATCGCTGAAGCGTGATTTGGATAGGGGCTTCGTCGAGCATCGCTAGTTGATCATGTGTAGAAACATGAGCTACCCAAGCAAGCCATTGCAACTTGATCGCGACAAAATGGTAGTCAATAGCAATGTGTTTCATACGGGAGTGAAATACGGATTAGCACAAAGATAAGTGGCACCCGCATTATCACGAGAGGCGTGGCTTGGTTGGAAGAGAAATACCCGCTTCAATTAATAGGTTTTGGAGCCAAGAAAGTTCAATGCGGCAATGATGCAATAGATCTATATTCCGCTTCAAAGCCGAGGAACGAGCAACTCGTCCGTTGTTTCTTTGAACATCAAGAGATAGGGTTGCCTCCGAGATAAATAAGGAAAGAGGAAACCGAAGTATAATCATCGCGGTTTCGGCCAATCAAAGATCTCGAGTAAGCAATCAAGTTAAAAGCACCGCGACGCCTAAATGAAGACCATGGTGGATTGTATGTTTGAGGTACCGAAGAGGCGTTTGGTTGCGGACCAATGAACGACGTGATGGAGCATGCATGAATTGAGCCAATTTGTTCACGAGTAAGCAATATCGGGCGAGTTAAGGAGAGGTATTGTAGGGCTCCAATAGCACTTCTATATTGAGTGACATCTCGTGCTTGGTGACCATCATGAAGAATCGAGTTTGGTAGAGGTGGACAATGGTGTACTAGCATCTTTTGCACCGTCCATTTTAAATCTCTCAAGTAATTCACGAATATATTTATGTTGAGAGAGAAAAATGCCTGAGAAGTAGATATAACTTCCACACCAAGAAAGAAGTGGAGATCACCAAGATCCTTGATAGAAAACTGTTGAGAGAGAGCACCGATAAATTTGTTGATGAGCTTAGGAGAATTTCCTGTAATAAGAAGATCATCAACATATACCAAAAAATAAGCAATTTCAGATTGATGACGGTAAATAAAAAGAGATGTATCTGTTTTGGAGTTGGTGAAACCATAGGATACGACAAAGGATTTCAACTCTTGGTACCATGCCCGTGGGGCCTGTTTGAGGCCATACAATGCTTTGTGAAGTTGGCAAACATAAGAGGGTCGAGTGTTGTCAATAAAGCCTGGGGGCTGAGACATATAAACCTCTTCAGTCAATCTACCATGAAGGAAAGCATTATTCACATCAAGCTGGTGAATTCGCCATCCTTTGTGAATAGCAATAGAGAGAACCAGTCGAATGGTAGTCGGCTTGACTACAGGGCTGTAAGTGTCATGAAAGTCAACACCAGGTCTTTGGTGAAATCCTTTAGCGACAAGGCGAGCCTTGTATCGGTCAATGCTACCATCAGTATTTCGTTTGATTCGGAATACCCATTTACAACCAACCACATTGTAATCTGATTTGCGTGGGACAAGACTCCAAGTGCCATTTCGCAATAGAGCATTAAATTCATCAAACATTGCATTCCTCCATTTAGGGTCTTTGAGGGCCTGAGAAGCACAAGTAGGTTCAGGAGATAAAGGAAGTGGGTGTTTAGTAGTATGATTTATTTTTTTTGGTTGGAAAATATGATTCTTGGAGCGAGTTTGCATAGCATGATTATTGAGGTCAGATGGTGGTTTATGAATGGTGGGAAGTTGAGTTAGATATAGTGAAGAAGATGGGTGCACATCCTGCACAGGTAAGGAAGGGGGTCATTACGGTAGAATCGGCCATAGTGAGATCCATTGGGAGCAATGCATTTGTAGAATCGGACTTGTTCATGACCCTAGAGGGATGGGGATACGGGAGGTGAAGTACGAACAATAGGATTAGGTGACACTTGTGAATGTGAGGAATTTTGTACTGGTGAATTGTAAGATGGACAATTGTTAGTTGTGGTTTGAGTTTTGGATACTTGGGTTGGATTATGGGTATGAAAAAAATGAGCAAGATTTGTGAGTGATGGAGATGCAAAGTCCATTCGTGAGAAATCGAAACGGTGTAGCCGAAATTTGAGATAGTGAAAAGGAAAACGTTCTCAATAAATTCTACATGTCGTGAGATAAAAATCTTTTTGTCAATAGGATCGTAACATTTATATGCATTATGAATGTTAGAGTAGCCTAAGAAAGTGCATGGTTTTGATCGGGATTCCAATTTATGACGAGTATAGGGGACGCAACCAAGGATAGCAAAGACATCCAAATACTCGTAACTTGGAATAATTAGGAAGAGTTTGAAAAAGGCTTTCAAAAGGAGTTTTAAATTGTAAAATTGGAGTTGGCAAACGATTGATCAAATAAATCTGCTTGAAAAGCATGTGACCGAAATGGAAGAGGAAGAGATGCCTTGTGTAATAAAGACAATCCGCTTTCCACAATATGTCGATGTCGACGTTCAAATGGAGGCAATATGTTGCGAGTGTATGGTGGAGAGACAAGGTGTTGAATTCCATGAGTTTCAAAAACTTTTAGACCTTGATATTCACCCCACCATCTAATAAATTGTGACAATAGGAGTTTTAAAAACTTTTCCACCATGACTTTGAATTTAGAAATAAAGAAAAACATCGATTTTTTGTTAGAGGAAAAATCCAAGAATATTTAGTAAAATGGTCAACAAACAAAATATAATAAGAAAATCCATCAATCGACTTAACGGGCGAAGGCCCCCATACATCAGTATAAAGCAAATCTAGTGGACCACGACTTTGAAGAGATGATACACCAAAAGGTAGTTTATGACTTTTATTGCTTAAACATGAATCACAAATGATACGAGATGTAGAGTGGCTTTAAATTGGAAGCATTTTATTGGATACTAAAAATTGAAGAATTTTTCTAGACGGATGGCCAAGTCTATTGTGCCAATGGTCAAGCGGTGCCCGAATAGTAACACAAGCTTGCTTATTTGTAGCAGTTGTTTCCAATGTGGTAGGCCATTCATACACATTATTCCGATTCCTTCCATGCGCGAGTTGCCTTCGTTTTTAGATCCTTCACAAGAAATGAGATGGAAAAAAATTCAATAGAGGTGTTATTTGATTTGCAAAATTGTGAAACAGATATTAATTTTTGTTGCATTGTAGGTACACAAAGAACATTAGATAAGGAAAACGAATTAGAAAGAGATTTGCAATAAAATTTGAAAATTCATTTTTTAACAATGGAAACTAGAAATTGAACATGGAAATACATCAATATAGGGCCTAAGTTTGTTAGTGAAAACTGTTGAGAAAGCAGAAGTAGAAAATCTCCCATTTGGCCCGTGAGACATCTTTGTATGAATGAATTAAATAAACATAATTACGCAATATATTTAATTTCTTAGAAAATTCGATTCAATCATAAATCTATTATTAAATAAAAAGTAATATGAAATAAATATACGACATTAGAACAATATGATCAAAGGCCCTGTTTGCTTTTACTGATAGGTCCATATTGGTTTACCTAGGCCACTCCTATATGTAAATTTTACCTCTGAGGCCCATCTGATAACCAGGAGCTCATTAATATTTTGAATTTCATCCAGCCCAAGGATGTAGTGTAAAATAATCCTACAAGCCCAACACAAATAATAGTTAGCAAATTTTCTATTTTGTCTTTAATTTGAAAAATCACAAAATATGCCCTCCAATCTTTCTTGTCTCAATGGCGCTGGACCTTTTTCCAGTAATTAATAAATTTTCTTTTCCCTCAAAAAAAAAAAAAAAAAAAAAAAAAAAACCAATTCCAACCGCCAACCAGGCAACATGGATGTGACTATTAACTCCAACAATATCCCATTACTACTATTTTCAATTACTCATAAAAAAAAATGAGATTAACCTTGTCCTTTAGTGATAGAAACATTTGTTGTCAGGGCAATATCCGAGTTAGATCACATATGAATGTGTGTGTTCCCTCCCTAATTATCCTCATCGTATTAAAAAATATATTATTCATCAAAAAATTCTTAAATATCGAACTCCGGATTCAGAAATATACACTATAATTACATACTCAACATACAAAAATTGCCCCAAGTCCGAGGTGAAACAAAGACAAAACAAATTGGAGAAGAAGAAGAAGGAGAGCAAAGGTCCAGAAGAGATTGTTGGGGGGCAGTGATGGCGAAGATGAGGCAAAGAGATAATGAAAAATAAGAAGTTTGAGAAAGTAAAAGGCAACAAAAGAAATGTGACAAGAAAAAAGATGGAGAATGAGAGAAGAATAAATGAAATCGGAAAGAAATATTCGAAAGATAGTGGTTGCGGTCTACGAGTTTTCATGGCTCCATGCTATAAAACAAAAAGTGAGAGAAAAAGGAGTAGAGAATAAATTTTACGATTAAGAAGATTAAACGATAAGGAAAGAGCCGATCAAAAAAAAAACGGTAAGGAAAGAAAAAGTATTATGATTTAGTTAAGGGTATATTAATCAATTTATTATAATCCCACTCATTTGTCCCATAAGCACAAAGTATACATTTGTTTACATTCTGTATTAATGTATCAATATTCTCACAATCTAAAATAGTATACGGAGTATTAATAAATCAATTTCTATCCAATAACTTATCACATTTTGCATCATTCTATATTTAACTCAATAAAGTAAACGCCTCTAGAGGTTCTTATAGTCATTACTCTTTAAATAAGTGTAAGTTGTGGGTTTGCGCCCTGTTTTTCTTATCGTCTTTGGTTACTTTTTGAATTTAAAGTGTTATCTTTCAAACGAATCCCATGTCGCTTTCATTTTTAAGTCTCCACGCTCAGCCTTTGAACAATTTTAAGAGAACTGAATTATAGTCAGCAATTTTATTTTTATATTGATGTGTAAGTTAATTCATTAAACTTGACTCTCGGGGTTGATGAGGGCGGTGAGTGATCACTGGTACAAAGAGAAGACACAGATAGGATCGGTCTTGATAGTCTTCTAGGCAGAGATAAACATAAATGAACTAATTTTACACCTAAAAAAGATGAAATTGTAAGACTGTAAAATAAAAAAAAAAAAAGTTTAATAAATTTAATAGGTACTACTCATACCTATAATTTGTAAACTGCAAAATTAAGTGTGTTATTGTGATAGGTGACCCTGATCGGAAGTTTGAGAGGTAATATAGTTAACTAGGATAAGATATATGGACTCTAATATGTATCATGTATGACCTTTGAGGACGAATTAATGTAATTAAATGTTGTGTTATTTAGGTCCTCTATAACTGAAATATTTTAGTTCGAGCTCAGTTCAATACGAACCGAAGTATATTCATTTGTCTCAAATCGGAACCTATTTTAATTTTGTATTTTATTTTACGAGTATACACTACAAGAAAAATGATCTATCTCAACACAAATTTAATGACGCTACCAAAAAGCATCATTATAAATAAGTATTTAATGACGCTTTTTAAAAGCGTTGTAAATTATAGAAATTCGCGACACTTACTAGAAAGTGTTAGCATTTTAGTAAATTTAATGACACTTTGATTGAAGTGTCATTATCTTAATAAAATTACCGACTTTTTTATAAGTGTCACGATAATTATAGAATTTAATTACACTTTTTTATTTGTATCCTTAAAATGACGCCGCTTAGAAAAAAAGCGTTATAAAATTGATGACACTTTTTAATTTACTTACGTATTTTTATTTGTCGCCAAATTTTAAAAAATTTACTTACACTTTTATTGTTTGTGTCATTAAAATAACGACACTTATTAAAAAGTGTCACAAAGTAAAAAGTTGGAATATCTATCCCACATCGAAAGATTGAAGTGTTGAGAGTGATTTGAGAGTTAATAAATAGTGATTATGTGGTGTATAATTAACTAACAACAAATATATTCAAAATGAGTCAATAATTAAATATGAAGTTTAATTTTTTTAAAAATAATAAATAATTGATCTTTAATAAATTTTACAAAAGCTAGAAATGTAAAATTCGTCAAAATTTTAATGACACTAATTTTCAAAAGCGTCGCGACTTTAAAGACACTTAATAGCGTCCCTAAATTTAACGACGATTTTAATGTAAGCTTTATTTAAAATATATTAAATCTTTATTAATTGTGATAGAAAATAACGTCACCACATAAGGACGCATTTTATAAAATCGTCAAGAAAAAGAAATTTACCTACGCATAGATGTTGCGTCACAATTATTTTCGTGACATCAAATTTAACAACGCAACTCATGACGCTTTCAAAAGCGTAGATAATATATCTTGTGGACGCTAATAAGTGTCGCCAAGTGAAAATTTTAGCGTGTTCGCCTTATTTTTAGCTTCACCGCAAGTGTACGGTGTAGTTTATAGAATAGGGTAAGCAAGGTCGTATCCACGGAGACTAATAAATTAATGCGCTAAGTATTGAACTAAGATAGCCTTATTTTTATTTAGACGATCGAAATCGAATGATTGTTGTGGAAGAAAAGATAAGAATAACCACAAAAACACAAGATGAAAATAATAGTGGAATTACCAAGGAAATGAAATGGATTCCCGGGTTATGGTTTCAATTAATATTCCTCTTGTTTTACGATTTAATCAAAGCCAAAGTTATTATCAATACACCTATAAGACGATCACAACGGTATTTTATCCTCCCTCTTGAGATGTATATAAAGTGTAGATTGAAATATCTATGCTAGTATCTCTACTCAACATAAGATACACAACTCCCAAATGCACAAAAGATCAAATATCCTCACAAATATTCACAAACCTCTCGATTATGCAAATATTCATGTCAAGTACTCAAGATCTAATATTGAAACTCATCTCTCGAATTATGAATCAATATATCAAACATGCTAAATCATTGGCCAAATGATAAAACAAGAATAAGAACAAAATACTCAAATAGGCTTCAAGATAATAACTTCAATTAAGATTAAAACAATCAACAAGAGTTCAATTAATCTACTTCCAAAACCCTAAATCACAAGAAGTTTAGCTACCCATTATAAATAAACAACTCATAGACAAATTGTTCATCTTCATAAGAAGCTAAAATGAAAGATTAAAGCACAAAGAATGAGAAAACTTAGGGAAATGGATAATCTCTCGATTAATCTTCAATCCTCAAGCTCCAATTCGACCCGATTCTTCCCTTGATTCTTCCTTGATGAAATTGATGTGTTTCTTGTGTTCTTGGGTGTATTCCCACCTTTTTTCATACCCTAGATCAAGTCTCCCATTTATCTATTTAGGGCCCCTCAAAAGTTCAAGAAAAAGGTGGAGAAACATAGTAAGTTCCACCAGCCAGGCTGGCGCCCAAAGAATTTCCCACAAATGAACCGCCCGGCGCCGCAAAGACGGGCGTTGGTACGGCGCCCACTTGAATTGTGGAGTGTTTTGCCTTTGTCTTGAGCGCGCTGCACCCGCCCGAGTTTTTCACCCACCAAATGTTGGAATTTGCTTTTGAGCCCTTCTTCAAAGTTGTAGACTATCTCTTAGCTTTCCATAGCCACTTGAATCATATCAATATCAATTTTGTAGGAGAGTTATGGCCACAATACAAAACGCTTTGCCCAGTGATGGAAATTTGAGGCCGCGTTTGGGCGTTTCTTCAAATCAATCTCTCGTTGTTTGCTCGTTTGTACTTCTTTTGATACACGATTCATTACTATGACTATAAACTCAATATAATTGGCTCTCAACATGGCTTGGCTACTCAAATGACTCAAAATAATCAAAAACAACACAAAACTCAAGTCTAGGAAGCCCAAATCAATGGTATAAAACCAAGTGAACAAATACCCCAAACTTAAATCATGCTGTTGGCCGTCCCGGTCAGCGCTTTTAGAAACAAGATAAAACATGACTAGGAGTAATGAAAAGTAAACGCACAACAACTCCATAAAGTTCGTATTGTTCATCATAGGTGTCAAACATCGAATCAACCAAGCTTGAAACATCTAACATAGACCATACATCAAAGAAACCATGGTAAATGCTAAGAATCACGCCCCAAAGATCAAGTGTATACTCTCATCTCGAATGAATATAAGACGTGTTTACGCTCAAATCAATTCAATGTCGCAAAATTACCATAGGCTTGCAATTCGTCTCATATCTCCGCCACTAGAATGTATGCAATTTGTGAATCAAAAGGACTTTTTCTTTGGTTGTAATAAAGGTTCTTTGGTTAGGGTAGGAAAATATGGATAGAGTGACTCAAACTCGAGCGTATAGACCGGTGAGCATATAAATCATTTACATTAAAGCTCAATATGCTACTCAAACCATCTCTCATTTTCATCAACTCCTCTTATCTCCATCTACTTTCTTTCTTTTGAGAATCACCTCAAATTACAATCCTTAGCCCCCAAGTTCATTTAAATGAAACTCATTTACAAAGCCGATTTTTTTTTCCAACATTTATACGAGTTTTCAACACTTTATTTCTCCTCATTTTCTTCCTCTTTGTTCCCATCAACCAACTCTAACACCACCTTCTAACATTTTGATTTCACTCATTCACCCTTATTCAATCCCTTTACTCAATGCTATACGCTCAAGTGTTGGGTAAAATATTTATCAAGTTAAGGCTTGAATTGTGGCTATCAAAAATTAGGCAATAGGCTCAAGTTGGCTAACTAGGGATTTCAATATTATCATTAGGTAAGCAAAAGGCTTGAAGGGCTAACAAAAATGGCCTTTGATCATTTTCACATTTCACATACAACATGTGACCTTGATAGAGATACCGGCAAGTTCTAGAATTCTAACAACATGAATGATACACTCAAATTAACAACAAGATCGCATATGATGAAAGCAAGAAAGACTCAAAAGCTCACATGCTTGCAAATACGTAATTCAAAGCATCAAACCATGTTCTCAATATCCACATGCTCAATGTCATCTATTCATGGCTCAATCAACTCATACTCAACACCCAATCAAAACAATACAATTTTTTTCAAAATTATAAGCATCAAGTCTCGTCGCACACACTGGCCAACTCGCTCCTTAAAATCTATGAAAACAATAAATGTGCTAAAACAAGAACGTGTTTCTAATGCAAATGCAACCTAAAATGCTTTACATGCGACTATATGGAAACACACAAAATGCAATTTTTTTATATCCACACACACATTTCATATCAAAATAACTATCTCTCCCCCAAACTTAAATGAAATTATATCGCGTAAGAGAAGATAGAATTTCAATATAAACCTCGTGTGGATTGGACTGATTTATTATGGGGGTGGCGGTTCGTGGCCCTCCTTGACGTCTCCTCCGCACGGGCTGCCCGTGTGTGGGGCCATGGCAATATCTCCAATTTCTCAATCATGCACGGATCATGCATTCACGCATATGCGCCCGCCTGTGTGGGCTCGCAAGTAAAATCGGGTAATTTTCTTTTTTGTTTTATAAAGAAAACGAAAAAAAAAAAACCAAAAAAAAACAAAAATCACACCACAAATCGTTGGGTTGCCTCCCAACAAGCGCTATATTTAACGCTTTAGCTCGACGCCTTTAATTTTGATTTGTACCACCTTTGAATGCATATATTAGTTGTTTTGGATCGTGGTCAAGAACCGTTTTTGCTCGTTTTGCATCTAGTAATACATACTTGGGATCTCCAAGCAAGTACAAGAGTCCTGGTGTTGGAACATTTTGATCCGGGTTATGCTCATGTTGTCCGTGCGTGTACGCATATTCCGTGCTTGTCTCATTATGGAATAGTTTTCTTATATCATGCACGCAATACACGGGCGTACACACACGGTTCGTGTGTTCCTTGTCCCGTTTTTGCTCCTTTTCGGTACCACACACGGTGAAAGTGCATAAACACACAATCCGTGTTTGGTTCCGAACTTTCTTGCTTTTCCAGGATCTTCATCTTCTCGCACTTCGGTACCACTCATTTGATGAATGGCACTAGATTGTTCCTTCGAGTTGGCTTCGGTGGTGCTTAAAAATTGCTCTTTTGATGTTGCCCACCAACTATTGTAACTAATTGGCCCATTTGAGTCTCGAGATTTTTCAATTGTGAATCCATAGTATTGGCCAATCGTGTCAATTGCAACTTCATCTTGTCCATCTTTGCTTCATTTTTGGTAAGGCTATTTCTCATTTTCCTCATGAATAAATTTATTTGACTCATAAATGAAGTCGTTTGATTCATGAATGAAATGAGGCGTCTTCCAAAGATGGTTTTGCCTCTTCCATCCGAATAAAGGTGCACCTATACCAATTCAAATACACAAATCAAGCATTGTAGAAGTAGAATTTACAAAAGAAAAATGAAAAAAATGAAAAAATGTCTAAATTAAGAATAATTCCATCTATCGCAATATTAGCACCAAAAATTGTATTAGTCCCCCGCAACGGCTTAGCTTCACCGCAAGTGTACGATGTAGTTTATAGAATAGGGTAAGCAAGGTCGTATCCACACGAGACTAATAAATTAATGCGCTAAGTATTGAACTAAGATAGCCTTATTTTTATTTAGACGATCGAAATCGAATGATTGTTGTGGAAGAAAAGATAAGAATAACCACAAAAACACAAGATGAAAATAATAGTGGAATTACCAAGGAAATGAAATGGATTCCCAAGGTTATGGTTTCAATTAATATTCCTCTTGTTTTACGATTTAATCAAAGCCAAAGTTATTATCAATACACCTATAAGACGATCACAACGGTATTTTATCCTCCCTCTTGAGATGTATATAAAGTGTAGATTGAAATATCTATGCTAGTATCTCTACTCAACATAAGATACACAACTCCCAAATGCACAAAAGATCAAATATCCTCACAAATATTCACAAACCTCTCGATTATGCAAATATTCATGTCAAGTACTTTCAAGATCTAATATTGAAACTCATCTCTCGAATTATGAATCAATATATCAAACATGCTAAATCATTGGCCAAATGATAAAACAAGAATAAGAACAAAGTACTCAAATAGGCTTCAAGATAATAACTTCAATTAAGATTAAAACAATCAACAAGAGTTCAATTAATCTACTTCCAAAACCCGGAAATCACAAGAAGTTTAGCTACCCATTATAAATAAACAACTCATAGACAAATTGTTCATCTTCATAAGAAGCTAAAATGAAAGATTAAAGTACAAAGAATGAGAAAACTTAGGAAATGGATAATCTCTCGATTAATCTTCAATCCTCAAGCTCCGATTCGACCCGATTCTTCCCTTGATTCTTCCTTGATGAAATTGATGTGTTTCTTGTGTTCTTGGGTGTAGTCCCCTTTTTTTTTTCATACCCTAGATCAAGCCTCCCATTTATCTATTTATAGCCCTCAAAAGTTCAAGAAAAAGGTGGAGAAACATAGTAAGTTCCGCCGGAGCTGCGGCGCCCAAAGCAATTTCCCACAAATGAACCGCCGGGCGCCGGCACCCCACTTGAATTGTGGAGTGTTTTGCCCCTCTGTCTTGGCCTGACTACTATACCGCCCGAGTTTTTCACCCACCAAATGTTGGAATTTGCTTTTGAGCCCTTCTTCAAAGTTGTAGCCCTATCTCTTAGCTTTCCATAGCCACTTGAATCATATCAATATCAATTTTGTAGAGAGAGTTATGGCCAAAATACAAAACGATGTGAGTGATGGAAATTTCAGACGCGTTTGGGCGTTTTTCAAATCAATCTCGTTGTTTGCTCGTTTGTACTTCTTTGATACGCGATTCATTACTATGACTATAAACTCAATATAATTGGCTCTCAACATGGCTTGGCTACTCAAATGACTCAAAATAATCAAAAACAACACAAAACTCAAGTCTAGGAAGCCCAAATCAATGGTATAAAACCAAGTGAACATAAATAATCACTAAACACAATTTTTTTTTGTGGTGATACGTTAGACATAGTTTATCCACAATTTGTTATTATTTATCTTCTATATATTTGATTTTTATACTATGAGAAATATTAGAGGGTAAAACACTAATTTAAAATAAAAAAACATATATGGGTGCACTACAAGAAAATTATAGTTTACCAAATGCAATTTACCAAAGAATGATTTTGTCACTAAATTCTACAGTTACCTACAGAATACCTACAATAAAAAATATTATTTTCCCCAAATTATACCGATAAATTACCGATAATTTTTTAATTTACCGACAATTTTTTTTGTAGATATTTACCAATAGTTTTAGACTATATAGATAAATATTTTGCGTAAATGATTTTACATACACTTCATAATTTTCTTAATATTTACCTACATATTTTTCTATAGGTAACTGGTTTTTTCTTATAGTGACTCGTGATAATATATGTGGTTTTCATCAATATTTTAAAACCCAAACAACACATCAAACCGGATTAATAACTGGATCATTAGGTTATTGGTTCAATCAGTTAAAGTGTTCCTAAAAATTGGTTGGTCCGTAAATATACTCGCGCACATGCACACACACACATGTACACACATGTAAAAGATAAATATGCATACAAATGTAAGAAGAAAACTAACAAATATACATAAAAACAAAAACTACATTAATATATTATAATATCCAATTTACAAATATGAGGATACACAGATTTAGTAAACATATTAAGTTTGTTCTCTAAAAAATATTTTTTCAAACCGGTTAATTGTTTGACCCTATGACAATACTTTATAGCCACCCAATTTTAATACATAATTGGACCAATCTTGTGACTAGTTACTAGTTAAACAAATCAAATCAAGCCAGATGCGGTCCAGGTTTCACAACATTGGTTTTCATCTTTCAAGTCACGTACTCACCTGGTCGTGTCTTAAATTGATTCTAAGGATGAGTGTAATTTCCATTTTCCAATACAATTACCCTTTCTTAGGGTACAATAGGAGAGGCAACACACAGGCTCATGGAATCGAACTCCTAAGCTAATTACTCTAAAACCACAAACTTCTACAAATGAAGTACAACATTTATCTCCAAGACAATTACTATTATATCTTTCTTTATTATATATGTGTGTATATATATACATATATCAATGTACATAATAGCTAAAGTCAATAAGCTCGCCCCAATCGGTGCTGGTAAAAGATCAAGTTATATTTTTGAAGGCTCGAAATTAACTATTTGGTCCTGTCCTATTCGGCCGGACTTTTTATGTCTATTTTTATGAGTTGAGTTTCAAAAAATAGTGGTATGATCACTGTTTGGTCTAGGGTAAATTTACATATTCTTTCAGTGGGTAGCTACCCACTCATATGTTATGTATATGTGTGATGATCTAAGTCGACCTCGTGTGGATGGTTAGCCACTTGGATGACCGGTGCCATGTTGTCTCGACCCAACCAATTTAACAACTTGAGTAATAACGGGACAAAAGGAAATAAAATATCTGACTTTTAAAATTCAAAGGAACAATTAAAAACACCTAGTTCCCATGCACGAATAAAATATATAAATGTGGGCAGTTTTTTTATGAGGTTTATTCTGTGGGCCCGGCGGCTAATTACAGTTCGACAGAGGGCTACAAAATTTCACGAATAAAATGTTTATTCTGTGGGCCCGGCGGCTAATTAGAGTTCCCATGCACGGGCCGGGCTTGTTTGGACTTAAGGAGTCATTTTCGGATATTTTATTTGCCCTATAAGGAAAACGTGTCATGTAAAATTGTGAATGGTGTTTTCAGAAAATATATTTTGATTCTCAAACTATTTTTTAATCATTGTTTTAAGTAATTAAATTATATTTTATTATAACCACCACTAACACTATTTCAATTAAACAGTATTAACAATACATTTATTGTAAAAAAATCTACCAAAAATAATCTTTGTCACGATACAATAACAAAACACGAACCACACCCTAAGTTACTGAAAGAATTCCAAACACGACAAACATGAATATGACACGATGCTACCATTTGTATTAAAATATACTTATAGTATATTTTTACTTAATTTTTATTTGTATTGAATATAATATGAAATTGACTCAAATTTAAAATTAAATATGAATATGTACCGTTAACTCAAGTTTAATATGAACATCATCGACCTGCTTCTATTAGCTACTTTACCACCTACCAGTCAGCTTTTTAGACTTTAATTTATTTATTAGTATATTGATTGTTTTCAATCTTTAAAAATTGACTATAATAAAAAAATCCTATAATTTTTTTAATTAACTATTATTAATAAATAAATATCTTTGTAAGTGAAATACGATCAGTTCAAAAGTGTTTAGACGACAAGAAAAGTGGTTAGGTACGTACACAAATAATTAATTAATTGAGAATTAACGTGTATCAATAAACTAAAAAAGCTCAATTGCTCAAAAATACATAAAACATAAACTAGTTACACAAATAAAATTGAGAATTAACATTGAATTACTTGGCTGCTGCCGAATGTCATCCTTTTGCATCAAAACGAAGGGCTAGAATATTTTTAGCTTTGAATTTTCTTTTCCTTTTAGGAAATTACACTGAACCCCCTGTACTACACGCGTCTTTATACTTTACCGTATAAATTATTTTTTGTTATACTTTACTATATGAGCTGTGTAAATTTTTGCACTTAGCTTTGTCATATATGGATAATTTTGCCCCTAATTTTTTATTCTATAAATATTGGCAGTAGTTCATTAAGGTCATCAAACCTATTATTTTATTGTATATAAAATTAATATTTTCTTAAATTCTTACATTGTTTCAATGAAATGTAACTAGATATTTTTAGTCGATTTTGGGTTGCTCGTCACACGTACAAAAAAAGCAAAAAATTGCAGCAAAAAAAAACGCCGCTAACTCTAGACATTGTTAATCTTAAGTCACTACAACATAAATGATATTAGGTAACACCCAAAAAATGTTACCTAATGACCATAAAATGTTAATATAGACAATAGGTAACACTTTTTATGGTCTTTGCCGCACTTGCCCGCTGCTACCTATAGTCTAAGGTGTCACTTTTATTAGCTTTTAATAACACTTTTTCTAAGTGTTACATTAAGCTCTGTATTGGTAACACTTTGAAGCAATACTTCTAAAGTGTTACATATGAATCTTATGTAACACTTTTTATATTTGTAACACTTTAAAAAATAAAATTTTACAGTGTTACATATGAATATTATGTAACACTTTTTTTGTAGTACTTCGTAGAAATACTGTTTTGTGCCACTAAGTAGATTCAACCCATGACCTGTATATGTGGAAGTGATAATTTGTCATTATGCTAAGTTGATTCTTATTACAACTTTTGTTTTGTTTTATATATACATTCACACACATATATATATATATATATATATATTAAAATTGTATAAAAATTATATTATATGTATATGTATTATATTTTGTATAATAAAATTATATTGTATAATATACGTATTAAATTATATTATACACCGTATATATAAAATTTTATATTATATAGTATATAGTTTGAAAATCATTTTATGTTATATATTAAAGGACACAAAAAATTAAAAATATAAAAACTATATAAAATAAATTTATCGATTGATTAATATTCAATCGGTAAAAATAAAAATATATAAAAATATAAAATTAATTTATCTATAGATAAAAATGTTCTAACAAGAAAAAAAATAAATAATAAATAAATAATGAAAAATAATTTACCGACGGAAAATATTCCCTAGTAATTACCGACAACATCAATTTTCATTGGTAATTTTTTTATTAAAAGAAAAAAAGGAACGATGAAATTGGTCCCTAGTAAAATTAAAAAAAAAAAAATAAAATATATACATGCGCATTTATCGTCGATATTACGACGGAATTAATGAACCCCGCAAAAATAAAAAATAAAGCAAAAATAAAATACTTTATAAAAAAGAAAACAAAATTTCAAAAAAAAAAAAGCAGTACATGATGTCTACAATTTTTAGGTTTGGTGATTTTTTTTTTGTCACACCCATTTTGTGACATCAATTAATTAAATAAATCGTTGACATGATTTAATGATAGTTATATAATATTGTGTTACTAAAATATAGCCTAAAAAGTGTTACAATTAATAAAATAAAGTGTTGTCAAAAGTGCTTCTTAAATAAAGTGATACCTATTTGCGTTACAAAAAATAACAAAGAAAAGTGATACTTAAAAAGTGTTACTTATTCAAAAGTGTTACATATAAGCGTTACATATTGATAAAGTCTTTAAAAGTGTTACAAAAATATTGTAATGTAAAAAGTGTTACTAACAAGTGTTACATATGTACCATATGCAAAAAGTACTACAAAATTTATGTTATTTAATGTCATTTATGTTATAGTCAGTATTCGTCACTAACCAATTAAAAAAGGATAAAAATATAATTTTAGTCAATTAACGATGAAAATATTCGTCACACCACTTAAATATTTACATTCTAGTCAAACAATGTATGATTTTAAGAGATATTAATTTTTTATACATGATGAGTTGGATATGATCGTAATAAAATATTTTTATTATTTTAATAAACATAAAAATTTAGGGCTAGAAATTTCCATACAGGGCGAATTGCAAAAAAATCGCATAGTTACATAAACGTAAAATGTAAAAACGTGAATAGTGCTGGAGGTTTAGTCTAATTTCCTCTTATTTTTTCAATCAACAAGGCATTTGGTAAAGATCCTGACTCAAACACTCAAAACGAAGCATGTGATTTTCATTTTCTTCGCAATAGCTTTAACTTCATTTTTCTTCAAAGTCTCTTGGTCTATAATTTCTTGGGCTCCTAGAAGGAGTCTCAAGACAATTTGAACCTTGTTGTAGTTAAATAATTGGAACTAAAAGTATATATTTATCTTATGGATACAAATTGTAATTTAAGAAAACGAAATACAAAGTGGATTATAAATTGAAAAATAGAACGTAAATTGAATTCAAAAATCCATCCCAAAAGTGCTCTCAAACAAGACAATAAATTGAATGGACCAAGTGCCAATATTGAGGAGGTCTCGAGATCCTTGAGCAATGGAGTAGTCGAGAAATAAATGGGGGTGGTAAATCGATACACGAGATTGAGGTGTCTTTAGATAAAAAATTATAAAAAAACCATGTAAATATTAAATAAAAAAAATTCTAAAAAATATTTACCTATAATTTAAAAAAAAAAAAAAATGGGGGGAGAGGTATTGGGTTCAACTCGCTTGGGACATATCTCAACTGGTTGACCAATCAACATTAATTGTTGTCTTGCTTTCAGCGGCATTGAGGCACATCCCAAAGCCGCAAATATGAGAACATAAAAAGAAAAATTGGATGGAAGTCATAAAACCTAAATTTGAAGAATTGTGAAGTTACCAAATCAAGCATTTCCAGAACGTGATTAGCATGCATGAAGTAGGTCGTTTTGTATTTTATTATGTATCGTATTTTACTGATAAATGCCCAAATATATATAAGTCACAATATAATTGAGGGTTCATTTATAAAAATATTTTATACATTTTACATAATCTATGACGCGAATTAAAAATTACAACGTCACTGTTGTGATAAATTTAAAATAGATTGACATCTACATACCACACACCATAAATTACTCGTTGAATGCATGAATGATTAACAAGTCTCCCATTTTTCACACATGACACTTAAGTATATTATCCACCCACATCATAAAAAGAACTATTCATATTGAAAAAAATAACTTAAATTTTAATCAAGGAAACCTAAAGCTAATAATATGATAAATGATTTACTTAATAAATGCAATTTTAATTTGCCCTCACAAGCTATGCAAGTTTTTATACTTTGTCTGCGTAACTTTGAATTGTTCTGCTTTATTCCCCCGACTTTGAAAATTGTTGCACTTAATTTATAAATTCCAAATTTACCCCTCATTGCTAGTGGATTGTATGTAACTACTATGGATCTATTTTTTCTCAAAATCTCATCATAGTTAGTCAATGTACAAATAAAATTAATAATAGTAAATTTAATCAATAAACCTAGACTATAATACAATTTTTAAAGATCACAAAACAAAATAACCATAAAGGTTAAGGGGTACTATGTAATTTATATGCTAAATGTAACAATTTGCAAAGTTCATAAAGTAAAATAAAAACAATTCGAGTTAAGTAGACAAAATATAAAAATTGGCCTAGCTTGTGGGCAAATTAAAGTTACCTCTACTTAATATGTAACTATTGAAACCGAGTTTGTAGCTTAAGTCACTACAAGAAAAAACGTTTTTAGTGACAAACTTTTTTGTGATGGTAGTAATGTCATCACTAAAAGCACTTCTACAGTGACAATATTTCCTCTTGTCACAAATTGCTGGAGACGGTGATAATTAGTGACAATTTTACATTTTGTCACTAAGTTTTGTCACTATATTTTTGGCGTCATCGTATTCGATTGACAAGAAATAAAATTTGTCACTAATAGTAATTACTTCAGTGATAACACTTCAAGTCGTGACTACATATGCATCAAACCAGTGACAATATTCAAAGTCATCACAAATATCAAATAAATATTTTCATTATTAGTGATAATTGTCACTGAAGAGTTGGTAGAGGTAGTGACAAGAAAACATTGTCACTATAAAAAAATACACTTTTTAGTTAAAAGATATGTCCAGACACTCATATTTAAGTTAATAAAATACTCTTTAAAGAATTTTATGGAATATATAATAAAGTAAATAGAATTAACAATCTTCGAATTAATTCAAAATACTATTGCTTTTGAATTTTTGATCGCAATTTTTATTAAAAGAAATTTGAGATCTTTGGTATTTTAATCTCATCAAAAGTATTTATTGAAATCGTAATAGAAAAAAAAAAAGTAGAAATACACAAATTTAGATGAATCTTAAAGATATTTTGAAAATAAATTTTGATTTATAACTTGACTTTCAAAGTCAATAATATTATTATTTTTACATATGAACGAAATATACATAAAAATATTTTTTAAATATTATAGTATAATTATTAAAACTATATATATTATATAGATTCCAATCAAAAAATTTACATAGACAAAAATAATTAACAAATATAATTATCTTAGATGGCTCATACTTTTTATGTTGAAAATGAAAGAAGAGTAATAAAAATAAAGCTACAGACTTACCATTATGAACATACAATCTAAAAAGTAAGAAAAGAAAATAATGGAGGGAAATTTGGCGCCACAAATTTTGGGGAATTTTGAAACGTCTTATCCATCTTCCATTCTCTCCACATTTAAAACAATTTGGCCTTATCCTTTCTTTCTTTTTCTTCATCAATAATAAAAAAAAATTGAGTTGTGTTTTTAAAATATAAAATATAATTTGAGTTGTATATCTTTCTCTCCCCATCCGATTTTTGTCATCTGTAAATAAGAAAATCAAGTTGTTTTCTCTCTCATTCCATCTGGATGTCAACTCTCTCATCTGATCAGATTTCAATGGAAAGCAAGGATACTTTTGTCGAGTAAGAAATGTTTTTCATTTTCCTTGATTTATAATTTTTTTAGAGGTTTTCTTGATTTATAGTTAGTCCATTTAACTATGGGTAAATATGTTTGGAAATAGTATCTTCATCTCTGCACAATAGCTGGACACTAATTCTGGATGCTTCATGTTACAATATGGAATAGATTAAAACCACAAGTTATTAAGTGGTTTATAATTCTGTATGTGCTTAATTGTTTTTTAGTTTTTTGTCTTTAATTACTGCAATGGAGGCTAATTTATCTTTAACTTTTTGCAGGTTTAGAAGGCATGGAGATTTGAAAATCTGATACACCTTTGAGCAATTTAATCAACTTTATGACAATGGATGTTTTGTGATTTTTATTAATTATTAACTTCAGTTTGTCAATGTTGGAATCTTGTACTTTTATGTTAGATATTTATATGTTTATGAAACTTTTTTCGACTCTCGCTTCAAAATTTGTTAGATGGTATGAAATGATTTTGATTTTGTATACTTGTTGCAACTACGCATATTGGTTTATATATGGGTGTAAAAGAAAAAAAGAAATACAACTACCATTAAATTAGAACTAAATAGACTACAATTGTTATTGCAATATTGTATAGTATTAATTATTTAAAATATTTACATAGGAAATACACACTGTGACAAACTTTTGAATTTGGTGATGACTAAATATTTAATTAGTAATAATTAAATTGTGTAACGATTTGGGGCTATAGTATTGGGTTTTGTTGACAAAAACTTTTGTGACTAATATATTAGATTTAGTGACAAGAATAACATGTGGCAATAGCAACGAGTTTTAGTGACGAAACTTACTTGCGACTAAAATCTTGAGTTTTAGTGACAATCACTATATGTGACTAAAAGTTAGAGCTCTAGTGATAAATATTTACGTGACTAAAAGTTTGAGTTATAGTGACGAATTATGATAGTTGTGACTAAAACTTCTAGTGACACTACTTGTAGTGACAACCAAGTGACGACATCGGATATCGTCACTAACTTGTTACAGATGACGACACCAAGACATATAGTGATAAAAAATGTCATCACTAAAAATCATTATTTTTGTAGTGAGTGGTATCGCTCACCCCTTATAAGCGTATTGACTAGGTTCAACTCGATATCTTTCAAATTTTTTAAATTTATTTTTACATCCAACTAAGATCCCAACTTATTAAAAAATATGTAACTATTGTACACTTTTAAACAACTCACCGACTTACCACTACCAGAAATCAAGTGGTATCAGACGCCAACCTTTGTAAGAGATTGACCCGATTCGAACCCTAGATCTTTCGATTTATTTGAAATTTATCTCATCCCCTCCAACCAAGTAAGATCCAACTTATTAAAAAAAAAAACTCACTGACTTCATGCAAAGAAAAAAATAAACACAAAGTCGAATTGTCAAAATCAAGTTTGTCAATTACCACGACGAAAGCTTTAAAACAAATTGCTAATGGCGTCTTCCCCAACTTCTTGACTAGTCCACTCAAAAATAACAGTCCAAAAACTAATCACATCACAAACAAATTCAAAAATCCCAACAAAC
Organism: Rehmannia glutinosa; assembly: GCA_016081115.2. Classification (NCBI taxonomy): domain Eukaryota; kingdom Viridiplantae; phylum Streptophyta; class Magnoliopsida; order Lamiales; family Orobanchaceae; genus Rehmannia; species Rehmannia glutinosa. The sequence goes on from CM071927.1 coordinate 5,022,166, forward strand.
AAAAAATCTATAAAAACCCAATCACAGTTTCACACATTTCAGCAAAAGAAAATCCAGAAACAAAAAAATGAAATTCACAAAAACCATCCCCCTTTTTCTCCTCCCTTTCCTCTTCCTCCAAACCCACGCAATCATCTTCAACATCCAAAACAACTGCCCCTACACCGTCTGGCCCGCCGCCGTCCCCGGCGGAGGCCGCCGCCTCGACCCCGGTCAGACCTGGACAATCGGCTTCCCCAACGGCCCCAAGCTCGCGAAAATCTGGGCGCGAACCAACTGCACCTTCGATTCGTCCGGCCGGGGCAGCTGCCTGTCCGGAGACTGCGACGGGCAGATCCGATGCCGATCGTACGGCGCCCCGCCCCACACCCTCGCCGAGTACGGGCTCAATAGCTTCGGCCACAAGGACTACTACGACATCTCGGTCATGGAAGGGTTCAACGTCCCGATCGAGTTCACGCCGACCACGAACGGGTGTACCCGACCCATCAGATGCGCGGCGGATATCGCCGGAGAGTGCCCCGACGGGCTGAGAACGCCCGGGGTTGCCATAACCCTTGCACGGTGTACAAAACGACGCAATATTGCTGTCACTCTGGGCCGTGCCGGCCCACGGATCTGTCACGCTTTTTCAAAAGCAGGTGTAGAGACGTGTTTACGTTTCCCGAGGATGATCCCACTAGCACTTTTACCTGCCCGCCTGGTACTAGTTATAGAGTTGTCTTCTGTCCTTAGAGATGCTACTTTTTTCTAAATTTGTATTCTATTTCGAATGATATGATAAGATGATATTTTATAAAAAATAAAAAGAATAAGAGATTTTGTACATCATATATGTATAATGATGTGCAATTGATTGTTGTCTAGTAATTATTTTGTATTTGTGCTTGTGTTATCTATATTTGATTTTTAGAATTTGCAGTATTTTCATTGGGAATTAGGTTAGTGTGTGTATGTTTAACACTTATGGAAGATGGGTTTTACAAAAACATCAATTTCGAAAATAATGTTTAACACGATGTTACAGAATAGGGAATGCCTTCAAAATGACAAATTACGTAAAAAAAAAATTACGTAAATTGAACTAACTATTACAACTGGTAAATAGAACTTCCGTGTTTCTAGTCGAGACGAATCTCTTTCCGCAAAGCAATTACGTCCCGACTAGTGCTCACTAAGACCACGTATTGCTTCCAAAGATGAAACGACTTATGTCTTCTGTAGAAGAAGACCACTAACACGAAGCACCTTCGAACTAAAAAGTCTTTGAAGACCCAGTTCTTTGGACATAGTGAAAAATGTAGAAAATAACTTTTGGAGGTGTATGAAATGCTATGAATTTTCTCGTAAAAATCTGCAATGCACAAAGAATGATTTTATGAAACCAATACCTCGCGGAGATAAAAAGGTAGTGGACATTAATCAAATTGTAACATCCTGGATGTTACACCCTACTACTCCATAATGCATACAAGTAGTGGCTCTTTTTTTTGATCACTACTGGTAGAGTTACTAACTCCAATAGTCACACGAATCTGACACCTACAATGTCCCGGATTCATTGGCTTCAACAGCCCAACGATCCACTCGAATACGCCAAGCCCATTTTCGAGTGGCAAAACTTTAGTGGACCTGACCGCCCAATAGGGATGGGCCGCCCGCCCCAGCCCACGCCGAGGTCCGGCCGGGGCCGGTATGCGCGCGCGTGCGTGCGTCGCGTGCCCACTTGTGATCATCCACTTGTGTTATAGTTTATACAACCAATAACACCTTCTAAGAAATAAACTAGGATAAACTATGATTTGTATTCCATGTGGGATAAGGCATAAGTCTTTCATCTCCCTTTAAATAATCTTTACATAATGCCCATTTATGCGACTACCTTCGTGTATTAATTTCTCACTCACCGAAATTCGGTTTGAGAAATAAAAATACTACGAACATCTACTCTAACGAGATTAATAATATATAATTTAATTCCTCCGCATTAAATATTTAGCCACCAAAATATTGGTCAAAGTCGAATTCGACACCACTTTATCAAAACCAAAATTTCCAACAATCCCCCACATGAGTGGAAATTAATGTATGCATGAATGCGGATTACACAAAACCAGTCCTCAAGAGACAATATTGCATTCTAAAGGTAGCTTATGGCTTTGAACCTTCCGTAGTCAATAATACCATCGGTACACCGGCAAACTTAGTGGACGCAACGCCAACTATTCCTCCACGGTGTATACCGAGTCAACAATATAACACAACACACTAAGGTCTCAACACCTTCTTTCTCACGTTTTGTGTCCGTTTCGCCATGGACACCACTTTGATTCATAAGTGTTACTTTGAAGCGACCGCACTTCTCACTTATATAGGTGATCTCCTATCCGAAAGTATCTCCGCCATACTCAACCTCAACGAGGTGTAGGAATCATTAAAAGTCAAATGACTTAGCCTCACCACAACTTTGCGGTGTTTCAACACTTGGTTTTGCTTTCTGGGATGGGTTATAACATTGTTTCCAAGTGTTACAACATAATCTTCATAGTTTAGTTTTCCCATCAACCAAGTTCTTGGGATCTCCAAATCATCATGGTTGGGTTACCACTATGATAGTTATTTTTACTTTGTGGACTTCAAGCCCATTCCCTCTAGCAATTTACCCAATTGATCTCGATTCATCCTTTTGTCAAAGGATCTGCCAAATTGTCTTTTGACTTTACGTAGTCAATTGACATCACACCATTTGAGATCAATTGTCCTAATCCAGATATTGTGTCTCCGACGAATATGTCTAGACTTACCGTTATACATATTGCTCGCGTGTCTTCCTATAGCCGCTTGGCTATCACAATCAATCATCACAGAAGCACAAAGCTTCCTCCAACATGGAATATCTTCCGGAAAGTTTCAAGCCACTGCTTCTTCACCAGCTTTATCCAAAGCTATAAACTCGCATTCCATGGTGGGCCGAGCTATACACGTTTGCTTTAGCGTGGACTTCCACGATACCGCACCACCTCCAATGGTGAATATGTATCCACTAGTTGAATAAGAATCTTTCGAATCGAGATCCAACTAGCATCACTATATCCTTCAAGTACAACCGGATATCTTGAGTAGTATTGCCCATAATCTAAGTATACTTTAAGTATTTTAACACCCTGGTTAACGCTTTCCAATGCTCATGGCTTGATTGCTCGTGAACCTACTCAACATATTTACTGAGGGTAGGCCAAGTCCGGACGTGTATAATTTGTGATGTACATCGATCGCTTATTATACGTGAGTATTCCATTTGAGCCACGTTGGTTCGGCTTTTATTAGCAACCAGATTATACTTAAATCAATGGGCGTCTTTGACGGTGAATCACAAAAGCATTGAATTTCTTGAGCACTTTCTCCATATAGTGGTATTGTGACAAGATAATTCCATTAGGAGTTCTCACGATTTTTATCCCAAGGATTACATCAAAGAAACCCCATATCCTTCATGTCAAAGTTCCTCTTTAACATTCTTTTTAGTCTCCATGATAGTATCATGACTACGCCCATGATTAACAAATCGATAATGCGTATAGACAAACTATGACAAATGCTTCGATGTCCCTTCGACATATACGCATTTATCACACTCGTTGATTTTAAATCCATTTGACAACATCGTATTGTCAAACTTAAGATGCCATTGTTTTGGAGCTTGTTTCATCCGCAAGGATCTTATTAACTTACACACCTTCTTTTCGACCGGTGCAACAAACCCTTCAGTTGTTCCATGTATATTTCAAAGATCTATCTCTCCATTCGAAACGCCGTCTTGACGTCCATCTCATGAATCTCTAGATTGTCAGCAAAAGCGAATCGCAAGAAGCACCCGATAGACGCAATCCTCGGCATCGAGAATAGGTGTCAAAGAAGTCATATCCTTCTTTTTGTTTAAAGCCTTTGCTACAAGCGTGCTTTATACTTATCAATAGTTCCATCTCGCTTTATACTTCTTCTTTAGGATCCATTTACATCCTAAATGTTTATGACCAAAGCAGGAGATCAACCAACTCCCAGTATGGTTCTCCGAGAATGGACTCGATTTCACTATTGATAGCTTCTTGCCGGAGCGAGCATCCGGGTATCGCTAGAGCCTCTTTAATCGAAGTTTGGCTCACCATCTAACATAAATGTTATGTAATCGTGCCCAAAAGACTTAGCCGCCTTAAACCTCTTACGCGTCTTGTTCTTCACTAATTGGTGTTGAACCACTTGCGCTTCGTGAGTTTTTTTATTAGTACTCACTTCTAATTTTTCTCTACAAGGGTAGACATCCTCAAAGAATACAAAGATTCCTCGATTCGATTATGGTACCTTTAGTCATTTCCTGGATTGCCCGACTTATGTATCATAAACCTATATGCACTACTTTGGTATGCATATCCCACAAAGACACAATCAACTCTTTGGTCCAATTTTAACTTGTTTTGGTTCGTATTGCTACCTTAGCCAAACACCCCCACACTTCAAGGTATTTATAAGAGAGAACTTACGATTTTTCGACAATTCGTAAGGTGTCTTATCTTTCCCTTTAAGTGGTATTTTATTCAATATGTGGTTGGTCGTTAAAAAACTTCCCCCACATATTCTCAGGGTAATCCGAAACTTATCAACATGGCATTCATCATCTCTTTTAGAGTCCGGTTTTGTGTTCAAGAACACATTGAGAGATCGTAGTGAATATGGTGTTTTGTTGTTTGATGAATTATGCCCGATTGGGTACATAGTTCTTCAAATGGTGCAACATATTCGCCACCTCTATCACTCCGAATTATTTTAATCCTACGCTGAGTTGATTTTCAACTTCATTTTTATAATTCTTAAAAGCCTCTAATGCTTCATCTTTGCTTCTTAACAAGTATAATTAGCAAAATCTTGTGCAATCATCAATAAATGTGATGAAATATTTTTACCACCTTTAGTTTGACGAATTTTAGATCACACACATCACGTGTATCAACTCTAAAGGTGAAGTGCTCCTTTCAACCGAATGAAACGGTAATTTAGCCATTTTAGCTTCAACACAAACTTCACATTTTCTTTGTGAGTTTACTTCGTAAATTAATCAATTCTAAATTTACCAACCTTTTTATAGCATTGATTTACATGTCCTAATCTAATATGCCATAAATTAGAGCACTCAAAGAATATAAAATGTAAGATTCATTCTTATTCATATTCTCGCCAAAACGGCGTACAATCATTACATTCATTTTGAACAAATCCTTTGTCTAGATAACCCATACCAAGGAATCTGTCCAAATTTGCTAAGACAAACTTTTCAAACTCAAAAACTAGTCTAAACCCATGGTTGACCAAGAAATAACCCGAAACCGATTTTTGCGGATGTCCTGGGACATGCAAAGACATCCTTCACCTTCAACTCCTTTCCCGAAGTCGCTTTAGACCACCGTTCCAACGCCAAAGAACATCGAAGAGGCGTGATTCCCCATATGGAGCTTCCTTCCTGGTCGATGGGATGTAAGAAGAATGCATCCTTATCGTAACGTATACGGCAAGTGGCACCTAGATCCACAAACCATTCTTTTCGGTTATCCACCAAATCGCTTCAAACACCACCGCCATGTCAACTTCGCGCTCCTTTCTTCAACCACATTGGCATTGGATCGCGGTTTGGCTTTCTTTTTCTCTTTGGGCCGACGGAAGTCCTTTGCCATATGGTTCGGTTTGCCACGATTGTAGCAAGCTCCTCGAATTTTCCACTGCCGGTTTCTTCTTTATCGTTAGGCCTTTTCTTGAGTTACTTGATGAGCCGTACTCCATCAAGTCCTTTTGACTCCATAGGGACAAGCTTGGACTTAGAGTCAATCCTCCTATCTGTCTTCCTCAATTCCGAGTTTGACAATCGATCCTCTAGTCCCCATCTCCTTTCGCTTATGTTTGAGATAATTCTTGAAATCCCTCCAACTCAGGGCAATTTCTCAATCAAGGCGCCACTTGGAATGCTTCCTGCAAAGCCATTCCCTCGGCAGATTTCATGTAGGATCAACTCGAACTTCAACTTGTTCCATCACGGTTTTAGAATCAACCATCACAAATCCAAGAACTTACCGACAACAAATTTCTTTGGCCAAAGATCCCGGTTTTGATTTTCTTCTCCAAAGAATCCCACAATTCTTTGGAGGATTTCACATGACAAGACAATACACACCGTTTGAAAGTGCATCACTAAGTCCGTTTAGGTCATAGTTACGGCACAGAAATCACCCCCCCATGCATCAAACGCAGTTTTTTCAAAGATTCGTTCATTTTCGGAACAACGGAGCGTCCTCGGTTAGATATTTCGCACTTGCACTCGGAGTAGTCGGGTAAAACAACATTTTTTGCTGCCACCTTTTGAAGTCGAAACCCATGAATTTTTCGGGTTTCTCGGCGGGGAGGGATGATTGGGGTTCGCTGAGCTTGCCATCGTGAAGACGTAATTGCTTACGATTGTTTAACACAATGTTACGTGAGAATAGGAATGCCTTCAAAATGGCAAATTACGTAAATGAAAATTACGTAAATTGAACTAACTATTACAACGTAAATATAACTTCCGTAGTTTAGTCGAGACGCATCTCTTTCCGCAAAGCAATTACGCCCCGCTAGTGCTCACGGTTTGACGTATTGCTTCCAAAGATGAAATGGCTTACGTCTTACGTAGTAGCACCACTAATACTGTAAGCACCTTCGAACTAGAAAAGTCTTTGAAGACATTCTTTGGACTTAGTGCGAGAATGTAGAAAATAACTTTTGGAGGTGTATGAAATGCTATGAATTTTACGTAGGTAAAATCTGCAATGCACAACAATGATTTTATAAACCAACACTGCCAGGAGATAAAAAAGGTAGTGGGCATTAATCCAATTGTAACATCCCGGATGTTACACCCCACTACTCCATAATGCATAAGTAGTGGGCTCTTTTCACCGATCACTACTATAGAGTTACTAACTCCAACAATGTCACACCTAACCGACACCTACAATGTCCGATTCATTTAAGGCTTCAACAGCTCAACAATACTCAAATCGGGCCAAGCCCATTTTCGAGTGGCAAAACTTTAGTGGACCTGGATGCAATAGGCCGGGCCGCACCGCCCATCCCCAGGCCCATGCCCAAGCCCAAGCCCAGCCCAGGCCAAGGGCCGGCCGGGCGGCAGGGCCGCGCGCGCGCGTGTGGCCTCATTGTGGTCATCCACTATTTTATAGTTTATACAACAAATAACACCTTCTAGTAAATAAACTAGGATAAACTATGATTTTTATTCCATGTGATAAGGCATAAGTCTTTCATCTCCCTTTAAATAATCTTTACATAATGCCCATTTATGCGCTACCTTTCAGTATTAATTTCTCACCACCGAAATTCGGTTTTGAGAAATAAAATATACTACTAACATCTACTCGAACGTAGATTAATAATATATAATTTAATTCCTCCATAATTAAATATTTAGCCACCGAAAAATTGGTCAAAATCGGTCGACACCCACTTTATCAAAACCAAAATTTCCAACAAATAACTAATTTAGTTATTTGTTAATTTACAAAGAATAACGATTACTAGTACATATCGGTGGCAGTAGAAAATTGGTTCTTAGGCACAACATATATTGGCCTCGATGTACTTAAGACAATACGACACAACATATATTGGCTTCGATAATGCATGGAGCGAATGCATTTTCAAGTCTTGATGACACGTGTCGTTGGGACCTTTAATCCGTTATTCATCGAACGACCCTCAAATGCCCCACTTTCAAATATGTAGGTAGCATGTGGAAAAGACGAAAAAGTTTTAAAATTTATCTATATATTTTAATGTTTTTGTCCGTGCATTTGAGGAGGTTGTGAACGACAACAATTGGAAGATCAAAATTTTATTTTATATAACAATAAAATTAAGAATATAATTGTAAGGAAATATGTTTAGTATTGATGATGAAAATATAATGCATTAGCTATAATGTTTAAGTTATAAAAGTACAACAATATGTTGGGAGCAACCAAGAGGTAGAAGCCAAAGATTCGTAGATGCATCAAGCTAGTCAAAGAAGAATTGCTATACGAAAATTTCTACGGTCCCATCTCTTCTTCTCGGTGGACCCGATGGAAAGTCGGGAGTATTTCATCGGGGAGGATGGGATGAGACCGTGTAAATTTCGTGTAGTTAAGGGCTTGATTAGAAAAAAAAATTATTTTGGGGGTAATGTAGAAAAACGCGCATAATTTGACAAGCATATTAAATTTCCCCGAAAAAAATATTGTTAAGGTATTTCTCCTATAATAGTGTAAGGGAATTAAGGTTGTGATTGCTTGTGACCAAACAATTTCTAGAATTTTCATGTTTGATCGAAAAATTTGTAGGATGTGTGGTTGCTTGTGGAAAAATGAATAATTTTCTTCAGAAAATCTCAATTTTCTCCAAAAATTAACTCACTTTTCTCTTCTTTTTTTCACATTTCTCAATACCCAATCATAATATTTATTTCTCTCCCTTGTTCTATTCATATAATGAAATTCGGTAATTTCTTTAATTTGTTAACATTCTCATTATTTTTCTCTTATTCTTGATAACATAAAGTATAAAATGAGATCTATGAAGCCTATTTTTGGTTCAATTTTTTTATTTATTATTCAATTATTTTGCATTATATTTTATACTATTATTTTCACAAAAATTTTCACATAGAATCAACATCTCTAAAATATTCACCATCACATAAATACAAATATTTTTTTTTCTACACATCCAACTTTCATTTTTTTGAAAAAATATCACAACTATTCACATAATAAAAATGGACAAAATTAAAGGACAAACAATCACAACCTTAAATTTCCTATTTTTCTTTTTTTTTTTTTCCCTATTACACTCGCATTGGATTGAATAACACGTTTATGCATTAAAAGAATCAACAACGTATATTTATCATTATGCATGTGTCATTTACCCAACAATGTATAGTAGGAAATGTGAAATTGTTGCTTAGATATATTCAATTATCTATTTCATCTAATATTCCACTCATATAGATGGACGCACATATACAAGATGATGTCATAATTGTAATGTGACATCTATTTAATAAATTGGAACACCAAATGAAATAAAGAATAAAGAATGACTTAAAAAATGAAATAAATAATGAAGTTGAAGATTTGGAATGAAATTAATGGCATTATTAGATTTACTACTATGCCCATTGAATGATTTACCCTGAGCGATGTATGGAGATTATTTGTAATGTCAAATCTTATACTCAGTGCGAAGATCATATTCGAGAAGAAGTCTTATTCTGAAATGCACGATAAAAAATAATATTGTGGCAACCTTTTCTACAATATAAATTTATTGTGGCTATCATCTTTTAATTTTTGCATTTATATCGCGATAATTTGCTTCACGATATAAATTATGTCGTGGTTGTTGGGTAAAATATTTGTGAGGTTTTTGTTTAGGAAAATGGCTAAGAGTATAGTGTATAAAGGCTAAAGTCGAAGCCCGAATTAGATTCAGCCTCCGCAGTCAAATACGCCCGTATACAAAGTGCTTACGATTTCGGCGTTCGTCTCTAAGATACAACGACTTACGATTCGGTTTAGCAAAGACTTGCAAAACCTAATCACAACGAACAAGAAGTGTTTTTGATTTTCAAGCTTTTGAAGGAGGAAGAATGTCAATATGCTCGATTATGCAAATGACCTAAGTTATTATCTTAAGATTTTCGTGTTAATATTCATCTCAGGGGCTTCTATAATATAGGCAAGCAAGTGCCGCATTTTTGAAAATCGCGTCTTTTGCTCGAAAAGACACATTTTGACCGACAGACGCACTTGCTCAGGGCGCGCGACGACCAGACGCGCACGGCCGTGCGCCTTCGCTTATTGACCGGTGCTCCAACGTTCGAGCCAAGACGACGACGACGCCGACGGGCCGTGCGCCGCCCATGCGTGTAGGCACAAAACTTCGGCAGGACGCACGACCCGACGCCCGGGTCCGAACGTTCTCAGTTGGAAAATCATTTAATTAATTACTAAAATTAATTAAATCCATTTATTAATAAAATATTTAATTTTAAAGGTTTTTGGTCCAAAAGAATAAGGGCCTTGAAGTCCAAAGCCCACGACCCGGCCACCGGGCGCGCGTGCGTGTGTGCTTTGAACCAAACCCACAAGCATGTAGGTCCTCACTCCTTTAAAAACTTAATTGGGTGCCCCCAAGGGCCCAAACTCATTTTTCCAACTAGGGATGTATTAAGTGTGCAAACTTATCCTAATTTTCCTATGTGGGATGGAGCATCTCTCCTTCCCCACATTTTCCATTTTCTATACCATTTATTTGTATTAAGTGGCTAACTTCTAGCATTAATTTCTCAATTCACCCGGAATCGATTTTGAGAAATTCTAAATGCTATTCTCGTCTACTCTCTTAGTAGAATTTTAACAAATAATTTAATTCCATTTTTAACTAATGGAAATCACTTAATTATTTGGTCAAAATCGGATCAACACCCCATTTATCAAAGACCAAATTCCAACAGTGGCAACATGTTCCACGATATATATTTACATCGTGGCTATCATATTTCAATTATTTTCATGGCGATAAGGGAAAAAAGAGAAGAAAAAAATTATTGTTTGTAATGTTTAAAATAATGACCAAAAAAAAAATAATGGTAGTTTAGTAAAAAAACACACAAAATGGGTAGAACTAGAAATTAGTGTACTTTATCTTAGGTGTCACAGGAGAAGTTTGTCTATTCAAACAGGTCACTTTTAGATATTTCCACTAAAGAATAGTCATTGATATTAGTTCTAGGCTCATCTCCCAATTGGGTCAATTAGGCCCATGCCCAGGTTTTAAGTGGGCTGGGCCAACCTAGTTGAATAAAATTTTAAAACTATGGACCCAACTCGACTCACTAGTCCAATTCTAGTGGGTTGGTCCTAGGCCTGGGCTAGGCGAGCTAGGCCAATGAGCTCTTTTCTTTGTTAAATGATTGACTTGTCTAGTTGTCTATATAGATGGGCGAATCTGATAATTCTTGAATTATAAAGGGGGCCATTGTCATGAACACAAAATTAAAGGAGCTCAAATGCAAAGCCCTGAGATCTTCATGAAACGACGCCGCCTTAAAGGCCCATATTATACTATTTATTATACATCTGCAAACACTTTTGTTATTGTAATGCACTAGTATTCCACCCGCCGCGATACACTGAAATGTGTACAAAAAGAAACGACAATTTAAATTTTTAGAGATAATAAATAAAATTTAACTAAATATTAAAACATGAATTCAAATAAATATGGATTAAAGAATAGAACAATAAATCATAAGGGCATTAGGGGCACATCAAAATTAATTAGATAAAAGAAATACATACAGTAAGAAAAAAAATTATATAAGAGAGGTAATATTTGAACATAAAATTAAAAAGGGTAAACAACATTGCAACCAAATTAAGTAAAAATCATCTTAAATTTTAGTGATTGTTGAATGTCTTATTTCAATAAACAACTAAAAAATAAAATACGGATAAACAATAATTTGTATTGGTTATATTACGAAACAATTAATGATAAACAAACTCAGTCGTTTCTGATATCATAAAAAGGAACAATTGTTGTCAATTGAAATGTGCTTTTTGTGGAACCTTGAAACTAAATCATTGAGACAATCAATTATGTGAATCATCATTTCTGCAGATTGCAGAATAAAATATGAACATTAACAAACTGTTTTTAAAAAGGATTAAAAGATATCCCAAATGATTTTATTCATGATAATGTCATGACATTGTCCCATTTACGTTCCAAGTAACATAAATTAATATACCTCATTTCAATTAATCATGATAATTATGCAATATTAAATATAATTGTTCATTTCAATTAAATGACGAATAGTTCTCATTCAACAATATAATAATTTGCCCCCAAAAGAAAATACCACAATTTCAAATTGCCCACCACATATAGGTCATATGACTAAAAAACCATTTAAATTTCTAAATCTTATAAATCACTATTTGGCCCCCTTATAAAGCCCAATCTAAATAACCAATGGGCTGATTATAAAGCCCAATCTAAATAAATACCGTAATTTCAAATTGGCCCACCACATATAGGCCATATCACTAAAAAAACCATTTAAATTTCTAAATCTTATAAATCACTGTTTGGGCCCCTTATAAAGCCCAATCTAAATAACCAATGGGCTGCTTATAAAGCCCAATCTAAATAAGCAAGTGATTTAAAAGAAAACTTATATCAGTGAATAGATGGTATGCACCGATATTAGGGATAGAGTTGACAAAATTTATTTTGAAGAAAACCCCTCTCTGGAAACTTCTGTTTCTCTCAAAATTAACATCAAGTACTCGTTTAAGTTATTATTTCCAAAATCCGATCCCCCGATCCAAAATTTTGTGTTAATTTTATCTGAATATTCAATCTTTTTTTTTATGTTTTTATATATTTATTTTTGCTCTGTTATATCTTAAACTCAATGTTTGGTTAATATATGATTTTTTTTAATGGATTGAACTAACATTTTATTTCAGATCTGACTTTCTTTTGATTTTTTTTCCTCAGAGATTATTTTTCTTGATAGGAAGAGGAAGATATTTAGACTAAGAAATAAAAGAGAGCTTTGGTGGAATATTATTCTCAAACAAAATTGGTCTGTTACAAAATGAGCAAGGTACCCCTATTTATACTAAGATAACTTCATAACCAATGACTATGATTTATTTGATCTAAAGGCTATAATTTATCCACTAGAATTATCTTCTAAAATATCTAGCAACCTATAAACTTCTACGAGCTTTCTTCAACTAATATTTAATTAATATATTTCTATATGAATTCTAGAACTTAGGGCATTTGGGCTTGGACTCATATTTTATCTTTTAACTAAAAACTATATTTTCAATCCCAATAATATTTGGACTCAAATGAAGTTTATATTCCAGCAAAAATCACAAGAATAAGTCAATATGATCATATTCATATAAACCAATATGGCCAACAACAAAATTCATATATGTTGACATGATCACGATTATATATGCCAACAAAAAAATCTCATATAAGTTTTACAAAGACAACAAAATATCAATATACTTGTTTTTTCTCTCATATGTGTATATTTGAGTATGATTTGAGTTATTTTATTGTTAGTTTCATAAATTTTTGATTGTACATAGTTCACATTACTCCGAGGTGCTTTTATTGGTGTAGATTGATGATTTGGAGTTTTTTTGTGAATTTTGGGCTATGGTTTCATGTCAAAACATACCCGGGGTTTGGATGCAAAAACACTCAAAATCTCAAGCTAAACGCTGCGTCATTTCGGCCTTTTCACCAAACACGGGCGGGGTGTGCTTTTTAAACACGGCCATGCTTTTTAGAAGTCAAAAACGAGCAATTTTTCGACCTCGACGTACCAAACACGGCCAGTGTTCGGGAAAATCCAAAAACACGGCTGCCCATGCTTTAAAAGCGGGCGTGTTTTTCGTCCGGTCTGGATGTTCTTTTTGGCGGAAATTATGGAAGCTTTCCTTTTTGCTTTTTGACAACCTTTGAGCAACTTTTACATCTCATTTTGCTGCACCAAACTCTATTATTCCCTCAATTGTCATGTGGACACAATGATTCAACCAACTCAACCAATGGAAGTGGAGTATTGTCATGTGAATACAATGATTCAACCAACTCAACCATGAATGTGCACATAATGATTCAACCAACAACCATTTGTTAGCATTATTGATGTGTTCTTTCACAAAGATGGTGCCTATAAAAGCCAAGAGTTTGAGTTGGGAAAGAAAGAATTCATGTAGTATTCATTCATTCATAGAGAGATTCATTGTATATTCATTGTTCATTTTCTAAGTTCCAAAGCAAATTGTATTGAGAGGATAAAAGAGAGGTAGAGTTGGAAGTTGAAGAGCAATAGAGAAGAAGGCTTGGAGTTCAATATCATTGCAATCAACCAAGGAGGAAGTCTTGAATTGGTCCTGAATAAGAGCTAAGTACACAATGTTCATTTTATTCAAATCTTCTTGTATAGTTTACTCTTTTGTCAAAGCCATGTGTAGCTAAATTTCTAAGTGTTTGAATGTAATGAACTCTAGAATGAATTTGTGATTTTTGGACTGAATGTTTTTAATAAAATTCTCATGTCTTGTGTGATTCACTTATATCATGCTTATTTCATTCGAGTTAATATTTCCGGGATATTATTTTGATTTCTATTCTTCATCGGGTAATCGAGAGATTTATGGTGAAAAAGAACTTGATAAGTGAAAAGAGTTGCATGCAATCCTAGATATACGACGACATAAATCTTCTGGATTAGGGTCAAACCTAATATGGGAATTCACAAATCGTTATAATGCAATCTTGGGGGTTTTAACTAGAAAGAGATTTCAGTTAATCAACTTGAGATTAAGAGTTTCTCACCTTGAGAAAGGGTTTAACTTAAATCGAATTTCTACGGTCCATATAACATGAGATTTTATTAAAAGAGATTGGTTTTTGCTAAGGGCTTATGGTTGTATTTTTATTTTGTTGAATCACAAAACATTCTAGAGGGATTTACATTCAAACACATTTCTAGCTCTTGATTTCTTAATCCTATAATCTACTTTTATTTGATTTATTGTAATTTGCAATTATTTTTAAATTCTTTATTTTTCATTTTTAAACCATCAAAACTCAAAAATTGCTAGATTAGATAACAAAAATATGGTAATTATTAGTACTTACAATCCTCGTGGGAATGACACTCGGTACTCAATAATCTATACTATAAAACGATAGGTGCACTTGCCTATGGTTTTCTAGAGTAGCTTTTGAGCCATCAATTATATTATGAGATAATCATGAGAATCTTCAACATTAGTCAAACCAATGACCGTAAAAACACTTGGGGTTATAAATCGATAAAAAAAAAAGTGGAAAACGATAATTCTCGCAAATACATAATGATGTGTTGTTATCGAAAAAATAAAATATGTTTTTATCTAGATTTTCACACACATACATATAAATTATAATGGTAGCGAGATTATAAATAAAAATATAAACCCATTTGTGATATTAGATAGAGGAGAAACGATGTCGAATACAATAGATTCGTCATAGAACTTTGACCCTATGTTAGAAAAATATAAAGTATATTTATAGTACGTTTGTATCACACAATGGAAAAATGAATTACAAATTACGAACATCAACAAAAATTTGTAATAAACGAAATTACATAAGGACAATATAAAATTGGCACAATCGTGTGTTGAACACACTAACCTTAAAATAGATTCGTCCCTATTCGGATGTTTGTTTTCCAGGATAAGACGGAAAAATCGGATTACCTCAATTCCGTGCGAATCAAGACTATGTTTGGAAATCACCACCAAAATGAAATTGGAAGCCAAATAATACAAGAGCAATATGCAAAAAACTTTTGTTATGCAAGTGTAGGAGTTGAGTTGTGTAGATTGTGAAAACCATGGACCTCCTTTTTATAGGCTTCAAGATCAAGCCACGTTAACTCCCCACTACCCCAGGACTTGGGGCATTCACTTCCCACTCTTCCATGACTTGGGAGTTTCAAGTGCCATCACTCTCCCACTACTCCATGAGTTGGGAGTTTCAAGTGTCATCACTCTCCCACTACTCTACGAGTTGGGAGTTTTAGGTGTTACAAAATTAAACACCATTGGAGTTAAAGAAAATTATGCCAAAAGCACAATTTCCGATCAAGTTTTCCAACAATCCCCCACATGAATGGAAATCAAGATACAAAGATTTGGTGATAAAATCCAAAATTGAACCCCGCATAGGATATGTAGGTGTTACTCTTTGAACCTTCCCTTGTGAAAATATATTTACTTTACTAGTTGATCGAGAGACGCGATGTCTTTGAACTCATTACGCCTTTTGTGTAAACGATGATATATCTCACACGGGATTCTTCCTAACATACTTGATTCTCATTGTTATGTTCATTCATGGCCCTGAACATATGCCTAGTTAACAAAGAGGTTCTAAGAATTGAGCCTCACACAATTCTCTTCTGCGGCCCCACTTCTCTCTTACATAGGTGATTCTTCTTTAAGAGTAGCCCACACTACCTGGGCCGCTTACCAACGCACAAGAATCATTAAAAGCCAAATGCTTATCCTCTTCTTCCACGGGCTTCACTGTCAAGGAATGGACAAGGAAAAAATCCCCCACAGTGATCCTAGAGTCTTTTTACAATTAAGTTGTCCCATTGAACTTAGATCTTGGGATCTCCAGTCAACTAGGCTGGGTTACCATTGTATCAACTCATTTTTCCAGAGGCTTAAGTCCCATTCCTCTTGATGATTTCGCAACTAACTCTCAATTTAACCCTTTGGTTAACAGATCCGCTAAATTATCTTTTGACTTCACATAGTCAATAGAGATAACACCATTTGAGAGTAGTTGTCTAATGGTATTGTTTCTACGACGTATGTGTCTAGACTTACCATTATACATATTGCTCTGTGCCCTGCCAATCGCTGATTGACTATCACAATGTATACAAATTGTTGGCACATGCTTTGGCCATTTTGGAATATCTTCTAAGAAGTTCCGGAGCCATTCAGCTTCTTCTCCACACTTGTCTAAAGCTATAAATTCAGACTTCATTGTGGATCTAGCTATAACCATCTGTTTAGAAAATTTCCACGATATGGTTGCACCTCTTAAAGTGAATACAAATTCACTTGTAGACTTATAGTCTTTAATATCATATATCCAATTAGCATCGCTGTATCATTCAATAACATCAGTATATCTTGTATAGTGCAGTCCAAAATCACAAGTGTATCTTAAATACCTAAGTATTCTCAGTATACCTTTCCAAAGTGTTCATGACCGGATTACTCGTGTATCCGCTAATTTACTCACCGCATAAGCAATGTCCGTCTTGTACAACTCATTAAGTACATCGGACTTTCTATGTCTCGTGAGTATTCCAATCGAGACACAACCTCACCTCTATTCTTCGATATATGTTGACTCGTGTCTATAGGAGTTCTAGCTAAGACGTGTCATCCTTACTAAATTTTTCTAGAATCTTATCTACATAATGTGACCGATCAAGTGCCACCCATTTGAAGTCTAGAAATTTTTATTCCGAGGATCATGTCACTAAACCCATATCTTTCATGTCAAACCTCGAGTTCAACATATCTTTCGTGGATTTAATTATTTTATCATTACTTCCAATGATAAGCATGTCGTCTACATAAAGACACAAAATGACATAGCCATTTTCGATGTCTTTAACATAAACACATTTATCACATTCATTGATCCACGCTCTTTCATGGCATTATCAAATTTTTCATGCCATTGTTTTGGTCTGTTTCAAGCCATAAAATGACTTGACCAGTTTTACAAACCTTGTTCTCTTGCCCAGTGCGAGAAATCCTTCAAAGTTGTTCTATGTAAATCTCCTCTTCTAAATCTCCATTTTAAAAGCGCTTTTTACATCCATTTGATGTACTTCAAGATTTCGCAAGCGGCAATTGCAAGTACCAATCTAATGGAGGTTATTCTCGTAATTGGAGAATATGTATCAAAGTAATCAATGCCCTCTTTTGTCTCAGAACCTTTAATTACAAGTCTAGCCTTGTACTTATCAATTGTTCCATCCGCCTTCATTTTCTTCTTGAAAATCCATTTATAACCTAGTGGTTTACTTCCTCAAGAAGATCTACTAGTTCCTAGGTATGGCTTTGCAAGATGGAATCAATTTCACATGGTCTCTTTCCATAATGGTCCTTTAGAAGAAGTTATAGCTTCTTCAGAGCTTTGAGGTTCACTTTTTCAAAGATGTAGGTTAGAAAATCAACCAAAAGATTTTTCTATCCTAGCTCATTTGTTGCGTCTAAGTTCTACCTCTTCTTTTTATTTCCTTGCTCTTGTTCTATCAATCATGTATCCGTTTTGAAGAGCTTGTTTCTTCTCTCTCGATCTGCGCATGGAAATACATTTTCAAAGAACGAGGCATTTCTCGATTCAATTATTGTGTTCTTGTGTATATCTTCAACTTTAGATTCATGCACAAGAAACCGATAAATAAGATCTTTATTATGTGCATATCCAATAAATATGCAATCAACGGTTTTGGGACCTACCTTCACCTTATTTGGTGTAGGTATAACAACCTTAGCAAGACACCCCTACACTCGTAAATATTTGTAGGATGGCATTCTTCCATGCCGTAGATCGTAAGGATTTTTATCTAATTTCTTACGGGTACCTTATTTAAAAGGTAATTAGTCACAAGACATGCCTTTCCCCACATGTTTTGAGGCAAGCGAACTTAATAACATGGCATTCATCATTTCTTTAAGTGTACGGTTTTTCCGTTCGCAATGCCATTCTCGTTGAGGTGAATAAGGTGTTGTTGTTTCGTGTCTAATTCCGTGTTGGGCACATAATTCAAAAATGGTGATTCATATTCACCTCCACGATCACTTCTTAATACCTTAATTTTCTTATTGAGTTGATTCTCAACTTCATTTTTATAGAGAATAAATTTCTCTATAGTTTCATCTTTACTTTTAAGAAGATACACATAACAAAACTTTGTGTTATCATATATAAAAATAGTGAAGTACTTGTTGCCACCACATGTTTGTGTCGATTTTAAATCACATACATCGGTGTAAATTAAATCAAATGGTTCATTATTTCTTTCAATATTTTTAAATGATGTCCTTGTTAACTTTGCCTCAACACAAGTTTCATACTTGTGTTTGGAATCAATATGGAATGTTGGTATATAATTCAAGTTAATTAATTTACATAGAGCATCATAATTAACATGTCATAGTCTACCATGTCACAAATTGGAAGACTCAAGCAAGTAAATGTGTGTTATTCATTTCATTGATTTTTGGTTTAACAACCATTACATTGAGCTTAAACAACCCATCGAAGCATAACCATTGCCTACAAACATCCCATTTTTCATCAATGTTACAACCCCGACTCAAAAACAATGCGAAAATCATGCTTCTCTAAAAGCAAACCGCATACACCGATTTTTTTCGAATATCCGCACATACAACACATTGTTCAGAGTCAGTTCCTTCCCGGACTTCATCTTCAGAACCACTTTTCCTTTCCCTTTGACCTCAGAGGTAGTTGAATTCTCCATATATAGCTTCTCGCTGTCTTCAGCTGGCTCAAAGGAATTAAACATTTCTTTGATAGAACACACGTGTCTAGTAGCACCAGAGTCAATCCACCACTGTTTGGGGTTTGAACCCACCAAGTTCACTTCGAGACCACCGCAACCAGGTTCATATCCGACACCTCTTGAGAAATTTCCTCAACCATGTTAGTCTCTCTCTGTTCCTTTTTCGTTTCTTGCAGTCAGAAGCCTTGTGACCCTTCCCGCCACAATTAAAGCATTTTCCTTCGAACTTCTTCTTGGAAATGCCTCATTTGGGTCCCAACTTAACCCCTTTTCCCGCGGGTCCGTTTGTTCTTGCCTTTGGAACTTTGCTCATGTTCAATAACATTGGCTTTAGCCACCTCAGGATGAACCACTTCTTCGGAACTTTTGTTGTCTTCTTCAATGCGAAGTCTAACAACAAGTTCTTCAAGTTCATTTCCTTTCGCTTATGTTTCAAATAGTTCTTGAAGTCTCTCCCAGTGGGTGGAAATTTCTCAATGATTGCGGCCATTTGGAAAGTCTCACTAAGAACCATTTTCTCGGCATGAATATCATGTATGATCACCTGAAGCTCTTGTACTTGACTAATAACCGTTTTGAGTCCACCATTTTATAATCCAAGAAGCGACCTACGATGAATTTTTTTCGCACCCGCATCCCTGGTCTTATACTTATGGTCCAAAGACTCCCACAATTCCTTTGCGGTTTTCTTAGAGCTATACACGTTGTAAAGCGAATCACGCAAGGCCACTCATGACATAATTTCTACATAAGAAATCAACATGATTCCAAGCATCCAAAGCGTTAACCGCTTGTGCATCGCCTCATCCTCACTAAGTCGTGGAGGATCTTCTCGTCAAGAACCACACCAAGTTCAAGGTGGTCAAGTAGAAGAGCATCTTCTCCGCCACCCGCTAAAATTCAATCCGTTAAATTTTTCCGGTTTATCGCCATAATTAACGGTACATTAAACGTGGGATTGATACAAAAGTCGGAGTTGGTGCCACAGGCTAGACCCACCATTGTTTGAATCATATGCCATTTTAAAACAAATAACAAAAGAAGTTTAATACTTCAATTTATCGGAATAAAACCGATAATGACAAATTTAATAAGAATTTGTTCAAATCCAAATGTTGAATCTCCTTTTTCTCCAAATTGCACAGGTGTTATTACTTAGTCCAACTCAATCAAGACAACAACCAAAAGTTAGTATTAAAAAAAGAATTATAGATTGCAATCATGCGATTTTGAGAGTACATTTGATACAATTTTTTTTTTAAAGATTGAAATGATTATACAATGAATTCAAGAATCACATATGCGAGAATTAAACAAAACTGAATATATAAAAGGGTTATCATTCTCAAAAAAAAAATATATAAAAGGGTTATTGATTTTTTAGTATCTGACCTATAAGAACTTTGCTGGTTTGGTACCTGACATTTCCGAGTTACTAATTTAGTACCCATACTTCACATTTTTTATAAATTGGTACCTATTCACTTTTAATAACGAAAATACCCCCAAGAAACATAAGTTATACTTAAAACAAATATTTGAATATACTTATTTAAATTATAAAATTAATTAAAATTTAATTAATTTAATTAATAAAAAATAAAAAGAAGTTTCTAAAAATATTAAAGAATTTTTGAAAAAATAAATTTAATTACATTAAATTAGTAAATTAATAAACATAAATTAAAATTTAATTAATCAAAAAGAAAAAAGTTTTTGTCGTGGATCGCCAGCTCCACGCCAACATGCTACTGACGTTTAGGTAACGCGTTAGTTTAGTTAAGTAATTTCAATAATTAAAAGAAAATTAAATAATTTAAAAATTAAAATTCAGATAGTAAATAAGAATATTATAGCAATTTTTTATTAATATATTAATTTTAATTAGTTTTTAATCAAATTAAAAAAATTAACTAATATATTTAATTTTTTACAATTAGGAATTTAATAATTTAATTTAAACAATAGTAAGTTATTTCTTAATAAATTTATTTTTAAAATTTAATAATTCTAATTAAAACACAACTTTTTAAGAAAAAATAAAAAAAAATCTTGGGGGCATTTTCGTCTTTAAAAGTTAATAGGTACCAATTTATAAAAAAATGTGAAGTATGAGTACTAAATTGGTAACTCCGAAATGTCAGGTACCAAACCAGCAAAGTGTCTATATTTCAGGTACTAAAAAATCAATAACCCTATATAAAATGACATTGCCAATATAAATACTACTAGAAATTTCAAACAACAACTGAATAGTGTCGATTTTTTCTTTCAAGTTGGTAATTGAGTGATTACAAGAATTCTGACTAAATTGAGGAAAAATGATTATTAAGCTAAGACAATATTTCAACAGAAACAGGTAATAGCTTAATGCTATGCAAAATTAGAAGTTTGTTATACTAGAAAAAGAATCTGTTTTAAGTTTTCTGGAAAAATATAAAGTATATTTCTAGTACAGTTTGCATTACACAATGGAAAAAGGAATTACAAATTACAGAACATCAACAAAAATTTGTAATAAACGAAATTACATAAGCACAATATAAAATTGGCCCGAATCGTGTGTTGAACACACTATCCTTAAAACATATTCGTCCCCATATTATGGACGCGTGTTTCCCGAGGATAAGAGGGAAAATCGGATTACCTCAATTCCGTGACGAATCAAGACTATGCTTGAAATCACCACCAAAATGCAATTGGAAGCCAAAGAATACAAGAGCAATATGCAAGAACTTTTGTTATGCAAGTGTAGTAGTTGAGTTGTGTGGATTGTGAAAACCATGGACATGTAAGTCCAAGCGGCTACGATAATCTAGAGGGGGGGTGAATAGATTATCTCCATCTTTTCGATTTTACCCTCTTTTTCGAACCGAATGTTCAAAGATAATAATAAAGGTGCGGAATGTAAACAACACACGTCGATTTATAGAGGTTCAACCCACCTAGGGCCTAATCCTCTACCACCCCAAAGATATTCGGGCTGGATTTCAAAAAGAAAAAGAATTTTATTAATTACCAAAATTAATACAAACTCAACTTACAACACCTTGAAGAGCACCACACTCTTCTTCAACACCACCTTTGGAGATTACCACAACCTCCATTTGAAGATTACCACAATCTTCCTTCAACGGCACCTTTGAAGATCACCACAATCTTCAATCTTGAAGAATACCAAATTCTTCAACACCTCAAGAGCACCACACTCTTGAAACACCTATCACCTAGACCACCCAGTGTATTCTTACCACAAGAATACTCACAGGATGTCTTGTGTTGAATGATGACCAAAAATCAAGATTACAACTCAATAATGAATATTACAAGATGAGTGCAAAGTGTAATAAAGAAAAGCATAGACCTCAAGGATGTGAAAGTGATAAGCTAGGCAAAATTACAACAAGAATAATGACAATGAAGAACAAGTGTTTGTTTGAAGTGTATCTTGTTGTGTTGTATCTCAATTGTTGTTTTGGTTGCTCCAAAACTTCCTCTATTTATAGGAGATGATTGATCAAGCATAGACTACTCTTGGGGATTGAAAATCTACGAAAAAATACAATTAAAATCAAGAATATAGCTGTTAGAAATCAATCCCACATTTTAAGGAAATATTGTCTGCTGTTGTCAACGGTCGATTTTTCTTTGTCAAAAGATAGGGCGACCGGTCGCACAGAAATAGAGTTTGAAATAAATGTATCAACATTTTACACAGGGCGATCGGTCGACGTAGGGTTCGACCGGTCGTCCCCTATGTTGGCCGGTCGCACAAACACATTTTAGGAAGGCATAAGTTCTGTTTCAATACTTTGCTCCCAGTGTACAGTCGTACCACAGGCGACATCGACGCCCCGGGTGACCGGTCGACTGTCTATTTTCAGTTCATCTCATTTTTGTCCCAAAATCATCTTGATGCACGGGTTGCCCTATCGGCGGCGGTTGACCTCGAGACAAAAATGTTGTCAATTTTTGTCGAAAATAAAACTCAAGAAATACTCCTAAAATTTAGTAAAAATATTTTAAACCAATCGGGAGTATTTAGACAACATTTAGGAACCTTGTTTTGAAGTAAAAACTTGTAAATATAAAATCATTAAAAGTGTTGTCCAATTTTATCTGAAATAAAACTAGAAGAAATACTCCTAAAATATTAAAACCATTTTAAATCATTTAGGAGTATTTGGACAACAATTAAAAACATTGTTTTGGTGTAATAATAAAATCATCAAAATTAAGATAAAAACGTGTATCACACAATCTCCCCCTTTTTGATGATTACAAACCAAAACAATTTTTAGAAATATTGGGAGGACAATTTTAAAAACGATTTTCCTGGTAAAAACATCTAACCGTTTAGAAAAGCAACCAAAATTTCCAAAAGTACATAAGCAACCAAGTAAGTGAGTAAGTATATTCAATAATAAGCACAAGCTCCCCTATCAACAATCACATCATGATTAATGTAAAAGCAATTAACCATAAGCTAAAAGCTTAGCTTTTACAAGTTGTTTAAGAGCTTATAAGTTCCCCCTATCAACAAAACATCATTAGACAAGTATATAAGTCCATCAAGCAACAATTGGACTAAAAATAATTCACAACTTATGGCTTCTAAGAGCCATAGCTTATAGCTTTTATAACAAGCTTTTATTAGCTTCTTTGAGCTAATGAGCCATTTTCCTGTTTCTCCCCTTTGGAATCATCAAAAGAATGTTAGAATGATAAAACATCATACAAGTTTATCAAAGTGCGCCAATAATACGATTTATCAACCATTTAAGAAATTAAGCTTAGAATCCAAAAAAATGGGAGAGATGTATCATAAGAAATCCATAAGCTCATTTTGTTAGCCAAAAACATGATCTCAATAAGATTTGAAAATAAGAGAATCATGTAGGTGATAAGTTTTTCATGAAAACATTTTATCGAACACTTGGAGGCGTCAAAATTTGAGGAAGATGTATATAACCCTTGTAAAGAAATTAAGCCAAGTTTTTCATTTCATCACCAAAAGCAATATTCAACATATATCCAACGAATAATAGGCCTAAACAAAGTAAATTCTCAAGGTTCGACCAATTAAGATAATTTTAGTCAAAAGATCAAGGCATTACAAATGCCATCAAGTAAAAATTAAAGAGCCATCAAGTAATACATGTCAAGCATCAAACAATGCATATTAGACATTACAAATGTCCCAAATTATCCATCTTAAACAAAACAATCAAGGCATCTCAAATGCATTTAAGCAAAAATTAAAAGAAGCACTTTTATCATCAAGTACTTCATACCAACTATCAAATAATGCCAAACTAGAGTATTTTTACCATCAAATACTCCATCAATATCATGATCATCCACAAGCCATTTTCAACTTAACCCTTTCAAGAAAACAAGCAAATCCATTAGTGAAATTTAGAGTTTTACAAGAAAGTTCATAGAAATACAAAACATCATGAATAAGAGAAAATGCTAAGATAATAAAGGGTGGGGACATCATTCTTCGTCCGAAGAGAAGCAAGTTAAGGGAATAATATCTTTGATGAATTTCTTCAACTTGCCGATTGATTTTTGCATTTTGGAGATCTTTGCTCCAAAGCCTCATACCTAGCTTCATGAAATGTTCGTAGATCATCATACTCGGCTTGGTGTACCTCATAGGCGGTTGAGCATCGATACCCTCTGAATTACTCATTCGCCTTCCTCCGCCAATCTCACGGCCTCGGCATCATCAAAGAAGTCGTTTGGATCTTGGGAATCTTGGCCTCTTCCTCTAGCCATCTTAGTTGGTCGGATGTCCATATTTTTGCGCATAGTGACCATTTGGGAGATGTTATCAATGTCAAAGTCATTTTGAAATACCTCCGAATTACACTCCGACGAAGCGAAGGTAGTCCCGATTGTATAAGAAGTTTACAAATCCAATTGCCCATAACAAACTTCTTATTTCGCGAGTGATGGACTCGATTAGACATTGAATAAGTATGGCGCCAAAATTAAGCGGTTCCCTTCTAGCAATCTTATAAGTCAAAAAATAGTCCATGTTGCTAGGCATTTTACCCGCTTTTCCACAAATACAGTAGGCGACAATAACAGATATAATTCGATGCTCAAGTGTCATCGCCAACAAAGAATATTTTGGCCATACGCCCAAATAAGTCTTAACTTCTCTCATAGACACCCCCAACATCTCATCATTCCAAATAGCACAAGAGAAATAGTCCCAACCACCTTCTCTAACATGTAAAAGCCGACAAATTTCATTAGGAGTCCACCTAAAATGACGACCCCTTACAAACGAATTTACCGCAATAGGCTTTCTATCATCATCATATTGCACCCACATATTTGCATAAAAATGTTGGATAATATCATCATCATACAAAACATATACATGCTCCCATAAAAACATCCAACCTTGCTCTTCAAAGAATCCTCTAATAGTAGGATATTCATTAGTAAATGAATTAAAACGACAAATTTTAGTCCGAGCAATCGATTTTCCACCCATTCCCAAATCTTCAAATTACCACTCCACATATTTATTGATGAAATTTAGAACATTATTAGAATGGGGAGCTAAAGATATAAAAGATTTCTTACTTTTCGCCCAACGACAATTTTTGAGCGAAATTATTCCGCGGAGCTCGGCAATTTGGGCCCGAGAGAGTATGGGATTTTGAATGTCATCACGTTCTTGAGCCACGTTCCTTTGGGCAGCTCGAATATCCCTTTGTTCGGCTTCGTCTTGCCGATTTCTCGAAGAACCCTCTCTGCCTTTCTTCTCTTGGAGGTGGGATTTTGACCCGGTGGAATTTCTTGGAGGAGCCATATATGTAAGATTCTTGCAAAAATAAGTGGATTAACAACAAGAATCATAAAGATTGATGAAGAAATAAAGATTATATGAGAAGGGGTGATTTTCGTAGGAAAAGGTTTGGGGGAGTTTTTTTTTGAGTCCGTTTTCGAGAATGAAAGAAGCGGGCCCGTTTATCTTGAAAAATTGCCCTGGGCGACCGGTCGAGGTATGGTGCAACCGGTCGACGTTCATGGCGACCGGTAGCCCCTGCCTTGACCGTCCCAGTGCAATTTTTTTTATTCTCCAGGTTTTTCAAAAATTCGATTTTTCACCCCAAAAGTTTTAAAACATTGCAAAAATATAATTTTGGACCAAGTCCAGCAAATACGGGTTTCGGGAAAACATATATACGAGAAAATTGAGATTTAACGAGTAGTGCCCTTTTAAGAAAATTTTACAAAATCATTTAGGGGCACATAAAGGGGTTGAAATGAGATATCTTGAAAGACATGTGCATAATATCGAGTTCTAAGAAAAATACGAGTGAACATACCTCGATGATTTAAGAATCTCTAATAGACGATAGCCAATGAATAGGAGATATATAACCTACAATTCTTTTAGACAAATATTGCACAAGATATAATAGCACAAGTGTAGGCAAGTAATAAGAGATAACAAAAAAAATGCTTATGCTATAAAAATCCATAAGAGTTTAAAAGCAACATGTAAGGTCTCATTTTCAAGGGATTTTAAAAACACAAATATTTGTTGAGGACCTTAATTTTAAAATTATGAAAACTCATTTGCAATATAGGCACAAATAAAAACATGCATACTAACTAAATAAAATGCATATTTAAATGGGGAGATACTGATTTACCAATTACGCCATTTTCATGGGTTGTGTCGTTCCGTTGTTGATGATATCGTTGAAAATCATCTTGTTGATGATGGTTTTTCCAATTACTCCATTTCCAAGCATTGTGGCCTTCTCTTTGGAAATCATTTTGTTGATGATGTCTTTGCCATTTCCAAGGATTGTGTTCTTCCCATTTTTGATTATATCCTCTTCTTGGAAATTGACTTTGTTTTCTCTTTCTTTGATCAAATGAGATGTTCGTTTGATGTTTCCTTGGCGGCATGAATTTTCTTTGATTATTAATCCGCCGGGTACCTAATATAACATTGTTTTGTGGTACCCTCAAGTGCTTGGGTCCTTTGGGATTAGTCTTGAGACTTTTAGGTCTCCAAAGATAATTTGAGCTATTTCTAGCTCGACAAGAATTTACCGTATGACCCTTTTTACCGCAATAGAAGCAAGTAATATTACTAACATGCATAGGAACTCGATTCTTTTTCATATGCTTGACAATATTAGGCTCATGAACAAGTTCACTATTCAAGTTATCACAACCATTAACATTCACAATATTGGGCAATTTATTGGTACTCAATTTGGGTTTTGATAAATTATTTTTCATGCAATTAATATCCTCAACAAGAGTACTATTTTGTTTTTCAAGGTTTCTAACCTTATCAAGTGTGGTGGTGTGAGCATATGATAGTGATTCATAGGAAGTAAATAAACTATCCTTTTCATTTTTCAAAACATTGAATTCTTTTTCAAATTTTTGTACTTAACAAGTAAACCTTGGAATTCATTTTGAAGATCATCAAAATCATTTTGTAAATCACTATAATTATTTTGAATAACAATATCATAAGAAGTAGAGGGTTTAAGGCGTCCTCATTTTTCTTCGATTCCCATAAAGACAATGTTCAACTTCTTCATAGTTGGTAGTTGTAAGAAGCTTTCCTTAAATTTGAACTTGTATCCCTTTGAGAAGTAGATGCTTTTGTTTGACTCTTTTCATTTGCAAATACTCCATAGATGGCTTCTAATTTTTGCCATACTTCATGTGCCGATCGAATTCCTACAATATGTTCATATTCCAAATTAGTAAATGAACAATACAAAATATTGAGAGCTTTACCGTTTAAGGAGATGATTTTCTTCTCTTCATCATTTAGCTCTTTGAGGCCTTTGGAGGTGTGTGGTGTGTCTATCATCGGAATGGATTCTCCATTTATGACGGTGTTCCAAATATCAAACCCGCAACCTTGTAAATAACATTCCATTCTTTCTTTCCAAAATATAAAAATTTTGGAATCAAACCGAGGTGGCTTGGTGGTGGAGTGTGGAAAGATGAGCTTCGTTAAGTAGCCGACGATCGTTCCTCTTCACTCGCGATGTGAAACGAGCTTGCCAAAGTTTGGCTCGATACCACTTGTAAGTCCAAGCGGACGATAATCTAGAGGGGGTGAATAGATTATCTCCATCTTTTCGATTTTACCCTCTTTTTGAACCGAATGCTCAAAGACAATAATAAAGGCGCGGAATGTAAACAACACACGTCGATTTATAGAGGTTCAACCCACCAGGGCCTAATCCTCTACCACCCCAAAGATATCCTGGGATGGATTTCAAAAAGAAAAAGAATTTTATTAATTACCAAAATTAATACAAACTCAACTTACAACACCTTGAAGAGTAGGGGTGGGCATTCTGGGGTCGGGTAGTCGGGTCCCGACGCGACCCGATCGGGTAATACCCGATTGTGCGGGTATTTTCTGGAAAAAATCGGTTAAGCGGGTACCCGATACCCGAACTTAATAAATCGGGTCGGGAATCGGGTAGTGTGAATGTTACCCGATTACCGATCGGGTACCGCTATTTTAAAACCAAAATGAAGAAAATGGGCAAAGGTCGAGGATAAGCTTATGTTCTGTCTTCATTCTTGATAATCTCGATTTTACTCACTTCACAAAGACGACAATGCAATGCGAGTCCAACCAGCGCGAGAAGGTAAGCCGCTTTCTCTTTTATTTCTCAATTTCTTCCTCCTCTAAGCGATGAGCGGCCCGTTACCACATGTGATTTTTGAGTAAACGTGGTTGTAATTTGATTTATGTTCTTTTGAGTTGTTTGAAAAAGTTGGGTACCTTTGTGTTTATATATATTAGCCTTTGTTTTTGAGTTTTTTTTATTATTATATTAATTGATCAAATAGGGTGCCCATCCTTGTCTTTTCTACTTTAGCAGACAACATAATTTTTCTTGGGGCAACAAGAATAAAGACTTTACAACTTACAAAGAGGAAAACGTAAAAGTTGTGTTCGAGAAACCCGATTGCTCGGGTGCCGGGTTTTCGCACCGAAAATTCGGAGTATCCGATATTATCGGGTCGGGGCGGGTACCTATATTTGCTACCCGATAAATTCGGTTGACCGAATCCCCGACTACCCGACCGATGCCCACCCCTATTGAAGAGCACCACACTCTTCTTCAACACCACCTGGAGATTACCACAACCTCCTTTGAAGATTACCACAATCTTCCTTCAACGCACCTTTGAAGATCACCACAATCTTCAATCTTGAAGAATACCAAATTCTTCAACACCTCAAGAGCACCACACTCTTTGAAACACTTATCACCTAGATCACCCAGTGTATTCTTACCACAGAATACTCACAAGGATGTCTTGTGTTGAATGATGACCAAAACCAAGATTACAACTCAATAATGAATATTACAATATGAGTGCAAAGTGTAATCAAGAAAAGCTAGACCTCAAAGATGTGAAAGTGATAAGCTAGGCAAAATTACAACAAGAATAATGACAATGAAGAACAAGTGTTTGCTTGAAGTGTATCTTGTTGTGTTGTATCTCAATTGTTGTTTTAGTTGCTCCAAAACTTCCTCTATTTATAGGAGATGATTGATCAAGCATAGGCTCATCTTGGGGATTGAAAATCTACTGAGAAAAATACAATTAAAATCAAGAATATAGATGTTAGAAATTAAATCCACATTTTAAGGAAATATTGTCTGTTTGTCAAGCGGTTGATTTTTCTTTGTCAAAAGATAGGGCGACCGGTCGCCGAACGAAATAGAGTTTGAAATAAACATATCAACATTTTACACAGGCGATCGGTCGACGTAGGGTTCGACCGGTCGTCCCCTATGTTGGCCGGTCGCACAAACACATTTTAGGAAGGCAGAAGTTCTGTTTCAATACTTTGCTCCCAGTGCGTCGCACCACTGGCGGCCGACGACTGGCCGATCGCCGCCCGAGCGGCCGACCATCGACTCTATTTTTAGGTTCGTCTCATTTTTTGTCCCAAAAATCATCTTCGAGTATAGGGCAAACCTTGGTTGACCTCGAGGCAAATGTTGTCCAATTTTTGTCGAAAATAAAACTCAAGAAATACTCCAAAAATTTAGTAAAAACATTTTAAACCAATCGGGAGTATTTAGACAACATTTAGGAACCTTGTTTTGAAGTAAAAACTTGTAAACATAAAATCATTAAAAGTGTTGTCCAATTTTATCCGAAATAAAACTAGAAGAAATACTCCTAGGAAAATATTAAAACCATTTTAAATCATTTAGGAGTATTTGGACAACAATTAAAAACATTGTTTTGGTGTAAGAATAAAATCATCAAAATTAAGATAAAAACATGTATCAAACAGGACCTCCTTTTTATAGGCTTCAAGATCAAGCGCATTAACTCTCCACTACCCCATGACTTGGGCGTTCACTTTCCACTCCTCCATGACTTGAGAGTTTCAAGTGCCATCGGTGGGCGGTCAAAACCCGCCTCCGCATTGAACCCGTCATGTCCAGGGCGGGTCTAAACCCGGTCAAACGGTCCCGGGGCGGGTTACAAACCTGTTTGGCTAAAACCTGCCGGGCCCGGGGCAGGTAATAGGTTTGGCCAAACCCGCCTCGGACCCGCCCCATATATATAAATATAGCTGTTTTTTTACTAAGAATTAGTTATTACTTAATAGTTTAATTTTTATATTACATTGTTTTTCTTAAAGTCAATATCATATTTTGTTTTTAATTTAGAAATAGTTAAGAAAATAAATAAATCATTTTTTTAATCATGTTTTACTTTTAATTTATATATAACTGAACACTGGCTGAAGGGATATGAATAGGAAGATAAACAAGTAGCTTTAAAAGTTACATAAATTAATGTCGGTACCATTTTTTAGTAACCCATTTCATTCACCTCTTATTTTCTTTTCATATTATTATATTGATTTCAATGGTTTTCATTTTTCACAATAATTTCCAGTAATTCGTGTTAAGAACATGCATGTTTGGTCACTTTGGAGTGAACACTTACTGACATAATGACATTCAGGATTTTAAAATTTTCTGGCGGGTTGAACCCGCCGGTTCTGGTCCATGCCGGGCGGAGCGGGCGAGGCGGGTTTTGCGGCGGGCGGGGCTGGTCCCAGTCTGGATTTTCCCTGGTGGGCGGGTTTCGGGTTTAGGCAAACCCGTCCTAGACCCATTTCCGTTCTTGTCCCTAGCCATCACTCTCCTCTACTCCATGGTTGGAAGTTTGAGTGTCACTTTCCCACTACTTAATTAGTTGAGAGTTTTAGATGTTCTGAAAATTAAACACTATTGGAGTTAAATATTGTCCAAGAAAATTATGCCAAAAGTACAATTTCCATTCAAGTTTTCCAACACCCTACACGGTAGAGAATCAATATTTCAATTTAAAAAACATATCAAAATAAAGAAAAAATAAATCTAACATCTTAACAATTGACAGACTTAAATTATTAGATTCGAGCCATTAAATAATTATATGGGATGACAAATCAATAAAAAACAGACAATATTTTTTTTTATTGTAAATAGATTATTATTATAAAAACTCAATTGATTACAGTACACCTTCATTTCTCAATTTTCCCCTAATCAGCACTATTCTCTCTCTCATTCTCGGTAAGCACGCACGCCCAAATACACGAAACATCCGAGTTTTTTTTTTTTTTTCTCTTGAAAATATATATTTTGACAAAATAAAACACATTCAAATCATTATTATCTTCATTATTTCAATCGATCGGAAGACAGTCACCATTCAATAAAAAAAAGGTTAGCCTCCGATCGAATAAAGTTTCGATTAGTTAAGTTTTTATTTTATTTGTACGATTTGAAACCCTGAATCTATTCTGAATTTCTGATCGAGTCTTTTGAAACCCTAAATCTATTCTGATCGAGTCTTTTGGTTGTGTATTTCTGTATTTGTAATTGCTATCAAAAAAATTTAGAACTATAATTTTTCTAACGGAGCTGGTTTTATTTTGATGTTTAGGGCATTTTCTGGAAAAGAAATCGAATATATAAATTATCTAGTACTTCTGTTTTTATTTTAATTTTAGGGCTTTTCTTGGATAGAATTCGGATATATACACACACACATATACACACACACATTTCTAACAGATCTGTTTTAGTTTGGTTTTAGAGCATTTTCAAAAATGAAAATTTCTGATCTAGATTTTTTTTTTCAATATTTTTATATGTTTGTGTATTTTTTATACTTTCGTTTTAACTCAATTGAGTTTAAAAACCCAATTTAATTCAATATGTGCCCAGTATGATATATTTAAAATGTTTCCTGTAAGACCCTGTTCAATCTTTTCAAATATGCGCATGTAGGAGATAGATTAATACAAAATTGTGATTTTTTTAATACTCATGAAATGAGCTGGCCCAATTTCGCCCGGGCGCCTGAGGCGGTAGCCTCATTGGCGTTCAATGAAGGACCGGGCCTGGGGCTTGCATTCAATCATTTCAAGTTTGTGTGGGGTGGGGAGGGTGAGAGGTTGAGATTTGGAGTTGAATAATGTTGCCAATTTTCGTATCATTGAGCATACTACTTCTGTGATACGGCTTGCTTTCTTTCTGATTTCATCAGTTCTGCATATTTGTTGTCTTTAGATGGGGTCGCTTCACGAGAGTTTGCAAAAATTTAAGAAACAGCAAGAGAAATGCCAGTCAACACTTACCAGCGTCGCAGCTAAAGCAGCATCGTCTAAAGCCAATTCTTCCAAGTCTATGTCCTCAAGCACATCATCTTTGGCCAATGCAAAGTCTCCTGCACCCCCAGTTAAATTCTCGAATGACACAGAACGGCTTCAACATATAAATAGCATAAGGAAAGCTCCTGTGGGAGCTCAAATCAAACGTGTCATTGATTTGCTCTTTGAGGTACTGTATCTCTGCCTTATTCCCGTAATCGTTTTTGGAGTGTGTGCGTACTTTTTGTTTTCCCCTACTTTCCTGTCTTCTTGACAATGAGCATGATCGGCATGCTATGGTTTTGCGTTGTTTCTTGATGTAATTGGGCGAAGTATATAACTAATTCAGTGGTGTTTACTGAGCTAAATGCATAACTTCTTGACCTGGATTAGAAATTTAGTAATGGTATCAATAGCTAGAGATTTTAAGGGTCATTTCACATATTCATAAATGCTGAGTAGATGGTGTTTTCATTTTGATGCTAACCAAATAAGAAAATCACCACGAAGCATTCGTTTTAGATGGTTGTTAAAGAGGTTCTTACATGCTAGAAATCCTCTTGCTTTCCTTTATTTTCATTGTGTCTGCTCTCCGTTTTCATCTTTTTAATTGTTTCATCAAAAACCTGTCACATGAACAAAAACACCTTCTTGTTCGCTCTCACACGTGTATGCACAAAACGGGCAAACACAAACAATTCCCTTAGTTATTCTTCCACCTGCGTGATTGGGATACTACAAATGTTCCGTTAACTTTTCAATATAGATAGTTCATTCGGCTTAGTGGTAACACAACATAATTTGATTTCTGTGCATTAACTGCTATGCACAAGACCCTGATTAGCTGACACGTGAAAAGGATTCATTTAGTTTGCTTATGTAACTAATGGGATAAAACTTCAAATGTATTTCTGTTGAACTAAATTTGTTTTGTTCTGGCTGTTGATTGATATTTCATCATTTCATGCCACATCTTGTCACTAATTTACACATCCTATCATGTCACATTTGTCATTTTGGTTCGATATCTTATGCAGCTTTCAGTCTACCTGCATCTATGTATTATAGGGGTCATTTTAGTTTATTTCTATTATGTTTGGTGGCAGTGGATAATAGCTGAAAATCGCCCAACTTATTGAACTTTCTCATCTCCAGACAAGGCAAGCTTTTACACCTGAGCAAATTAATGAAGCGTGCTATGTGGATATAAATGCAAACAAGTCCGTCTTTGACAGTTTAAGGAACAATCCAAAAGTGCGTTATGATGGGAAACGATTCTCCTACAAGGTAATTTTGGTTCTTGCATAAATCGCCAAACAGGACTATTAGGCTGTTAAATATTTATTTTATCTGGTGAAATCATACCTTGTCTTCTTTCTGCACTTTTTTTTTTTCTAGGATAACTTACCTTGTTTTATTATATGTTCGCAGTCCAAACATGATTTGAAAGATAAGAGCCAACTTCTTGTCTTAATTCGGAAGTTTCCTGAGGGTATTGCTGTTATTGATCTCAAGGACTCGTACCCGACAGTCATGGAGGACCTACAGGTAACTCGTTTAGTTTGTTATGCTAGAGAAATGTGTTGCTTTGGGTCGCGTTGTTCAAGCCACTGAAGGGGAGAGGGACTTACCTCACTGAGGATGTGGGGATGGGAAATGGCGAATAGGGAGTGGCAAGAACTTATTGTTTCACCCAAATTTATGTCTCTGGTTATTTCTAAGAGGACAATCAATTTGACAAAATGAGATCTTTTCATATTCCTCTTTGTTCAAAATATTAAAACTATTTGTTCTCTCATACTCGCCCCTTAAAGGATGATCTATCTACTGATCAGTAATATTTTATAGGCTTTGAAAGCTTCGGGCCAAATTTGGCTGTTGTCGAACTTTGATTCACAAGAGGACATAGCCTACCCAAATGATCCAAGAGCAGTTATTAAAGTTGATGATGACTTGAAACTGTTATTTCGGGTATTGAACTCCCACGTGATATGCTCGACATTGAGAAGGATCTTCAGAAGAATGGAATGAAACCCGCTACAAACACCGCTAAGAGGAGAGCCATGGCACAGATTCATGGCATTCCTCCTAAGCCTAAGACCAAGAAGAAGAAGCATGAAATCAGCAAGAGGACCAAACTTACCAACGCTCATCTTCGGAACTCTTCCAACATCTCAAGCCCAGTTCATCTTGAATTTCCAATCAGTATTTTAGTATCCTCGTGATTAAATCTGCCTGTTGGTATGAACTTTATGTTGCTGTTTCATCTGTAAATGTATTTTTTTTTTTTTAATTTGAAAGTGTTTTGGTTGAACATGATCATTTAAAAACTGATCTGGATTTTTCTGTATTTATTTGGGTTGCGATAAACTCAAAGAGTGTTTTTACACTGTCGCCAAAATGTCCATATGAAATTTTGATATCGAAGAACTTTTCAGCAACGTCATATGAAAATAATTCATGTATATATTTACATTAGCAGGTACATTCGATTATGGTGCATAATGTGTTTATTTATTTCATTAATGTACTGAATATAATTCTTTGAATTTTGTGCTTAGTACTATCTCTTGCCCCAACCCGTACAGTTTTGTTGGAGGATAGTAGAGTTATCGTTGGATGTGTTGTCCCTCACCATGCTTGGGTTACCATTATATGTATATTAACTATATTTCCATATAGAAGGTGTGTACATGCATCTTCATTAGCATAACTATTTTCCTATTTCATAGACATGCATCTCTACTTCATAGTGCAAATGCACACGGACAAAATTTTGGAACTTCTTATCTCTGTTTTGTAGGATACGATGGTGTAATAGTTGCCTTACATGCAGTTTTGTGGTTTGTAAGTATGTGTTCCCTTGTATTTCTCTATCATTGAGCCCAAATATTTTAACAAAAAAATCAACACACATCGCTGTTTTGTGTAGTAGCGTCCATATTTAGGGTG
Organism: Rehmannia glutinosa; assembly: GCA_016081115.2. NCBI lineage: Eukaryota > Viridiplantae > Streptophyta > Magnoliopsida > Lamiales > Orobanchaceae > Rehmannia > Rehmannia glutinosa. The sequence goes on from CM071927.1 coordinate 5,058,129, forward strand.
ATTTTGTGTGCTAAGATAATCTATTTTTGCAGACATATGCGAATGATTGTGCGTGCACCGACTTTTCACCTAAAAGACGACATGAAGAAGTGTCGTGTTGGTGCAGTGCAACTGCCTCCATCAGTTATCACATCAGAAAGACACTATCTCGTCGCTGTAATCCCATATAGCAATTGTGTTGGGAATAGTACTCTTTGGTGAAGGAAATTTAATAGCATACTATATTTGTTATTTGTGCAATGGACAATACCGGAATCTGTCTGACCTTGTACTGGAGCATTTTCTATAAACAAGCGATTCATGTATGGTGGCACGAGTTTGACAAAAGTTTTCCTTGTTACATTGCTATTTTTGATGGATGTACATACTTCTTGTTCTTCATTCTTGTGTATAGAGTCCACTAGCAGTTTATGTAAGCATGTGTAATGGGTTTAAACTGTGCAGATGGCTTTCTGCGTTATTGATTTGGTTTTGCGAGCTCACAGGTACTCCCATGTTTTAATCACCATCTACAATCCTATAGCCACTGGCCTATAGGATTATATAAATGCTACATAGGTGGGTCAAGTATTCCACTTACTGAAAAATAGGACACTCGAATGGTAAATGTTTGCAATCACTAAAAGAAAAGTGATTATCAGTTTCTTGCCCAAAAAGAGTGGTTTTTAGTGTTTGCAAATGTATGCCTATTCTGATTCTGCTTGATTTAATCAGAATATAAAAGCACTCTATCTTCAAACACTATCAATTTTTGATTCTCAACTATTAGCTTCTACTACAATAACTTACTTTTTTGTACGCTTGAATTTTTGTGTATGTACATTACTTGTACCCTTATGGCCGCCATCGAACTTACATCCGAATCCCCTCCGCTACAATTCCCGTTGTAATTGTAAACTCTTGTGACACCAACATGACCACCACCACCCTTTTTGCATGCTGAACCATTCTATCCCAATTAAAACTGTAAAAATTTCAATTATTCTGAGAATCTAAAAAATGTTTTTATTTCTTGCTCAAAAAAAAATGTTTTTATTTCAATATTTTTTATTGTTCATTTCTAATTATACTCTTATATATAAAGTAGAAAAGTAGATCACTTCATTTCATATTTAGTAACAAAATATATAAGTATGGTTCTTATATGTACTAATGTACACATGAATTTTCTTGCATCAAATGCAAAAACCTCGAACAATTTACCCTAAGCTGGTTACCAAAAACTAGTGTTAAAAAGCGCTAGGCGCTAGTCGGGAGATGGTGGGCGGGGTCTAGCGCCCGGGCGGGACCTTGGAGGTTAGATGGGGCTGTCGAAAGAATAACGTGACGGACAAGGAGCCTAGCGCCTATGTAGGGACTAATCGGGGCTAGACGGGGTTTTTAGAACAGTGCCAAAAACTACTTGTGAGTTTTTAGTGTAACTAAAAAGAATAAATTATTTTTCAAAATTATAAATATCATGTTGCGTAACAAATACCCCATGTATTTCAAATACCCCTTGAAGTTTATTTTTGTTTTACAAATACCACATTCAATAGGTGCAATTTGTGAAATAAAAAATAAATGTCAATGAGATATTTGTAGCTATTGATAGATAATGGCGTAATTAGACTATATTTTAAATATAGTTTTTTGTAGTTAACCATATAGATAACTCATCGTGCAATACAAAATACTATAATACCAAAAGGAAAATAAGAAAAAAATTAGGGATGACAATTCAGGTCATCGGGTCGATTTAGTGTTTGGTTTCGAGTTGATTTCGAGGTTATCTTAAAATACATCAAAAATTAATTAAAATATAAAATAACTACGTTTTAGATAAATTGGTAATATCGTATCAGATTCGTCTTAGTCATTTTCGTGTTCGGATTTATCTTGTTTCTTTTCGGATTTATCTCTATAACTTTGGATTGGATTTGTGTCAGGATAGGATTATCATGTTAGAGTTTGCCACCCCAAAGGGCAAATTGGTAAAAGAATAAACATAATTAGGCGCCAACAGAAGCCGCTACCATTTAAAATGCCGTTTTACACAGTCCACCCATTCCACCCAGCAACTATCTGCGGTCTCCGATGCCCTCAAATTCCATCACCAACCACACACACACACACACGCACACACACACAGACAGAACTGAACACAGAGAAGAAAAATTCAGTGAGAAGCTATAATGCAGATTCTGGCTCAGATTTTCAGTCCTTGTACTCTTCCTCTCAACCGCCGTGGCACACCCTCTAAAACCCTAGCATTTTCGAGAACAACTTTGACGTTAAAGACGAAGAAAAATTGGAGCTGCGGTGGTGAGAAATCATTATTTATATGTTTTTTGAGTTATGTTGTGTAGTTTCTTTCGCGTGGTGGACTCAATTTTACATTACCTGTTTTAAAATTGTGTTTTATCAGTTTCCTTGTTTGTCTGCTCGAGAGGAAATCTGTGTCATTGGGCGAAAAAGGTGAAGCCGGCTGTTGTTTCGGCCATTGAGGAAAGAAACGTGGGTACTGATGCCCAAAGAAAGAGGTTATCAATTTACTGGATTTGATTCTTTCATTTCAGGGCACTTCTCGCAATTTTTGTCATCAGATGAAAGTATTTCTGGCTTGACCTGTATTTATGCTTTATATTTTTGCATTGGTGTCTTTTAGAACCAACACAGGGGGAGATGAGGAGGAACTTTCGTTGAAATGTTTTCAGGTTTTCATTGGAGTAAACAAAGTTTATTTTGATGAAAATGAATTTACTTTAGCAGCTAAAATTGGGAAAGTTTGCATCACCATTGGTACTTTGGCATCAACCTCTCCCAATGTTTATATTTTGGGAAATACTTTCCTTCTAGTACTATTTGGTTAAAGGCTTTAATAAAGAGTGTAAAGGACTAAAAGACATGTAATCGAATACATGTCAAGGACAAAAATAGGAGTTAAAATTTCAGACCATAGTATAATGGAAAAGTGAGAACGATTCTCAATCTTTAGTTCATCATCATCAATCGCACCTTATCCCACTATGTAGGGTTGGTGGTGTGAAGTTTATAGTGCCAATTAATTGTCTAAAATTAGTAAACACTATAAATTCACACAAAAAGCTAAGTGGCAAAGTTTTAGGCGGATGCCCTTCTCCCCGACGCAACCTTCGTGCGGGAGAAATGAGATGAAATTCCAAAAACCATTATCATCATAGGTTTTTCTCCTTGCATGAAAAATACGATTAGACGGCGATGTGTTAAGATAATTGCTCTAGTCATGTCCCATTACATGATTGATATTGTAAAATCAATATGCACATCATGGAACATGCACAATTCTCAATCTTTAATTGTATGTAGAAATTAGAAAGAGTATATACTAATTTAATATATGCAAATACAGTACATAAGGTTCATGAAAAGTAATGCATTTTGAAAAAACTCCCAATTTTGATTTTATAAAGTTACTTATTCTTCTATTCTCATTTTGTTTATGAAAACATATATTGGTAAAGATGATCTTACAATTTAAACAGTTTAAAATTAGGACCGTCACTTCATTTTGGAAATTATATATTTCAAAACCTTTATCATTTAATACTTTTCCGTACATCGAAATAAATCTTCGCTTTATATTGCTGAAGAGAGGCTCACATCTCTCTCTCTTTGCCTCCCCGCCCGCCCGTATAACTATGCATTTCAGAAAATAGCTTTTCCTTAATATAATGAAATGAGGCATTTGTTTCACATGTATAGCAATGGGGTATTGCATTCTTTTACTTTGATCATAAATATTGGCCAAATGATAGAGCAGTCTATCCAAAAATCCAAACCTTAAGGAGGTTGGTGGATGCAAAAGACTAATACCTCGTTGGTGGTTGGTTCAAAAATCGCCTCAAATGAGAAGTATGGTGAAGTGCACGTTCTTGGTGGTAAACCAAATGATGAGGGTCCCTTTGGGTAGTTCACATTTGATACTAACTGCAACTCAACCATTGGATTCCATAAACATTATATCCAAGGAAATGCTGATGCCCACATTGTTTACTGCAGATCACTATTTTCGAACTTTAGTTTTTCTTTTTGAGAATGAATTATTTGTCTATCCTTGGTAAAGCACTTAGGCCTTTGTAACATAGTTGTTTGAAAACAGACTTATATACAATTCATGAGGGACCTGTGGGATTTCCTACATAATTCATGGCGAAACTATAGGATTTCTTAACCCATTCAAGTAGTGGTGTCCCTGAATTTTTAAATATTGCTAGAACTTGATGATTTATGCCCATTTTAAGTACTGGAAGTACCATGCAACTTAGTTATCATGAGGGCTATATTGTTCCCTGTTCCGATGAATATATATTTTCACCAAGTAAATATGACACATAATTGGCTTACCTCATACAGATTAACACGAGAACAAATTGTCATATCTGCCACAAATTCCCATTAATTTTTCTACCTTACTTTTCTATTACAAGAATGAATAACTTTATACTCCATAGTAATACAGCCTTATACCGTGTTTGCAGAAAAGTTGTTGAACATATATGCCTAGTCAAAGCAAAGGAAGATTTGTCTGAAGAAGAAGAGAAAGACATGCTGGATTATCTTTATACGATGCAATATCAGATCGTGGCATCGTTTCCATATCATTAGGTGATCTTTACAATGCTGAACCACGAATCCTACTTTGTATGCAGCTTGATTAACTTTTCAACTCTGTTTGATGGTACCAATAATAAATCTTGTAAAAATTCAACTTTCTTACTGAGAATCTATTACATTGTTACCGACATGCTAAGAAATAAAAGTTGATACTATGACTCAAGATCACAATGATATATCTGTTATCCATTGTCACAATATTTATGATTTCAGGAGATTTCATTTATGATTAATTTCCTACATTTGTTATTCTTCACATGTGTAATCAGCCACTTGGAGACGTATCCAATCTTTGGTCCTCTTTTTGCTAGCTCTCCTCAACTTGTTTTTTATTCTAATTCAAATTTTGTCATGACATTCGATGTTTTCATCTAATTGAATTTTCTATCTTCTTTCAAATGAAGTATGATTTGCTGAAAGTTATAACAGCTGTTTACTACCACATTGTTTTTGATGCCACATTTCTCTGCAGTGGTAAAAATAGATTCTTCCGTACATCCTCCAGCTGTTAAATTGGTGTCTCTCAGTTAGTTCGCCGTATCTCTGCTCTCCGTGCAGTTTTCAGTGTACAGACTGGATGATGTGTTGCTTAATCTGGTTTATTTCTGTGAAGTATCTATAAGGCGCTTTTTGACTCCTGTAGGACGTATTTCTGATGAAAACCCTGAACAATATACCCATGCCATCTTTATGCGTTTCCAGACGAAAGAGGACCTAGCCAAATTCTATGAGAACCCTTCATATAAGGGAGTTCTTAAGAAACATGTGATGCCTTACTGCCATGTATGCTCTGACATGTAAACACCAATATCTCTAATCATTTGTTCCTTTGAAGTCGGCAGATAGATCTTGTCTATATGTTTCTTTAATTTCAGATATGTTTTGCTCACAGGGATTTATCAATTTTGACTATGAATCTGAAGTTGAAGATGATATGCTACCAATATTTCGGAAGGAGAGGTTGGAAGCTGCAATTACACGCATATGTAAAAAGAAGAAAAAAGAAAACAAAAATGTTGTGATTAAAGTGATGTGTTTTATGTTTCCGCTCCAACTAATTCGCATGATTTCATTTTAATCATGCATGGGTCTTCATATTTGTATAAACATTTAAAATCATCTTGAGCACATGGAATACTTTTAATTGCAGGAGTTCAACTATGGCGTCGAGCTCATGCTTCTTGTAGCATTCATTAGGAGTTCTCTGGGTCGGCCTGCAGAAGATGCGATGACTTCTCTGGCAAACCTGACAATGGAGTTTCCTTCTTTGATTGTTCAAGCTACTAAAGGTGTATTTTAAGGATCTATACGTCTCTATTAACTCATTAAGAACTAGTTAGAGAGTAAATATTCCAGCTTAGACAATATAACTCATTTAATTGCTCAATGGTATTGAACTTCCATGCATCACTTTTTCTGTATCATAGTATAGATTGCAGCTTCCTATAGGATAGTATTTTGCTGTGCCGGTTCTTTTTTAATCATGCTATGATTATGCTTTAATTGCAGGTCAAGTTTGAATATGAGCAATATGGAATATACTCATGGGGTAGTAATGTCGATTTGGTCATGTGAGTTACATGTCTTCTTCAGCATGTGCTGATTAGCAGATTTATGCAATGGTTGACTGACTTCTAACTGTTGTTGCTACTATTACCAGTGGAGGCCTTCAAGATATTCATGAGCAGTTCAGAATACAATACTGTAAGGAGCTATATCTATTGGCTTGTTAAGCCAGAGGCCTTTTGTTTGACATTTTCGTTCAGAACTTGACCGAATATTTCTACCTATATCACATCTGTTTTTTACCCTGCGCACATCTAGTACGCTTATACTTTTAGGGATAATTACATAAAAACCCTGAGGTTTGGGCTACTTACAAAAAAAAAAAAACCCAGAGATTTTTGAAAATTACAAAAACCCTTAAGGTTTGATTCTGCTTACATCTTCCCCCTTCATAAGCAGAAAGCATTTCAAAAACCACTCTTATATTTGTAGAAATATTCAATTAATCCTTAAATTTAAAACAAAATCTATCCTGAGGGCCTTTTTTTAATTTTGAAACATATCTGGATTTTTGTAACTAGCCCAAACCTTGGGAGTGTTTTTGTAATTATCCCTATTTTACATGGTTCTTCAATGATTTAGACTCAACATAATATTTTGGGTAATATGATGGATAATGAGATTTTTTTCCAAAGTTTCATACTTTATGGAGATGAACCAGGTTTATAACAGATTCCTTTGAATATTGGATTAATATAGTTTTTTTTTATGTAGGCTTGTCTATGTTGCTGCTAAGCTTTAGAGCAAAATTGACATGGAAATATAAATTAGGAGCATGAACCTTTCAGGATTTTGGAAAAGAAATAAAAATAAAATTTTGGACATCTCTGATGTTTATTTTTTCTTTTTACCAACTCTGTTAACTGCAACTACTTTTTCCATTTGCTACTTGAAAATTGTGAAAATGCAGGTGTGGAAGTGTAAGTTCCAGCCCATCATCCAAAAGGCTCTGTCTGTGTATTTCTCTGTAGATCCTATTGGCACAGAGCTTATGTAGCGAGGTTGGTTTACTTCATTATGCCCTTAAAATATTCTAAAATCGGTTTTCTGTTAAACAAATAGTTATTACGATGTCATAATGTAATGCAGCGTCCGGTAGAGTTGTCAATTCTGTGAGTCTTTTTTATTCAAGGAGAAAAGCAGGCTGCAGGCATTGCCACCATCTAGGTCACATGTACTTGCTTGCTTTTTCATACTCTCATATATTTTATGAACATTTATTCATGCATTTTATTTTCAGTCATTTCAGGATTTATTTATGTCTCTGTATGAATAATCAGTTAGCAATATGAATAATCGAAAGTAACTACATGAAGAGTTCTTTACAGAATCAAGGTACTTAGCTGGATTAGATGGAAAGTGTCAATTGTCATGCTTTGATTGTTTGAACAGTCCACCTTATTTCATGCATCAAATTTGATAGAAGAAAGGGTTCATTGAACAGACTCTTTAAAAGACTTGAAGATGCATGCATGTGCAGATGATTGCAATATCGACTACTTGGTTTATTTTTGAATCTTGAAATTGAAGAAACAGATTATTTTTTCTACTATACATGTGTTTGGTGTATATCTCTGTCACATGTGAGCAAGAGGTATACCGATCGAAAACTATTTTTGGTACTTAAAATCCAAGTAAACTTATTTGTTCCCCAAGTATATTTTTGGGGGTGAGAGAAAAAAGATTACTACAAAGCGTGTAGGGATAATTGAAAAAAAAAAAAAAACTGAGGTTTTTGGGAATTTACGAAAAAGAAAAGAAAAGAGATGTTTCAAAATTACAGAAATCTCAAAGAGGTTTGAAGTTTGATTCCGTTTTACATTATAAGGGAGTTTTTGGAATGTTTTTTTGCTTATGAATAAGGTAAAATGTAAGACGAGACCAAACTTTAAGGGGGTGTCTGTAATTTCGAAAAGTTTCTGTTTTTTTTTGTAAATACCCAAATCTCAGGGTGTTCTCTGTAATTATCCCAAATTTGTATGAAATTCTTCCTGGCTTCTTGCCATCTGCTGGAATCTACATCTTTGGATCCTAATAAAGCCAGCATTTGACTTTAAGAGAAGAGACATTATTATATATATAATGTCTTATTTCAATAAATTTATTAATGACAACAAGTGCTAAGGATATGGTCCGCTGTTTAGGCTGGTCAATTTAAAAATAAATATTCACTGAGGTACAATAATGCAACATTATGTTACTGTTAATTATTTAATCTGTTTGTTTGACTTGTTTATATCAGCTTCAGTTCTCTAATTTGAAGTTAAGTCGGTTGGATAATACGATTTGATTGGTTGTTAATTGTCCTTTGATGTATTAGTTTTGCTGCATTATAACATTGTTCTTCCTATCCCCACTAACTTCTGGCCTTATTCTTATGCAGCATTATTTAAAAATACAACCTCCATAGCTACAACAATCCACGGTATTTGTTATGAATTTATGATAATACATTATATGGATATTTAATTAGTTTGACATTTGAATGTATAAAAGGGATAATTCAAAAAGGCCCTGAGGTTTGGGGCAATTACCAAAAAAAAAAAAAAACAGACATGTTTCAAAATTACAAAAAAAAAAAAAATCATCAGGTTTGATTATGTTTTTAAATTTAAGGGGTTTTGAAATGTTTTTTTCTTATAAAGAGAGAAAATTTTAAGACGGAATCGGACCTTAAGGATTTTAGTGATTTTCAAAAACCTGTGGATCTTTTTTTGTAATTAATCCAAACCTCATGGAGGTTTTCTGTAACTATCCCTATATAAAATTGATTAACAGGAATATAACTGATGAGTGATGTCTAGATTCAAATTTATCAAATGTTTAGGTGGTTTTTTGTCTGCAAATGCACAACATTCATTGTTAGGACGTTGAAACGTGAAATTGTCCGATGAAAATTGCTGAACATTTGAATCAAAATCAAAATCAGAGGAGCAAGAATGCAAGATGAATCACTCGAAGTGGAATCTTAAATTGTGATGCCTGGATTATTAAAATAAAATAAAGGGATAATTACAAAAAGTACCCCTGAGGTTTGACTTAATTACAAAAAAACCCAACTAACTTTAAAACTTACAAAAGTACTCTGAGGTTTGATTTAGTGTTAAAATTAAGGGGTAATTGTCTGCAATGATTTTACAAATATGAAGGGGGATTTTGAAATATATTTCAAACCTCGGGGTACTTTTGTAAGTTTTAAAGTTAGCTGAGTTTTTGTAATTAGGTCAAACCTCAGTGGTACTTTTTGTAATTATCCTAAAATAAATTGTGTAACTTCAAAATGCATTGAGATAAATTCTTCTTCCTATCGATATATGTTTATGTTATAAATGTGTTTGATAGTTCCCTTAAACTGGTGTACTTAATCCTACATTAAACTGTCTCTTTTATTATTATTATGTTTCCGGATTCAAATTATAATTAGGTACGGTAGAGACCAAAAGGTAGGATGATATGATAATAAAATTCAAATCACATAAAATTATTCTTATTATTTGTATGTGTTTGTTCAATTATGAAATATTGACATTTCCTGACTTGCAAATAGTTGCTGAGTCATTCTTACGTGTGCAATCTTAGAACCAACACCATCAATTATGCAAAGACTATTTATTAAGACCCTTTTAGTCTTTACATGCGTAGAATTATTCCAGAGAGAACAAAGTTCTATTGACATCTGTATCACATTGAAGTCTGTCAATAATTTGAAAGCAACATTATATTATCAATCCTCATACCACAATTTGTGGCTAAAGTGATATTGTTCGTTCTTTGTAAGGATGTTGACCGGTTGAAACCCTACATATTTTAGTTTATATGATATTTATCCTTCCCTTCAACCACTACTCCCAAATCTTATTAAAAAAAAAATATGTCATCTTGTAGCTCCAAGTGGTATTCTTTCATTTTCTTAGTAAGGGTGTTAACAAGGATTCAAACCACGTATCTTTTAAGTTTTTTGAAATTTATCTCCTTTTCTCCTACCATTACTCCCAACTTATTTAAAAAAATTATCAATACTCACATACCAAAAAAATAGTAAAAATAAAAATACAAGAATATAATAAGAAAAAGAAAGAAGAAGAAAGAAAAAAAATACAATCTTCATTTTATGTGATAAGAATGGTAACATAAACAATCAACTGTGTATAGTATACAATGCTATTTAATTAACACAATTTTATAGTAGGCTAAATGTATACAAACCATAACCTCAAAACTATAATATTATCAACATCATCAAGTATACATTTCTACATGAGCAAAAAAAAAAAAAAAAAGAATACTAAATAACAATATATATAAACACACACACACACACACACACACACACACACACTAATGGCTGCAAAACTTTGTAAGAAAGAATTCAATTATGTAAAGGATTGGGACCTCCTGGTGTTTTTCGATTTGAGACTCTGTAATCTTCTTTCTTCCTTAATTCCTGTGGAGCTTGTGCATGAAAATTATTGTACCATGAAAAATTGGGAACCAAATCTTGTTGCAGGCCCTTGAGGAGTTTGATAATAATATACTCTGTTTAAATGGCGACAATTTGATAATTGGCTGATAGTTAAAATGATCA